>CM031238.1:286042331-286545179 GCA_018340775.1 Taxus wallichiana var. yunnanensis
GGATCCATTTAATATGAGCACCTTCCATGCCAATCAAGATAGTTCATACCAATCTGAACGCACCATTTCCTACTTCCTTTTCAGGATACAAGTACTTCCAATAATTCGTGGATGACTAATCTTGAAAGATGTGGATGTTTTTCCTAAAGAAGAAGAGTGAATCCCTTCATAATTTCCAGATCTTCTATCAACTTGTTACAAAGGAGACCAGACTGTACCTCTTCTTATACTTTTCTTAGATCGAGGGGGGGAATTCACATCAAATAAGTTCTTGGCATTCTTGAACCAATAAGGCATTAAACAAAACCTGACTGTTCCCTACACACCCGAGAAGAATAGTTTTATTGAGCAACACAATCACACAATGATGGAAATGACTCGCTTCATGCTATCAACAACAAAGCTGGAGGATCGATATTGGGATGAAGAAGTACAGACAACTATTTACCTTATCACTAAGGCACCAATAAATATTCTATAGGATAAAACACCAGAAGAAGTATGGAGTGGTAAAAAACCATCAATTTCTCATTTCTGAGTGTTTGGTTGCACAACATATATGCATGTCCCAGCTCAAAAGAGAAATAATATTCGCCAAAGACACTCTTGTGCATCATATTGGGCTATAACACTACATCAAAGGCTTACCATCTCATGGATCCTAAGATGAAGAAAATTTACAAAATTCAAGATGTGGTTTGTGACAAGTCATGCTTTGACTCAGTAGTGTAGAAAGAAGAACTATCACCAACCACCTCTCACCGAGTAGTCTCTGAGTCAGAAGATGAACAAGAGGAGACTACTTAGAGAAAAAATGAGCTGCAAAGGGAGCTATATGTTGACCTTGGCTGGATAATGTTAATATACATTCACCCTCATGTCAACAGAAAATTTCTTCACAACAGCAGCTGATTTCTCATCCGAAGTGCATAAAAAGAACCATCAAAGACTCTCATATGAAATCAATTCCAAATACTTCATCAAGAAGCAAACAAGAAATGAGGTAAATTTTACACTCATGAGTACACTTATCAACAGCCCCGAGCCTGATAATGTTCATGAAGTACTCAGTAAACCTTAGTGGAAAGAAGCCATGGATGTAGAATATGACTCACTCATATAAAATCAGACATGGGAACTTGTCAATCTACCTGCAAGGAAGAAACTCATAGGCTGCAAATGGGTTTTCAAAACAAAATATAAGGAATATGGATCCATCGACAAACATAAAGCACAACTTGCAACAAAGGGATATGCTCAAAAAGAGGGCATTGAATATGAAGAAACCTTTGCACCCACTGTGAAGATCAAGACCACCAAAGTTGTTTGTGCACTAAACAGTATAGAAGGGATGGAAACTTCAGTAGATGGATGTCAAGAGTGATTTCCTTAATGGTGATATGAAATAAGAAGCGTACATGACCCAACCTAAGAGATTTTTTGATGAAAAGCATCTTAATAAGGTATTTTGTCTCATCATATCACTGTATGGACTGAAAAAGCTCCAAGGGCATGGTACATCAAGATAGATGATCACCTTTTATAGCATGGTTTCACTTGTAGCCCCGGATTCCAATTTGTAGATAAATAAGGTAGGAAAAGAAATTGTCCTTTTTTGTATGTGGATGATATTTTATGATCACTGGCAGTTCATAAGATTAGGTTGATATTGTGAATAATGATCTCAAAAGAACCTTTGACATGAATGATTTTGGGCTACTACATTATTTTCTTGGCTTGGAGATATGGCAAAAGAAGCATCACATTTTTGTCTCCCAGATAAAGTATGCCAAGACATTCTTGGAAAAGTAATGAATGTCCAATTGTAAACCTATATCCACTCCCATAGAAAAAGGTTGGCAACTTTCATGATTCCAGGACTCACCTCAAGTAGATGCTACTCTATAGGAATCTTGTTGGAGGGCTCATCTACTTGACATATACTAGACCAGACTTATTGTATGTTGTCATCTATCATTCCAAGTTCATGCAGGAGCCGAAGAAATGTCGCTGGACTACAAAAAAGCATGTTTTGAGGTTTTTCCAAGGCACAATTGATTATGGTTTGGAATATAAGAATAATGATAACTCCTTCTTATAGGGATACATCAACTCGGACCACGCCAGATTTGTTGATGACAGGAAGTCAACTACAAGATATATTTTTCATCTCGAAACTCGACATGTCTCATGGATAAGCAAGAAGCAGAATTTTGTTTCTATTTCATCCACAGAGGAAAAATATCATGCTGCACAAAGATTTTGTGTGAAGTGCTATGGTTATGTCACATTTTGATGACATGAGCAATCCTAAAGAGAACTCACCTTTTTTCTATTGCGACAATTAGAGTGTGTTGAAGTTTGTGTAGAATCCATTTTTTCATGAATTAACAATAACATTGAGATCAATTATCACTTCATTCAAGATAACATCTTAAACCACCACATCCAGCTCTAGTACTATCCTATAGAAGCACAAGTAGCTGATATTCTCACAAAATCCCTTGGAAAAGTGAAATTTGAACTTTTTAGGTGTTACATTTGCAAGAATAATGTAATAATGTAATAAGGGGATGAATGTTGGCATAGTTACAATGTAGCTAATAATTTAGGCAAGGTTGTTTTAGCCGTATTCCATTATTCGTATTTTTTAGAACTCCCCTAAATTATCGAGACATGTTGTTATGTTTCTCATGTATAAATTCCTCCTCCGTGCTTCTGAATTAATCAACAACTTGAGTTCTTATCTATATTCTCTTCTTTGGTTTCTCCCTCATGCATGAAATTTATATAACTATATAATAATATAATAAATTCATCAATCAATATTGAATATTTAGGTAAATCATTGTAATAATAAGTTTTTAAAATAATGAACAATAAAGGAAATATTTGGATTTAGGGAGCCCTTTGAATTCTGGCACCCTAGGGAGCTACCAAGTCTGTCTAGGGCTTAATCCCCCCTTGGGTAGGATATTAAGTATGTGCAGATGATGATAGTGATAACAAAAGAGAAAAAGGATAAAGTAAAAATGATAATCCAAGTTCTAGAAAAGAATAATCTACATACTTCTAAGGATGATGATAATAAGAAGGAAGATTAAAATCCTAATATAGTTTTTAAATAATCATATAAGAAAAATCCTTTCTATCCAATTGATATTGTATAATAGTATTCCCCTAAAATTAAAAATCCTCTAACTTATGTAAGAATATCTTGGATTGTATGTATGGAACCATAGAGAAGATGGTGAGGACTACATTATAAATAATTAGATAGTGACAAGGAAAGAAAAATATTGTTGAAACCTCATAAAAGGATAATATATATAGAATAATATTTGTATAATATATAATAATTATACATAGGGATTTATCTAGATACCTTTATGTATAAGAAGAGGATAATGAAAAATTTCAGATGATGTTTGGTTAAAAAATATGTAATGACTAGATATCCAAGTGTACGCGATTTCATAAAACTATAATGAATAGATATATAAGTCTAGTTAAAGCTTATTAGATAACTCAAATTATTGGGTGGTTAAAGAAAATTTTCTTGTAGGATATGAATAACCTTCAAAATATGGAAGGACCTTTCATCACAATCATGAATAATTTTTAATAATGTTTTAAAATATAATTAATAGAACAAAATTAAAAGGGACCTTTTGATATTTCAATATTTAAAACACCTTGAAGTGATGTACGAGAACATTAATTCACAATCTATTTTGTAGTACCAATAAATATAATAGAAAGCATAATTTTTATGCAACCTTGTACAATTTTTAATAGTAATGGTCCAACTCTTGTATATAGACTCATCAACCTATGTATAACATCCTTCATGGATATATAATTTTGAATTTTAACATTAAGGAAACAACAATAGGAAGAACCTAAGAAACATAGTACACAAATAAGTTGTGAGTTCATGTGCATCATGGGTGACACCTAATGAGAGCTCATGCAAAATCTCACTATTGTCTAAATAGTTATATTATGCTTAAATTTCTCTTTGAGTACACATCTTTCACTTCATATTTGTAAATGAATTATTTTTGAATTGGAATCATCAATAATAACACCCATGTCACTTGTTCCTTATAAGATTATTTATCCCATTACATGGTGTTTTTGAAATAAATGGGCATATTAACTAAGGTATATTTATTACAAATATATCTTTATTTTCAATTGGTGATTTATATATAGAAGGGATGATGGTCATAAGAATTAGATTTAGCTTCAGTTTAATCATGGGATAGTGATTTCTTAAGTTCAAGAATAGTCAATAATAATTTTTCACCTAATTTTCTGAGTCTTCATGTCTAGTTAGGATCTATAGTACTAGTATTGTTTCACATTTAGGATCATTGTGAAATTTTTACTTCAATTTTAATGCATTTTTTCAAGTTGATGTAACTTTCCTTATTGATTAAAATAATAATCTTATAATTCCTTACATGTTGTCATGTGTAGTTGAAAATTTTGAAAATTTTGAGTTGACACCCTTTAGTAGTGTTCTAGTGAAGTAAAAATTTGAAGAGATGGCAAAAATTGCATTTATTGGGGTCATTTTAGTGACTTGTGGGTCTATCAGACATTTTTGTCCCTCATGTCCCAAGTATCTTGGTGGGCCTTTTGTTCACCAATCGGCCAATTTCCCCACAAGTCCTTGTCTATTGGCTTTTTCAAACTTTTTCAGCCCATCTGTCCCAAGTACGTCCGGGCCTCCTATTCACCGATTCCCTACATCATCCACATCAGCTGAATTGGGTCTTCACGTCCTTCATGTTTCTATGTCCTGGACCACCCGTGCTCCTTTGGCCCACATCCCCGCATCGGCCGAATCAGCTTTTCGCGTCCTCATGTCCCAATGTCCCATGGACTGTCTGGCCATTTTTTCTACTTTTCCCACATTTCACCTTTTTTGAGTCGATGCAAGGTGTATTTAATGCACATTTATGATCTTCTCTCTCCTAAATGGCTATTTAAAGGGACTACCATCTATGCATTTGTCACATTTCTTGCTCGCTATCTCTTGCCCACACTCTTGCAATTGAGTCATTTGTTCATCTTCTTGTATCCCTTTGCATTTTTATCATGAATATTCTTTGAAGGCCATTCTTCTATGCACTATAAAAATGAAGATCAAGTTTCAAGGGCATGAGCATCTATCACCTTTGGAGACTTATGTACCCAATATCGTAGATAGATAGTGAAGTTTGACACTTAGATTTCGATGATTTATGGGGTAGATTAGCATGCGATAATCCTACTCCCATGGCCCAAATGATCAATGATAGTGGAATCACTTATGCTGCTGGTTTTCCTATCTCTGTGTAGTGTGCCGACACCGTGCTCACTGCATGGGGCTCATTTCAATCCGGATACCAAGGAGGTTGTTAATGTGTATGGAGAATTGATTACAAAACTAGATGTTGCCGCCATCATCACTTCCCTACGCATTCCTGAGATAGAAGACTCCATTGTTCTCACTCTTGCTCAAGCTCAGACCCTATTTGATCAAGACAAATGAGAAATACAAGGCACGAGTAGCTAAGTCATGGCTGAAGTGTCCTAAGAAGGGAGCATCCCGACTCTCCAAGGCATTGTTCAAGGTTGATTTCAATGAAGAACTATCATATTTCATCATCTTTCTCGCATGTATTATGGGAATGCCCTCTACCAATGACTTCCATTTTTGGATGTGCCCTTTTATAAACATCATCTGCGAGGGTAAGAAAAACATTAATTGGGCTGAGATTATCTGTATGAACCTGACTAAGAAATTGTCAAATGTTTAGCAAACTAAGAAGTTTCTACATGACTTCTTATCTCATGTACACCCTGACATCATCTGGGAGTGGTTTGGCTTCACTTACATTGAGGGCAAGAAGGATGAGCCCATATACACATATTTCCCTTAGTTTACCCTCAAGGCTAGTAATCACAATTTTAGAAGGGTAAATGATGCTTTCACCATGTACATTGTGAGGCTCTTGGAGGGTGACACTGCTAAGAAGGTTCTCTGATGAGGCTATGGATTTGATAGCTAAGTATGGGGCTTTCTTCATCTAGTTCTGAAAGTTCTCATACATCAGACTGGCCTATTTTGAAAGTACACCTCTCAAGCTTCCCATGTTCTGCAATGATAAAATGGCTTTAGTTGAGGTGTGTAGGAAGCTAGATAAACTTCATATAACCTACCAAGATAAGAAGATCACTGGTCTTCATTTCCCTATCACTTTGGGGAATTATACATGCAGGACAACTCTAGATGCCTAGAATATAGAAAGGGCTATTGCTCCTCTTACTATTCATTTCTTTAGGCCCAAGGACTTGCTTTGATCTAAAGAAATTCATTGATCAGAATCTCAGGATAACCTATCATCATCATCCTGATACTGAGGATTACTGGGCTGATTGTGTTGATGATTTTGAAGCCAAGGAGGAGGCATTTTGGTAGATTGTCTCTGCAACAGATCTTAGATCTCAATCTCTACCAGGTGCCTGAAGGGCTTGTGGATGATGATGAGGACTTACAATCCTTTGAGTATGAAATATCAATCAAGCACACTCCTCTAGAAACCCTAGATTGGTATGTGAAGGAGAGAGATGATTTGAGTGAGATAATTGCCCCTATCATCATCAAAACTAAGGTTTGGTTTGACAGAAAGTTTGTGAGTTCAGGAGGAACCAAGGTAGATCCTCTTCAAGAGAGGCTTCTACACCTCGAAGGAAGCACATACACCTAGTATTGAGGTACTTGAGAAAACTCATTCTTCTTCTACAATGAAAGAACCAGAGTTGTCTACTCCTTCCTCTTCCACCAGAGTATATCAGAAGAAAATCAAAGAGGTTAAGAAGGAACCGATCGAGGAAGAAACTTTTCTGGAGAAATCAAATTGCCTATTGGGCAGAGAACATTATTGTTCTAAATGATGATGATGATGAGGAGATGAAAGAACCAGAAGAAACCACTGAAACCACTGCTGAGGTGGAGAAGGAAGGATCAAGAACTGAACCTCCAAGTCTAGCAGACTCCTCTGCAAAGGAAATTCTGAGGTTCCATTCATTTCCCCACTAGAGACAATAGTGGTCCATACTTTAAGTGCCATGAGTTCACTTGCACTTGGGTCCCTTGATTCTTCTATTTCTTCTTCTTCCTTTTCCTGGGTGTAGCCCCTAGTTGATAGTAGGAAAAGGAGATCTTCCTCCAGATTGACAGGCCTGATTTTGATGTTGTGGCAGCTCTACTTGGTACTACCCCCTCCCTCTAGCAAAGAAAGCAAAGACCACTTCGAGGATGGTAACTGATGCTCAAGGCCAAGCAGTTCCTGGAGGTTGCAAAACCCAAGGTGGACAAAGAGGAAAAATATCTTTTGATCTCTGACTTAGAGTTTTCCAGGATTCCAATGGGAGAATCTACACCTGAGAGTGAAGTTCATAACCTTCAGAAACCATCACTAGGGTTATTGAATGGGTTGAGAAAGGAAAGAAAACCATGGAGTAGTTGGAAGAATAGAACCAAGTTCTTTCCAACTTTATCAGATCATTATTGGCCAAAGATAAAGTTTTGGATCCAACTCCATTGGCTACTCTCCCACCTCCCATTGTTCTCAGCCAAGATGAGGTTCAAAGCATCAAAGACATACATAAGTATTCTACTTATGGGAAGGTTTTTGAGGCCATGGTAGATGATATGATCATAGCAGGTTTAAAATTCATTGAGGAAGCCTTCAAAACCAATGAGAAGGTGATCAAGTTGTAGTAGAAACTCACTTCCTCAATCAAAGCTATGGACAAAGAGCTGAAGGTCTGGAGTGGGTGTATTGTAGATCTCCATCTAATGGGTCAAACTGATGAGAGGATCCTATTAGCCAATAATGTATTTTGATGATGTCAAGAATAACCTATCAAGGACATGGATCTTTAGCATTGAATGGAAAATAAAGGTTCTGGAAGAAGCACTGGGAGAATTAAGGAATGTATGGAAAAAAGGGGAGTCTTTTAAAACTTATGTTTTATCTACCTTCAAAGATATCCACTGCCATCTTCAGGATGAAGCTACAGGTGTATCCTTCTCTCTTCAAGAAATCAAGGCTCAGTTCAAAACCTTTTTCAAGGATGATTTGTTCAAAGAAGAGTCAATCACAAAAGAGAAAATGAAGGACATTTGTTCTCTCCATTCAGCTATAGTTGAGGCTAATAAGGAGTATCTAGAGCATACCGAGTTTGACAAAGATATGGAAAAATGCCTCGGCACATGGACTCATGCTACTACTAACACAACAATTCCAAGAGGCATGGAGATAGTGGAAGCATTGAAGAGATTCAGGCATCGGATTCTCAAAGTAGTGGGCCCTCCTCCACCACAACCAGATGTCTCTGCTTCTGGCTCTTGACTCTCCTTTTCTATCTATAGTTTGGATCTCCTTGTAAATTAATTAAGGACTTTGTATTGTGCATTTCCTTAATTAATCTTTTGGTTAAAAGAAATGGTTACCAAATGTAACCACTTTGTAAGCTATATATTGAGCTCTCCTCGCCATTCCAAAGGGCTGGAACTCTGATTATTTTTGAAAGTGTAAAAGAATTAAAAGCTATCAATACAAAATATTTCCCTTCCTATTTCTATCTGCATCTATTTATTCCCTCTTATCTATCTAAAATTTGTGAATCATTAATTTATTGCATTAAGAAGCTTTGTATTCTTGTGGATGTTATCTTTGGAACTTTGTGTCTATGAAATAACATCTAGTGGTTTTAATATGAATGATTATGTTGTATATATTGTCCTTGCTCAACATTTATAAGGAACTATTTTTCTATCTATACTTCCTGAAGAGTGCTATTATATTCTACCTTTTTCCCTCCCTTAGTTCTTTGTTCCTTTGTATTGATAATCTATCTTGGCATTAAAACACTTTCATGATATCAGAGTTCCTCATTGAAGTAGAAAATTGTACATTTGTGAATAGTTTTGCTGCTTGCTTTCAATAAGGGCACCTCTCCCATCAAAGAGGAGGGAATTTCATCCCATGACTATTGCTTGCATTAAAGTCCTATTTTGTGTTCTAAAATAAATCTAATAGAAAAGGAAATGCTGATGAAAAATTGAGTGATGATGAAAAAACAAATACATATGTTCAATAAATCGATGAATAACATGAGGATATTTATCTAAAGGATATTTTAATGATTGGAGAAAGAGCATAGATATTTTAATTTTTGGTTGTGTGTAGAGGAATATGTATTCTTTATTTATTGATATTTCATTTGGGTATCACTCTCATTATTTCATAAATTCTTTCATTCTTATATTTTGGAGGATAGAAAATAACCATAGTGTGGGGTAACGTTGGATTGAGAAAAATGGCTAAGTATGAGATACACACGAAGGTGCATGCATGATAGTAAAAGTGAGAAATATTACAAGTATAAGATAGTGCATGAGGGTGCACCCAAAACAAAAAATAAGACACATGAAGGGTTACACATAGGAATGCTCATAACAAAAATAGCCAAAAAATTAGAGAGCGGCTAAAAATAGGAAAAGAACGGGTTGGAATGATAGGAAGGGAAGATCTATAAATGGATAAAGTTGCACTAAAGGAAGATAAAGCACATGCATGCAGATATATAAAGGAAGAGTATGCATGGGAAGATAAATATGATATAGTTTGAAGGTCAATTAATTCATTAGTAGCACGCATGGAGATAGAACTTCTAGATGAAGACTTAAGCGAAGATTAAATCTACATGCAGACTAAGTATAGAAGAATCTATTAATAGATTAAACCATTTTAAAGTGGTGAAGGAAAATTTCCCACTATCTATATTTAGGTGTCTTATTTTGGTAATAGAAAAGAGGGGATGTAAGACATAGTTATGTAATTAGGGAAAATGTTGTATGAGTGTGATGTTATGATTGTAATGTTTTCTAATGGATGATCTTATATGGATTGCCAATGTTAGAAGAAATGAATGAGGTCTTATTAGTATTAATATTTTGTTGATTGTATATCATGAGGAATGAATGGTTGAAGCTCAAAAATATTATTTCCTTTATTGTCTTTATTTTTATCTCTAAATACAATGTCCTTTATTCTATATTACACAATTCTCAATGTTAAATACACATCTTGCATGATCTAAATAAAAAGGGACCTAGTATGTTGTGTACACATCGAGTGAGCACTTGCACATCAGTCTAAGTGATGTGTCAACACGCCCGAATACGTGGTGCTAACTTCAAAGACTAGTTTTTGTATTGTCGCCATGATCTATTTTGATTCCTTTCATCAAGATGTGGCATGTGCATGGCTTTCGACTATCATTGGATAATATTGAGCATTGGGTACATGAAAGATAGGACATTGTTTCCTAGAGGTAGAACACTAGAAGTGGTTTCAATTCATGTAAATGATAGAGGAAAACTTGTATGATGAGTTCTATGATACCTTTTTTAGTTTATTTCCAAGACAATTGTATTAATGGCTAGCACCATACTCTCAGGATAAAGTGATCAGATTGGGAAGGAGGTCTATGTGGAGTCAAGATAAGTACTAGGAACTTGTTGATTTGGATGAACTATAGACATGTGTGGTAGATAATTGGTGGGGATCCATTTTGAGGAATTGCACATTAGAGTATGCAATATCAACGTATTCATGTCTAGAGGAGGATGAATTTCAGTTACTTCATGAACCCTGAGGATCCTATTTATGCGCGCTCTCATCAGCTATAAAAAAATTAATGATTTAGCTCAGATTGGAAAATCTTCTTATGATAGGCTAAAACTCCACTGCACTGAGGGTCATGAAAATGGCTTGGGGAGGATGATTATTCTCCAAGTTGAAGATAAAAATAGAGATGAAATATTTTACATATATAATGATGTGGGAGAGAGGGCAGTTCAAGAGGCGTTGCGGCTTAGAGGAATGGGGCTAGGAGGAAGTGATGATAACCTTGAAGAAGGTGAGGGAAAACAACATCATAACCCTTAGATATTTGAGAAGTGCAATAGAAGGACCCCCTCGAAATAAAATGATGGTGAGTCTAATGAAAGAATAAGAACCATTTGCATGTACCTAACCCACCCAAGACCCCTAACCCTTGCACATGGTGTTCGGAATACAGAATTTTTAATAGTAGATCATCACAGTGATGGAGAGAAAGAAGGTAATCGGGGATCACCATGTTGGGTTAGAGGTATAGGTAGATGAGTTTTGGTATCATCTCATGAGGCAAAACATATAAAGGTAGCACATATGGCACTGCAATAGGCTCCCATATCCGGACATCAGAAATTTTTTCAAGTAATATAGTAGACATGATAATGGGACAAAATGTTGGCACTCTACTTAGTGGAAGTAATCCAATTAGAGGGATATTAGGTTGAACAATAGGCATGCAATTTAGTTGTAATACGATTTTAGATACTAGTTTTTATTGAAGACCACCATTAGCCCCAGTAACAAGAGGCTAGGGAGGCTCTTGTCCTCCCCCAATCAAAGGAAACCCTAGTGGAGGTTTAGGTTCAGGATTTGGTAACCTACCTAGTGGAACAATCCATGTTAAGGAAATAACCCATTCCCATAACAACATCCTCATACCTTATTTTAGATTTTAATCCATTTACCAAAATATTGAGGTGTGAAAGACACAATAACACATGTGCACAAGTGCAAACTCTGATGGAGTGCCAAGGAAATTATGGCCTCAGATAGAAAGGTGAGCCATATTGGTACTATGCTTTAACGCACACATCTTGTACATGAGGTATGACCCACATCAGATGACAGTGGACTATGATGCATTGCATGAGACCTTTTAATCCAAATTCCACATACCCAACTTTTCAAAGAAGAGTATCAATGGGATCAAGCACATTAAGCAAGGGTTGTATGAAAGTGTCAGGGAATATGATGCACATTTCAAAACCCTATTATATAATATTTCAAGTGACATCCACCAGATTCAACATGCACAATGGTTCATGGGTGAATTTTTGAAACCATTTAGGAGGGCGTTATCACAAAAGATGTTCATAGACCCGCATGAGTTCTTGGAAGAATAATTTCACATAGAGGTAGTAGGAAGAGTTGACATTGGGTGAGCCCATTCCTTGAGGCTTACATTGCAGCTATGCTTACCCAAATAGAAAACATATTTGCTAACACAACACACGACACTTGCATTGGACTTTGGTGTAAAAATTGTAACGTAGAGGACCACAAGAAGGATAGCTACCCCTATAGGAGTGTTTGTGTGTTGTTTTGAACTTTTGTCACAATAATATAGATGTCCTAGACTATCCACTTTTACAATGTGCCACAGAAAAGGTGTCAATGTATTGCAAGATTTGTGATGCACATACCCATGATACAACTAATTTTAAGTTGATTGACCACATTCATGAGGCCTATGAAACAAGGTTTCATCAAGCTAGAGTCGAGGGTAGCTCATAAGGATGAGAACAAAAAGTGAAAATAATGGAGTTGGATAGAATAACGATGCAGGAAATAATGGTAATGTGGGATACCAAGGAGGATATCATGGCAAAGGATGAAGAGGTCGCAAAGGCATATTTAGTTGAGGAACATTCTATATATGTGGGTCATCAGACTGCTATCAATGTTAGTGTCTTAAGAACTAGTATTCTACGTACTTTGGAAAGGTGTACAAAGTGGAGGATTTCCTAGACTTATATGTATATATAAGTGTAAAATTAAGAAGGATAGGGGGTCTACAATGATACAAGTTGAGTAGAGAAACAACATTATTTGTTACAATACACATAGAAGCATCATGCATACGTGGATAGGGAAAAACAAATCCACTAATCAAACGTGATGAAAATTTATAGCTGAGAAAATGTCCAAACGTAAGGAAGAAAAAAGAGGCTATCTAAGAAACCATGTGATTGATTACAGAACTACAGGGGAGATATATTGCCTGAAGGAACAAGTGCGGGATGTAAAGCATGCCAACAAAAATGAGGTACCCGATAAGGATGTGGATGACCTCAAGGAAGTGTGTAGAATTCTTAATCAAAAAAATATCATCCCCATGCTTGGATAATGGTTACAAGAGAAAGTGTCACACATAGGATCATAGAGCGATAGAAAAATCTTATATGCTAACTTACCAACCCAGGACCACGAGTATGAAAAGTATATTAATTTATATATAGGTATAGATAGTTGCTTGGTAAGTAACATTTTGATTGATACGAGACGCATATGTCAATATATTTACATTTGATGCTTGGAATAAAATGGGAAGACCACCATTAAATACATATTCAAGTGTTATGTAAATGAAAAATAAAATAAGGGAAATTACTATTAGTGTCTTAAAATTTGTAATCACAATTATTCAAGGAGAAAATTTGATAGGAGACTTCGAGGTACTGGAATTGGCAGAGATAGAAAACTTTCCTTCATTAATTTGTCACCCTTGGTGCTAAGAAAATAATGCAGACCCACACTTTAACAAGTTTTATATCATTTTTTAGAATGAGGAATAATATGTAGTAATCCCAATGAATGGAACTACAATTACACCCTATAATGAACCTATGAATGAGGGATATATTAATTAGATATACGTGCAGATAATGTGAGGAGGAGAAAATGTTGATCCAATAAAGGAAGGAGTAATTAATTATAGAGATACCCATTCTATCAGTGACACTACAAATATTTCCTATGATAATTGGGTTCATGACACTTATGAAATGGTTAGTTGTGAGTTTCATGGAAGAGTATCCTGGGTAATCAAGACACAAACAATAATACGGTTGGGAAGAGTAGAGCTACTAAGGTATAGTAGGAAGGAAAATCCCGAGTCTTTCATAAGTGCAATGGAGGAGAAGTTAAATAAAAAATGAGATAAGAGAAAAGTGTTAGGTTAATCCTTAAAGGGAATGATGATGCACTAGTGGGCTGTGTATAGAGAATATTTTCTTAGATGACATGAAATAAAAGTTTCTTTATTAACATGGTTTACAAGGAATAATGTTCTCTCTCAAATACCAACTTATGATGACAAGACGTCTCCTAAGAGTCACATATAGAATTGTGAGAAAAATTGGATGAAAGGTCCTTATGCTCTACCCCATTGATGTGGGTTTATAACTTCTATTCTACAGTAAAAAAATGTGCACATGACTGGTATATCCATATATATTTGATGTAAGAGATAAAAATTGGAATACCATAAACACATGTATCATACATGTGTTTGATTATTTTTCTACTAAACACCATGTCAATGAATCCCTATAGATAATGAAGCTCATTACCCTAAGAGACAACTTGAAGGTATAAAATATAGTAAATATGTTAAAAGGTGAGACTCCCCTCAATGAGCATGAATTTTTTTTGACTTGATGAATTCTTAGGAGCAACTCATGAGGCGTGCCTAAAAGGAAAAATAAAAAATGAAAGCTCTTCTATCTCATTGATGATGAAGAGTTAGATGATGTGAAAATAAAGCATGTTGAAGGTGAGCACAATTTTTTAGACACCATAGATGAAAAAATGTGTGCCTACAATGTGCCTCAGAAGATAAAAAATGAACATTCAGATTGACAGAACACTAAAAGAAGCAGTGATTGGACACTACTGAGTCTGAGGTAAAGGTTGTAAAGATACTTGAACTATTACATGACTTCCAATATCTATTCCCAAATACCATGAGTTTAAGGGTGTCCATCCATCACTAGGAGAAATGAAGATAAATCTCAAATATGGTGCATGTCCAGTCCATAAGAGGCCTTACAAAATGATCCTGAACTTGTACGTGAAATTAAAATATGATATTGACAAGATGGTGAAATAAGGAATCATTGAACCTATTCAAGAATGAAAGTGAATCATACCTATGGTAATTAACATTAAGAAGGATGGAAGGATCAAGATATGTTTTAATTACAAAGTTCTCAATGTATTATGTGTCATTGATCATTTTCCCATGCCATTCTTTTAAGAAATACTAGAGGGTGTTGTAGGGTGTGATATATAATCTTTGACTGATGGATTTTCATGTTATCATGAGGGGAAGATCGTGCACAAAGAAAAAGAAAAGAAAACATTTACAATAGAATGGGGATTTTTTGCATACATATTTATTCCTTTTAGGTTAAAGAATGCACCATAAATATTCTAGCACATTATAGTGCAGGAATTCTAGTATTTTATTCATAAGTTTCTTCAAGTATACCTGGATGATTGGTCTATGTATGGGTTGGTTAAAGATCGTTTTGATTTTCTAACGTTGATGTTTGAACAGTGAGGAGAGTTAAGTATATCTTTGAACATTAAGAAATGTATCTTTGTGACACCATTTGGTACGCTATTATGACACATTATGTGTAAAGAAGGTTTACTGGTAGATCTAAGAAATATTGTACTCATCTTGTGGTTGGAGGATCTAAGTAATAAAATCGAAGTGAATGGATTTATTGGGCATAAGGGATATCACCTAAACTTCATCAAGGTGTATGCCAGAATTGACATTCCATTGGAGGAGATGTTGAAGGAAAAGGGAAATTTCTACTAGAGAGATGCGTAATAGAAATAATTTTAAACCTTGAAGGAAAGGATAACCACAATGCCCATTTTATGCTTTGATTCTTACAATTTACCATTTCATGTCCATGTGGATGCTTTTGGAACAACAAATAGATTTGTGTTAGCTTAGTTAGGGAAGGTAATGTGGACCATCCTATCTATTTTGTGAGCAAGAAGCTACCACCAGATGAACAAAATTATACAACAACAGAGCACGAAATGTTGTCTATAGTATACATTTTTAAATTTTTAGGCAATATTTATTGGCTACACCATTCGTTCTACTACACCACTCATATGGAATTCAATTTTATAGTAAATAACATAGTATTGTAAGGTCACATCTATAGTTTGATCCATTTATTATAGGAATTTGATTGTTCTATCATAATCAAACCAAGTAAAAACAATTTAGGACTAGACCAATTGTCATGGATCAACTTTAGTGAGGATTCGTGGAGCATAAATGACACTATGCCATATGCCAAGTTATTTAGATTACAACACACCCAAGGTGATTTGGAATACATTATAGTATTATTACAGAGAAGTGTTGTGCCTAAAGGAATAACGATATTGGAGAAGAAGGAACTCACCATTCATGATGCACCTTATCAATTGGTAGGAGGATACCTATATAAAATTTCTTCGGATGAAGTATTGCATAGGTGTTTCTTGGAGAAAGACCATGGAGCCATCATGGAAGAAGTTCATGGAGGTATTGTTGGAGGAAATTATGTAGGAGAAGATATAGTACACAAGATACTACTTGCATGATTATAGTGGGAAAAATTTAACAAGGATATTAAAAAAAAAATTAAAGCATGTGATCATTTTCAGAGAATGGGAAAACTAGAATAACTTGATGATATTCCATTATCACCTATCGCAAGTGCAAAACATTTTGATAAATTAGAAACTAGTTTTGTTGGCCCAATTACACTGACTACATGAAGGAACAAAAGATGATACATCATCATGCGTATATATTATTTGATAAGGTGGGTAGAAGAAACACCCATAAAGGATTTTACTGCAGCTATAATAAAAAAACTTGTATGGGTGAACATTATTAGAAGATATGGTTGTCTATTGAGCCTTACCAGTGAGAGGGTCAATAATTTCTTGATGAAAAAATTAGTATATTGTTGGTAGCATTTATGATATCTCATCATAAGACTACCTCTATCACCCAAAAGCCAATGGTAATGTAGAATCCTTCAACAAGATCTTAGGCCACACATTGACAAAAATTTCAAATGTATGAAGAAAATATTGGGATGAAAAATTCTCAGTTGTACTATGGGTGTACAAAAATACTTACAAGAGGTTTAATAAGACCACACCCTTTCACTTAGTGTTTGGCACAGAGGTAGTTTTTCCTAGATGGAATTCATGCTACCCTCTCTGCATATTGTGTGCATCAGGACAAATTGTTGATGAGAAGGCAATGGAGGATAAATTTAATGTTTGGATGAAAGGTGCACAATTACAAGATGAATCCAAGAGACATAAAAGCACGACAAAAGGCCTAACATGACAGGCATATTAAAAACAATTCTTTTACTATTGGGAAGATTGTGCTTTTGTTTGTTTAAAAATTTGCACACCACCTAGGAAAAGTCAAAGTACATTGGTTGTTACCATTTTAAGTAACAATTATGTTGGAATCTAGAGCTTGTTAGTTATAGGCATTGGATGGAAATATGTTTCCTGATTACTTTAATGGGAGCAGGCTGAAGCCCTAATATAAATAAGGTTCTTTATGTTTGTAATAAGGCACTATTAAAATTTATAATAAGTTTCCCTTTCAATTTTTTCTTTCTTTGTTTTTTTGTAATAAGCATGTTCATGTCTAGGGGCAGATCTATTTATTCTAGACTAATTCCTAGAGGAGTTCACATGATTTTAATGTGGGGTGAGGAGGTAAAGGCGCATGTGGGAAATCATGGGAAGGAGCATAGAATAATTATTCTAATGATTAGTTTGTTAAGGTGTGTGTTTACCTGGGTTGGGGGAATACTCATGTGAAAACTTGATGGATAGAGATGTGCACATTATAGCATGAGGGAGGTAGTGTGGAGGAAACATACTTGGCAAGTGGTGTAGAGAAGAATAGGTGTGATACAAGAATGTGCATAGAAAATGGGTTTACGTCCTAGGATGTAGTAGTGCACCATTAGGTTATGGACTGCTATGCACAAAAAACATTCATGGAAAAAGGAAGGAAAATGCAGGAAAAAGAAGGAAAGTAGAAAAGACACATTAAAAATAAAAAATTGTAGTAGGTGAGTGCATTTAATGCAATCAAAAATTCCAAATCTATAAAAATTGGGTGAGTGAATTCATTCTTACATTGTGAATTAAGAATTGGTGCATGAAATAGCTCTTGTAGATCAAAGAAAAAGTGCAAACAAGTACGAACCAGAGTTGAGACAAAAGTGATTAAGCAACAAACCTCCAGAACGTAACTAGAGTGCCTTGTGTAGAGTGGAAGTGTGAAGTGAAAAGGTTTGAGAAGGGTTATGAAGTTAGGGTTTCGAAGAGATTTACAGGATCAGGGAAAGAAATTGGTTGGCATAATAGAGATGGGGCATGGATCTTGTTGACACGATTGAGAGTGATTGACAAAGTTGAAGAATGGATTGAGAAAGTAAAACTAGGGTTTTCAGCACTTAGGGTACAAATTTGAAGGTTGGAATAAGTTGCAGGAGGTGTGAACTAAGAGTACAATGGCACCAAGGAAGGTACCAAAGAGTAAGAAGATAACAAAGGAAGCTCACAACGTCTGGTACTCAAAGATGTAGTACCCTCAGGAGGTCATTGTTGGAAAATAATGGACCTCACAAATTGGAAGTGTAACATCAATGAGTATAACCACCATGTGGCAGGCCATGAAGGAGACATCAAAAGGGATGTACTAAAAGAGACATGAAATTTAACCACTACAGGAAAAATAATTCTCAATGACGTACTTTATAAGATCTTGGTGGATGCTGAGGCATTACAATTGTTTGAGTTACCATTATTTGGTAAGCCCATTTGCCTATACCAATGGATTATGTCTAAGATTCATGAAGATTATTTCTAATTCACCGGTAGAATGATGTGCATCACCGCACACTTAATTAGAAGTGTAACAAGACTGCATGATAATGGTTCAAATATTTGTAAGGACATACACGACGAGGATAGAATAAAATATATAGTTGTGGAGTTGCACTACCAAAGATGAGGTTGCATGTTTAACATAACTTTAATATTGTTGACTGAAGTACAAGATAAGTTACGTTCTGGTGAGCTGTAAATTAGGCACCTTCGAGAGATGGTTAGAAGTTAACAAGAAGTTCCTTCACATCACATAAAAGATGGCACAAAATATTAAGTATAACATAACAGTAGACATTGCGGAAGTCATATTTTAGGAGCCCAAGATCCAACACAAGAAAATTGATAAGATATCTTGGAGATTGATCTTGGTCATTATAGTGTTTTAGGAGATAGGTGTGCTGGATGGACAAGATGAAAATGAATGGGAGCACCTTGTGGAGAATCGGTCGTCGGCCAAAAGTTTTGAAAAATATACATGTTATGGAGGGGTGACTAAGTTATATAAGGTATGCTTGGACAAATTGTACAAGAGTTTGCACGACACCTTTAAAAATGAATAGCACGTGTGTTAGGAATTCTTTATATAGTGCTCTCATGATTATTATTGTAAATAATATTACAAATATGATTTCTAATATTTAGTGTTTGGGTACGTGAGTTGTTTTAACAACTCACTAACCATATGATACGAGATATCTAAGGGATATGTTGTTGTAATTAGTTCCTATATTATAGGAAACCACATCCCTATTTGTTTGTGTAGAGTCTTGTACGAAGCTATATAGAAGAATTATTATTTTATTGCTGAACCAAATATTTGGTATGAGACCAATAATATATTCCATGGAAGAATATTTTCCTCCCCTGTAGATGAGATATTAAATAATTATTTGTGAGTGTTGTTGAATTCTGCTAAACTAAATCCGTTTTATTTCACCCCTGATCTCAGAGTTGGAGCAGTCGATTTGTTATTTGCAGTGGAAGTGCCCCTAAGGTGTTTGGATACTCAATGATTCCGCATATCCGTATATGCATTTGGCTTGATTCTCATACGGAAGAATTTTTAGGAATGTAAAAGGCGTTTAGAGCAATTGAAACAAGAGCAATTTTTTAGACGCATAGGAGACAATCTTGGAAGGTTTAACAACTCAGATATTTGCATATCGATTTGGAATCTAGAAAGAGTAAGAAATTTTCATCCGTTAATCCGGCATCACGATATTCACGACCCTCATCTCCATTATATTTCCACCTGGGTGACTCCATCTCCAAGCTCTGCAAACTTTTTAATTTTAATTGGATTTTTTGCTAAGGCTTGCACCTCAAGTGCCTCACGATTTTTATTCAATAGCCGTAAATTCATATTATTACATGTTGAACCTGCTATTACGTAGCTTTTATCTGCGCATACTTTCCTAACCAACTAGGTCTCCACGGTGCCTTGAGATCTGCAAGGCGTTGAGGCGACACTTAAAACCTGCAAACTACCAATTTACGCATGCATTAGATTTGCATTCATGTGCACTGCCAAGTCTCTTTCTACGGCGGTGCATACTTTGATTGACCGGTTGAAGTCTGTCTTTTGTGGTTCAATGTGTCGATAAAGGATCCATGCTCCAATAGTCTTCTTGTAATTTTTTATAGTTATCTTCTTTCATTCCATCAATGTGTGCCCATGGTTCAAGTCAATACTCTACGTATCCCATTAAGAAGAGCTAATAGTCTTCATTTTTTTGTTTATTGTCTTCTTCCCACGTCTTTTTATTCACTTACATTTCCAATAAAGTATATTTTTTCAAGGTTTGTTTGAAGTGTTTGGTGTTGTCTACACCACATGCGTCATTAATAAATAATGAGTCATCATAAATTGTCACTTGTTGTTTCAGTTATAGCGTCAGTGTCAAAAGTGTTGTTTTCTAAATTTGTCAATTTTCATTAAAAAAAAAGTCATATCATTGTATAAAGTCCGCAAGATTAAAAAAAAATTGTTTCAAGAACGTAGTTTTGGTTTTACTTGATGTTTGAAATATAAAGTATTTCTCATTGTGGGAATAAAACAATATAAAGCACAATATGGAAACAAATGTACTTCATGTTCGCATTCTATCGAGGTAGCAACATCATTCATTGGACGATGGAGTCAATGCAGGCAGGAGGACAATCAGTGTCCTCTAGTTCGTCACTACCTCAGAGGTCGCATATTGCTTTAGTGACATTTTTTGTTTTTTGTCTGATTAATAAGAACATATGAGCATCCATGTTCCCATTTGTTTTAAAGTGTTTGTATTTCCCCTATGATGATGTGGAGATTTGTTCCATTGATACTATAGCAGGAAGTGTTCTTGATCAGATTGACTTGATGGTTGATGTGAATTGGTTGAATAGTCCCAACTCATGTATTCATCTGAATAGGTTGATTGGTCCCTATTCATCAATGATGTAGTTGCCTACTGCAAATCATTTTGAGGATCGAAACAATGTGCAAGCTACGGAACAACATGTTACTTGGTTGAAGATGGTGGTTTTCCCATGTTCACACTAAGGGGTAAATGTTAGGAATTATTTATATAGTGCTCTCAGGATTATTATTGTAAATAATATTACAAATATGGTTTGTAATATTTAGTGTTTGGTTATGTGAGTTATTTTAACAACTCACTAACCATATGATACGAGATATATTAAGGTTATATTTTTGTAAGTGGTTCATATATTATAGGAAACCACATCCCTATTTATTTGTGTACGAGTCTTGTATGAAGCTATATAGAAGAATTATTATTTTGTGTGGTTTATCCTCTTTTGTACCAAAGAGTGTGCCAAGGGAGCTACCAATAGTATTGAAAAGACATGTAGACTTTTTTGTAATGTAACACTTTTACCTTGGAATATTTTTGTTGAATAACAGAGAAATGGGGCCATGGTACAAACTACCATTTTCATTCACCATGAAATACTTGAAAAGAGTGGTGGAAAGAATTAAAGACGTATATCCATTGAAATCCAACATAGAAAAGGTAAATGTTAACTAACACATGTCGCATAAGACATATGGGTACGAGTCTAAGGCACGCTATGAAGAAATAATGAAATTTGATTTGATGGACTTCCATCCCATCATGACACTAGTAGTGGGAAAAGAAGCATGTCGGGTGTATATTTATTTTTATCCCAAGCTCAAGGATGGAAAAGTTGTCAATGTATGTGACAACAACTATCCACCACATCCATTGAAGAAGACAAATATTAGAATTCCAAAACACATACACGAGCCCACCCCTAAAGAAGAATAAGAAGACAAGACCATAGCATAAGAAAGAATATGTAGAGGCGGTGCCAAGAAGCAAGTACATCACAAACTCCCCAAGCTTCCCCAACTATTCTAGTAAGGAGCACGTTAAAGGCCAATCTAACAGAGGAGGTACAACCTCACATTATCCATGATATCGAACAGGAGGAGGAAGATTTAGAGTAACCTATGCATAAAGAAGAAAACGAGTCTAAAGAACATGAAGAAGAACAAGAAGTCCAACATGAAGAGCACGCTTATGAAGAGGAATGTGAAGAAGAGCATGAATAAGTGTGTGAGGAAAGGGAGAAACAATAGAAGGTACTTGGGGAGGACCACGACACAGGTGAGGGAATGGGTCACATGAAACATGATATTGCATAGGAGATATCACACAGACAACACACAGTATGAAGAAGTCCACGGAAGCGTTAATAGGTACCCCCCATGATTTCATATATAGATGATACAACTAAGCTTGTCGGGGCCAAATTTTAGAGTTCAGTGCACATCGACCAACTATTTTATCAACACATGTTTAATAAGGCCAAGGCCCACCCATGCACACCTAAAATGCTCTCTTGTGTAATACAGAAGAACATGTAGGAACCTGAGTTCAAAGTGAAGAAAGATTCTATTTTGGAGTTAAAGTTGAAAAGAGAACCATGAATGGTTTTCTAAATAGTAGACTCTTCTTGAATTGTAGATGAGCAAGAAATAAATGCTCTAATGAAGATGGCATCTGAGGTGGGAAGGATAAATATTGACAAAAATTTTTTTGTAATAAGAAGAGTGCAAAAGGTCATGGAGAGAAAGAATAGAAAGAATGAGAAAATAGCAAAGGAGTTGAATGATTCAAAGAAAATGTTGGTAGATGTATACAATAAATTGCTGACCTGGTAAATAATATTACTCACACATGTCCAGATATTGTAATGTTAGCCATACCTGACCACATCTCTAAGATGGAATATTTAAAAGAACTAATACAACTGCTACTATTAAAGGTGAGTAATAGGAAAGGACTTACAACAGAAGAGCTCACTAGTGCAAACAAGTCCAAAATGGATAAAAAGTTAGAAGAATATATAACACTTAGTGTAGAGCTGAAAGAAGCCACGCAGAAGACTGAAAAAATATTTGCAAAGTGTGAGGATACTTCAATGATCCTAATTACACACACTTTAGAGGATGAGGCTGAATTAAAAGAACCACAGGCCTCATTGTTGACAAACATGTATGCGAAGGAGAGATTTACTACAAGAAGTAGGAGAAAAGAAAGAGGTGATAAAGGCTAAGCGTGAATGGATAGCATAACGACTTAAAGAGATACAAACAATTGTGATGTGAAGGGTAGACATCCTTGAGGGAATCACTATTGAATGGGATGTCATATTGAAAGAGATGCAAGAGAAAGCCAAGAATTTACTCTATAAAAGATCTCAAATATTGTCAAGTCACCACTAGACAAGGTATACAATGGGCTCATGAAATGGAGGTGGTAGAAGGAGAGCATCAACATAGAGTACCAAGAACATATGCCATCAACATGAATACATTTTTTTCTTGCGCATTGAAAAATAAGTATTCTTTATGCTTTGATATTTCATTGGGGTATTTCCTACATTTTTCAGATATTCTTTCAAAAAAATCATTCTTGTATTGATGAGACTGAGAAATATCCCTAGTGTGGGGTAATTTTGGATTGAGAAAAGTGTCTAAGTATGTGCCACGCGCGAAGGTTTGTATGTGATAATAAAAGGGAGAAATATTAAAAGTAGAAGGAAATGCGTGAGGGTGCACACAGAAGAAAGAAGAAGAGGATGTGCGAAGGGTTATGCATAAGAACAATTATAACATAAGGTAGTGGGAAAAGTAGAGAGCAGCTAAAAATAGGAAAAGACAGGTTGGCATGATAAGCAAGGAAGAGGTATAAATGGATAGAATCATAGATAGAAGATTGTTAAAGGAGGATAAAGCACTTATAGGGAGCTAGATAAAGGAAGAGTATGCATGAGTAGATAAATATAGTATGACATGAAGGTCAAGTAGTCCATTAATAGTACACATGGAGATAGACCAACCAGTTGTAGACTAAAGCACAAATTAAAGGTACATGCAGGATAAGTATAGAAGAATATATTAATAGATTAAATATTGTAATGCGGTGAAGGACAAGTTCCCACCAGAGCTATATATAGGTGACATATGGGTTTAAAACAATAGATGGGGATATAAGAGTTATTTATGTAATTGGGGTGATTGTTATATGAGTGTGATCTTATGATTGTCATGTTTTGTAATGGATGATCTCATATGGATTTCCAAGGTAACGAGAGATAAATGAGGTGCTATTGGTATTCAAATATTTTTGTTTATTGTATATCTTAAGGAATGAATGGCCAAAGATCCAAACCATCATTTCCTTTATTGTCTTTATTGTGATCTCTGACTATAATGTCTTATATTCTATGTTGTGAAATGTTAACCGTTAATTACACATCTTGCATGCCATAAATAAAGGACCCGTTATTTGTGTGCGCTTCAGTGTGCACTTGGAAATCAGTATGATTGATGTTCCATTGTGCTCAACTAAGTGTTATTAACTTCATAGACTCTATTAGAATATCTCATAGATTAGATGTATAATTAGATATGTATTTCCCATATGACTCATGAGTATGCTAAAGAATCTACTAAGGATTATTTTTCTTGTTAAATTAAAAGTGGGAATCCATTAATGTGGTGGGATCATCTGAAAAGTGATAGATGAAGAAAGCGTAAATATAAAATCAATGTATTGAATAATATGGTTTGTAATATAAAAATTAAATTCTTGCCAATTGAATATAAAATAATATTACATAAGTGGTTAAATAACATAAGAAAAAAGATACATGTATGAAGGACTACACTAAAGAGATTTATTTCTCAGCTATTAGAGATAATCACATGGAATGTGGCACAAACATATCGATATATGTGAATCATTTAAACATTTACATTTGGAGATGAGTTTTGCATAGTCAAATTTAAATTAATAAGATAAGAATGTTAGTGTGTGTTGAAGTAAAAAAGGAAGTTTTCATATAGACATTTTAACATTGAATGAGGTGTATCAGTTATCAAAGAGATTTGAATCGATATTAAAAAAGAAATGTAAATTATAATTCTAAATTGTTAAATGTGTGATACATTGCTGATGTAAAGATGTCATGTGTTTCTTGGAAGACTTAGGTAGTTTTATATGAAGGAACAACATGATGGTTCTAATAATACTAAAACCTTGATGAAGTATTGTAAGAGTTATACTCTAAATACATTAAATGATGTGATCATGGAAGTGGAAATAAATGTTAAAGTGTTGACGATTTACCAAAAAATGTGTTCTTGAATTAGATGAAGAGAGAGAATGAGAGCATTATATACAATTAGAATCCTACGAATAAGGATAATGTGATGAAAATAATAGGATTATTTCCACATGTAGTTAGGATATGTTTATTGAGTATGCATATATAACAAAAAAATAGTCAAGATGGGTTATCACCTATGCATAATAAAAGTAATTATATGAATTGTATTGAATGATTTAATTTATAAAAAAATAGTACATATGGGTTTATGCTTGTTTAGAACTACGAAATGAGTAGGAAAGTTCAAGAAGTACTTTAAATATGGTTTATTTCGTTGGAAAGTTATGGTTTATGAGTTTTCATTGATGTAAAACCTATTCAATGAAAAAGTGGATGATAGAGTAGGGTTAGAGCATGTTGAGGATGATGATGACATGATTATTCAGATGTGTTCATGGTGATATTAGGTGTTTTAGTGAGTATTTCTTGTTCTTCTAAGCCTATTCACGTGACCTAGCTAGCCTAGATGAAATTGGATGGTGGTATGAGATTCTTGATTAATGTAGAATCATGTTGGCATGATGGAAAGCATGATTAAAGAGTTCTTGGGCACTCACATGAGTATTAGGGTACAAATACATGTTTGTGACCATGTTGCATGTGCTCATTTAGACTAGGTATGGCTGTTAGAATACACGAGCATGAGTTATGGAGCAATATGAGCTCTTGGATGCATGTAGGAAGTTGATTCATGATGCACTAGGTATGTTAGGAACTTTTGGAGTGTTTCTATGGTGAGTTATAGTTTTATAACCTAGCCTTTACAGTGCAAAACCCTAAGGGCTACCTATCCAAATAAGATAGGTTAGAAAAATGGAGAACTATTTGTGACATGGTGATGATTGGAGAAGTATGTAGGGTGTGTCATGGTTCAATGGGAAACATTTTATGTTTCCATGATGATTATATTGCATATTATGTAGGTTTTGGTGAAATAGGGTAAAAACAAGGTCATTTTCAGCTTGAATTGGGTCTTCTAATGCTCACCCTGAATTTTTTGTTTTGCATGGGACCTTGTGGATTTAAGGGATGATTTTAATTATTGATAAAGGGTTTTGGATGGACCTTACCCAAATTTACAGGAAAAGGCTCAACAATGAAGATAAGCAAAGTAAAATAGTGTGGTTGTTTGATCCGTGGGGTCCACACCCTAACCAAAAGAGGAAAATGTAGTAAAATGCAAAGGTAGGGACCGAATACCTACAAAGATCCTAGAAATAGAAAATTGAAAGAAAAAATGAAGCTATACAACAACACATAAATTGTTTCATCGAGAACAAGGAACCAATAACATTAACCAATGGACTTGCTGAAAAATTTGATAGCCACCCTAAAATCTTGGTAGAGTTTGAGGGAAATGGCAATGGTGGGATCCTGGTTTGATGCCTTTAGCTTTCTTGTAATCTTTCCATTCTTGCAAGCCGTATCTGGGATGCCACTGGAGTCACAATTTTTTTAGATGTGTACCTTGTATAAGTTTCATTATAGCATTGTGCTTAGCCAATAAATTGCTATATTTATCCTCAAGAGTCTTAAACTTGGTTTCCAAAGAAACAATTTCATCTTTGAGGCCTGTGTTGGGGTCCGAGGCTTGCTCTTTAATAGTAGACTTAAGCAAGAAATCTACATTTTCTTCAAGGGTTTTAACCACATTAGCTGCATGTTAAATTTATTTTCCAAACTGGTGCCAACATCAATATCGGGAAAAACAAGGGGGGCTATCATCTACCACAATTTCTTCACCCTTCATGCCAAAGCCCACAACTTCCTTTCCTTTACTACTGCTATGGAGAACCCTTTTTGGGGTGGCTCTTAGAGTAGTCTCTGTACATTAGATTTTTAGACTAGATATGGGTTTTCTTAGGGAGGGGAGAAACCATAGTAGGGAAAGGGTCATTTCAAACAACACTAGATAGGTACTAACTAATGAGATATATGACACCCTGATGGAGAGGGATAGTCCTCTTATGGCCTTGCACTTTAAGAATGGATTTTTCCATTGAATTCAAAATGTAGTAGGAGAGGCTTACCTTTACCTCACGCCTAATGTGGTTGAGGAGGACCAGATGATACTATAGAATGGTGGATAATATCCCTTCTAAAGTAACATAGCAAACCATCATCTATGTCACCTCTCATATGATTGCGGGATAGAAGAAAAAAATTCCCTCCTTTTTATGTCGAGCATTTCCCCGTCATCCAAAAATAGCTTTTCTTCTACTTCCTTATGTACTTCATGGATATTTTTACATTTATTTTATAAGGTTTCACAAAAATACTTAGGTCATTTCATCCTTAGGTTTTTATAAACGAATGTTAAGAAGGTAAATGACTCTTTATTTGTTTAAAACCGTAGCTCAAAAGTGATCAGATATAAATCACTCTTAAGTGGCCATAATTAATTTATAATTCATTTATGAATATTTTATCATGTATAGGAATCCTCCAGGTTTCCATAAATTTATGGTATACCTTATGGTTATAAGTGGATCCCACTCAAATTGGCATGTTTCTCAAGAAGTTAATTTTGGGACAAGGTTGTTCAAAGGAGTTGCAAACTAAATTACCATTATGTGATTTATGTGAGTTTTTCTTGATTTCCATGATTGTTTTAGGTCATGGTGATGCATTTAAATTTTCAAATATGCTTCATTTATGTTAACTGGTCAAAGGGCATCTTTTCAGTAATTTCACGTAGTTTGCAGAGATCAGCTTTGTTGAAGGCATTTCACTTAGATTTGGAAGGATTTCCAATATGTTATTGAAATTTGATTCAAACAAATTTCCAATGGTATAATTTTTTCTCATGATTAGTTAATTTGATGTGTTTTCTAGGCTAGGTTTTCAGAAAGATGATTTCATAATTTTTCATGACATGATTGCTTTTTTGAAATATTGAGTTGGTTAGTGCATGAAATGGATTTAAGTTGTGATTTATATAAAATTTAATGTGAATAGGGATGAATTTTTTTAAAATGGGTTAATTTGGTAGTCTTGAAAGTGTCAAGAAGGGTGTTAACAACTTGCATTTGTAAAATTGGTTTTTAGGTAGCTTGTTTTGGTGAAGGAAAACAATTATTTGGTTTTCACATATGATTGTTTAATGAGATATAAATTTCTTATAAGTGTTAAAAAGTATTTAGGATTTCCATTTATTTTTCACATGCCATATTTGATATGTTCTTGAGGGGTCTTGAGTCCCTAAGGTAGATTCAGGTTGTTGGAAATAACTATTTTGTAAAGGAAATGAGCCACTTGGCCCATTAAATGAAATAAATTTGATTGGTTCATGTAAATTATGACCATAGATGATGTTTCCATTTTATATTACACATGTGTGGTTAATTTTAGAGCTTGAATAAAAATAAATTTTTGTGTTAGAGGATTTTTCTCATTCCAATTGTAAGGTTTTGAGGATTTTTGGTACATGGTAAGAGGTTTTTTTCTAGGCCAACCTACTTGGGTCACTTATGAATGTTATGATAAAGTTTATGGGATGTTTGTAAGCTAATTAGGTGGAGATAAAGGATGAAAAATTAACTCTTTCAAATTTTAATGAAGAAGAAGCTATACAAGTGATGTTTTTGGTGCAAAGTTGAACTAGTTGAGTGAGTGCAAAAAGTATGACCTAGGTGTGAGAGTTTTTAGGTGTGTGGACATGATTTGAGAGCTGATCAAGTGTGTGAAAGGAAAAATGAAATTAAGTGTGTTGCAAAAATGAAGTGAAGTGAACAAGGTGCAATTTTGTGCAAGGTTGAAGACCTAGAGTTTGAGCAAGGGTTTGAAGGTGTTTGGAGATGAATCTTATGATTACCATTAGCTGAGTTGTTGTAGAATTTTATCAGTGATATTATCTTCAAAAAAATGTGATAAGTAATATTCATGCAAGTCTCTTATTGTGATTAATATAAACAATGGTTTAGGGGTTGGTGCTCCTTCTGGGGTTTGTGCCTCACTAAAGAAATATCTTGTCATGTGTAATATTCACTTCAATCTTTGTTATGTGTAATATAAGAAAAAAATTCAATGGTTTTTCTTCCCCTTGAGTGTTTCCCACTTATATCTTGTGTCATGGTGTTTCTTCTCTTGATCATGGTTATTTGAATGAATGTTTTATGTTTTTGTATACACACTAATGGATGACTAATTGATAAATAGTTAATGTTAGTGATCTGAAATTGTAATTAAATTGTAACAACTAATTCACGCCCCTCTCACTCCATTGTGCTTCCAACAATTGATATCAGAGAAAGCCTATTTGGATAATTTTGATCACTTGAAAGGAGATCCTTGATGCACAAAAATGGTGAGTGGTTCCTCTACTAGAAATTTACCATTATTTGATGGAACAAACTATGATTTATAGATTTTAAGGATGAATACTAATATTATGTCTCTAGGGTTTGGTATTCGAAAATCCATGGAAGTTGGTTATACTCCTACTTCCACTCCTCCTACTAGTAAGGAAGGCAAGGATGAATATGAATACAATTCTAAGGCATTTAATGGTATCATATGTGGTCTTGGATAATCTGACATGGGTAAAGTAATGCATTACAAGTCAACAAAATAAGCATGGGATAAACTTCAAGTGTTGTATGAAGGTGATTCAAAGGTAAAAAATGAGAAACTTCAAAAATTTAAAATCATTTTGAGAGTCTTAAAATGAATGATAATGAATTTATTGTTGCATATCTTCTTAGAGTTGAGAAGGTTGTAAATATATTGAAAGAGTTACGAGTATATGTGAAGGAAGAAGTAGATGCTCAAAAGGTTTTCAAATCACTAAATCCTAAGTTTGATTATAAAGTATTTACTATTGAAGAGGCACATGATCTAACTACTTTTTAGATGGATGAGTTACATGGTACTTTAACTGCTTATGATATGAGAATAGGTGATTCTACACCATCCTAGAGAGATATCGCTATAAAATCTCAAATGAAGAACAAATAAAAGAAGGACAAAGAGGATGTGTCTCCTGAAATTCATGATGAAGAACTTTTTGTAATGATGGATAAAATATTTAAGGTTGGCTCTAGAAAATACAAAGGTAAGCTTCCTTAAAAATGTTTCAATTATGGCAAGGTAGGACATTTTGTTGTTGATTGTACTCATAAGAACAAGAAGAAATATCATGATGAATATGAGTTTGAAAGTGATCATGACAATATGTATAACAAGTATGATAAGAGAACAAAAATATTTAAGAGGTTTGACTATAAGAAGAAGGGGGAAATGAGTATTTAATCAAAAGAAGATGATTACTTGTCTTATACTAGTAGTGGTGTTTCAAATTACAAGTTTAAATGTGATTACAAAAATATTTGAAATGAGGCATTTTTTATGACTAAAGATGGCATGATATCTACTAGTGATGAATCTTCATTGTTAGGTGATTTCATATCAGGTTATTATAGTTACTCTAATGAAGATGAAGAGGATGGTAAAGATGATCTAGAGAATATCCAAAAGGAGTTAAAGCATGTTGAAAAGAAGAATAAAAATCTAAATTCTCATGTCAAGGGTTATGAAAATAAGGTTAATGATCTAGAAAAGGATAATAACTATGAAACTAACAAGCTAAAGGAGTCAATCAGATTGCTATAAGAAAAGGTAAGGTTTTTAGTTTCAAGTGTGCAATATAAAGAGAGCATGTGCCCCAAAATGGAATAATATGTTTTGTTTCTAAGGGAAGAACTCTTGGATGTTGGTAAGAATACAAGGTATTTTTAGAAATTTGAGAAAAGCACCAAATATCTTGATGATCTTCTTGAAAACAAAGACGAGCAGGTGATAGAGAAGGTGTAGGGTTCAATTATGACCTCAAGGGAAAGGAGAAGATGTAAGATGACACTTCTCCAAGTGAAAAGGATGAAGAATCATACAAGGTGGATGAAAAGAAGGAGATCTGCACCAAAGACAAGATGAAGCTAAAATCCATTAGGAAACCTAATGCTTCAAGGTATGAAAGATCATTCAATGGTTATTGTTTCTCATGTAATTGTTTTGTTCATAGAGCTAAAGAGTGGACAATGTCTACCAAATATAATCATCCATGGAGAGATAATACTAGTGATCATCCTAAGAATATTTTATGGTACAAGTGCAATGAGGTAGGTCATGTTGCTAGTATCTACTTGAATGATTCATTTGGTCATGTTGATGGTTATAAGAAGAAGCTTTCTATGGTATGTTACAACTCTAATGGAATTATTCATATTGCAAGAAATTCTTATCATGACTATTCACGGAAAAATAGGAACTTGTAAGGTCCTAGAGTGCAAGGAAGTGGCTTTGAAAGGCCTAGGATGAATTACAATATTAAATTAATAATGTGGGAGCTAAGAAGAGATCATGGTGTTTCACAAAAAGTAGGAGTTGATGGGAGGAAATATATAATTAAAATTTTTGATTATAAGGGAGAATAATAATTTCTTTAGGTGTCTAAGAGGGCTTGGGATCTCTTCAGGACCTTGTTTTAGGTCTTCATGGTATTTATATGCCTCTAGTATGCTTCTTAGAGGTGTATTGGTTCAAATGAAGCATTGGACTGAGGGGGAACTGTCAAGATATGTGTGTGTGTGACTCCTCCAAGATGTCAAGGTATGTCCTTCAAAGTAATTATGCATGTTATTATTGTTCAATATGGTTGTTCATGTAGTAAATGTCTAAAGCTTTGTCTTGTGGTTCTCCAATGTGTATGTCTAAGTTATTGAGGTTTGAGTTTACATTGTCATGGTGAAGTTGTATGTGTGAGATGAATCAGTAGGTGTAATAGTCATGTTGTTATGTCTCTAATGGGTTTTTTGTGTCATGATAATAATTCATAAGGTATTATTTTGGTCTGAGTTGGTGATTAGTACAGTTGTCAAGTGTCTATGGCTTGTGGTGTTTCATGGAGTCTATTCTGAGTCAAATGAAGTGTTATGAGTTTTTCATAAGTTGTAAGAGCATGATAAATGTTTGACTAAGTATGTATGATGTGTGTGAAGCTATGAAAGTTCCTCAGAGGCATGGTGGAGGTTATCAAGAGTCATAGAAGGATACATTCTTCTTGGGAAGTCTGTCATGGTCTCATAGGGATGTCTAAGTCCATAGTTTCATGGTTATCTGTTAGTATGAAGTTCCTATCATAATTTCAAGGCTTCTTATACCTTTATAAGAATAATTGAAGATGGAATGATTCATAGAAATAATTACTTGATTATACCATCACTTCAAAAGTGGTATGTGGCAGTGATGTAGTCAAAAAAATTGTGTTCAAGTACAAATTAGGGTGGATGCAGGTATGCGCATGGTGTTCTACTTTCCCAATCATGTGATTTTTATTTTTAGAAGTTTAAGTGATGTTATTTCAGTGTTGATGATCAAGCATGGTTTCTTTAATTCAAGATCTATGCATTCTTGTACCTTCTCTATCATGATTGGGTTCTAAGAATGCATATTGAGCGGTATGTAAGAAATGATGAAGTTGAGGGTGAAAATGGTGGAATCCAAATCCTAAATCTTATACAAATCATATAGTATGAGAATACTTTGTGATTCAAAAGTTTTTTCCTCTATCAAATTTCATTCTTTCTTGAGTTCCATGACAATTCCAATTTTTAGCAGGAAAGGGTGCAAGAGACCGATTGTTAAAAAGATATAAATTGGAAACTAGGTAAGTTTTGTTTAGAAGCATGCTTCAAGGATTAAGGTGGTGATATTAGGGCCAAATAGGTATCTACAACTAGTAATATTTCTTCATGATAATGTCTTCATCAAAAATTAGATGTGTTCTCATATCTATTAAGGGCTAGTAGGCTGTGAAGTGGGAATTTCGAAATGTGAAGAAGTTACATAATTTTTTTGTTGATTCTCAAGATTATAAGACGTGTATAAGAATGTGATACTATTGAATGATTATATGATGATGATAAAATGTCAATTATGAGATGGTTTTATCTTGTGAACTCTTTGGAGCTTCATTCGCAGTGTCTTGTCTAAGCTAAATGATTGTATGTTTTCATTTGGTGTCTTTATTAGTTTTTCCAACATGTGTGTATAAACCTTATGGATTTGAATATGTGCAATAAGTAAGTTTATATTGGATTTTATGTATTATTTCATCTGGATATGAAGTATTAGTGAATAAGTATGAATATTTTTATGGTGAAAATTAAAAAATTGTAATTCTTTTTTAGCATCGACAAGTGAAAGAATAGTCTTGCATCATTCTTTATTGGTTTGAATCTCAATAACATGAGTATACATCTGAGCATAAGATGAAATGAATTGAATACGTGTAATAGGTGAACGCAAGTGTGTCAAATTCTTTAACGACTTATAATTTTGTACCTTGTACAAAAATTACAAGCTACAAGATTAGTGATTGAGAAAGAGGTAGAGCATGTAAATTTCTACATGTATGAGGTGTATGGAGATGTTAATGATCTTATATAGTTGCTTTATAAGGATTTTTATAGATGTGATAGGTTGTTTGAGTCTAAAATTGATAATGGCAGTAAGTATAAGAGTTCAAAGAGCTAAGAATGCAGTGTGTCAAGCTACATGATCAGAGAATGTGTGAGAGGAAGGGTTTGGTGTGTCTACTAGTGAGATATGTGTGTGTCATGTCCATCTATGGGATGTTAAGGTGCTCTCCAATTGGTCTACATGGTTTAGTAGTGGATATAATCCCAAAAAATCAAGTGTGTGTCTAGTGGACTATGTTATGACTGGTAATGGTCATTTTTCTTCAATGTTGCAACATACATGCATGTAGGTGATAGTTGAGAATGATGGAAGTTTCATATGATCATTAGCTATGCTTGGATCAAAAGGATGGTTCAAGATCTCATTAGTTCTGTTACATTACTACAATGGTCTATAAATATGATTCAACAATTGGATGATGTGTATGATCCAAATCAGACATGGGGAACATGTGTATGTCCCTCTAGAAGGTGTTATGGAGATATTTAAGTTATACGGGGTATGTTGTAAATGTTTCTCCTCAAGTTCAAGTATTTCAAGGAATAATTTGTATTATATCTTGCAAATATGACTGTTAAAGTCTGAAAGAATGCTTTAGGAAAGTGCTCAAGTGTTTGTCATCCATCCATGCCAAGAATACAAGGTAAGAAGTTTGTTTCAGTGTTTTTCTACTAGATATGAATCATCTAAGTCCAAGGGGAGTTGTGAATTGCATTTTCATAATGTGCATGATGTTTTGAGCTCATCAAAGTTGGCATATAATGAATTCACTAAGGTTTATGTTTAGGGAAATTAGTCTCAATGGTTGAGTAATGATAAGAAGAGAAAGATATAGAACAAAATTTGTGTCTTCTCAATATGAGTTAGCTCAAGGATGAAGGTAAATTGGATTTCTTGGTACTTATTCATCATTTTTTCATGTTCATGAAGAGTATGCTTTAGGTATATGACTCCTACAGTGATATCAAAGAGGGAAAACAAATATTTTGAGGTGAAATGGCAAGTTTTGCATTCTTAGATGGATGATGATAGTATCTTAGCCCAACTAGAGGTATGATAATTTTTTCTTAATGTTTATTGGTATGTTTACATGGTTTATATGCTCTTCTTAGAGGAAGCATGGTGATTTATTGCTTGAAAATGCTCATACAATAAGATTTTTGTGAAGAATCTCATGTTTGTGAGCTAGAATGAGACATTTTGTCAATGTTTCCAACCAACAAATGATCCTATTAAGCTAAGGATGATTAATAATATGTAAAAACATGTATTTCTTTGTCATTAATGTAAAAAGGGGAATAAGTTTAGGTGGTTTCGATCAATGACAAAGGAGGAGATTGTTAGCATGTTATGGTTTAAAAGTTGTCATTGATGCAAAACCTCATTAATGAAAAAGTGGATGATGGAGTAGGGTCAGAGAAGTAGGGTTAGAGCATGCTGAGGATGATGATGACATGATTGTTCAAATGTTTTCATGGTGATATTGTAACACCCACATTTTTCATGCACAAAACCCAAGAAGAAACCCACTAAATGAGATAAGAAAAATTACGGAATATTTTTTTTGTTTAAACTGAGTTGCACGGGATAACCTCTAACTAGATTTAAATAATTTACGGTTAAACATTTTTTTGTTGTAATTAAAAATGAATTATTATTATTTTAATTCAACATTTCGGGCTTAAATCCCCTTCCTAGGGCTCCCCTTAATTTTCATTAATTAACCCTTACAAGTCATTGGCTAAAATACCCTTATTAAATTATTTATTTATTTTAGTATTGTATTTATAAACTCATTTATTGACTCCTAAAATCAAGGTCTCACTAACCCTAACCAAATAATTTAGTTCAAATATATGTTAACTCCTATAATAAACATTATCTAGTTATCATTATGTAAATTTAATTTATTTAATTTCGAGGTTCAAGGGCTTTATAAAGGTCATAAAACTAAACATTAAGGTCACAATTTAAACTTACCTCCTAACACCCCTTTAGTGGCCCCATTCACAAGTTAAACATGCATTTTATTTAAAAATATTCACACCAAATCCTCCCCTAACATTTGTAGGGTTGAATCACAACCATTAGATGAGTTCATTTAGATCCCTTAGATCTAAGTATTCAACTAACCCTAAACATCCTTTTGAAAATATATTATTCATTTCTTTTGGTTTATTTTCTCATTTTCATTTTTGTAGGGTTGAGAGAAGAAGGAGAGTGGAGGTCATGGAAGGATATTCTTGGTCAAGTATGGATACTCATTTTTATTGTTTATTCCATTTGTAACCCTCTTATAGGGTTTGTTTATATTTTTACTTGCTATTGTAATACTTCATTTGTATTTGACCTATTAGGGTATGGGCATTTTTTCCCTGTTTTAAATTTGGTTTGAATAGTGTATATACGCAAATGATTGAGGATTATATATATATATATATATCTTAACAAAATAATCGGACATGGATTTGTAGTTATAAAGTCTGTATATTGAAACATTGTACATAGAAAAAAGATAGGCCACAAAATTTGTGAGTCAGGTGTATTGGTTTAATATAGTGTGGTAAGGTTTTAATGTGGTGGGGGGGAGGTCACCGACCCCACCCCCCATCCCATATTAATATGGTGTGGGGTTGGCGACCTCCCCCCCTTTCCCATACTAATATACCCATAGTCAACACACCATGTGACCGTGGTATAACATTTTTTTTGGTTTTGTTAATATAAACATTATATATATATAGTAAAAATAATATTATACAATTAATATAATTATATTTAGTTTTTATAAATATATATGTTTATAATATATTTAATATATAAATTTATAAATAAATTTATATAAGTAAATATAATTATAATATGTGTGTGTGTGTGTGTGTGTGTATTTATTTATTTAAAAGATCCAAATAAGCTATATAACGTAGAGTAATACAAGTTATGGTACCTATAAATTTTCCACCTATTCATATAAGAGTAAAAATTGGGAAAACTAGTAAAGTTTCTCATTCAACCTAATATAATTTGCAAAGAGGGATTTTTCCTCATTCTAATAATTTTAACAAACTACTTTATTTCCTTCAACAAAACAAGAAATGTAATTTCAATACTTTCAATGTCCTTTATTTTCAATAAAGAATAAGAGACTATTTCCTTTCTTCAACATAATAAGTAAATGACAACCATTTTAAACAACAGGTGTATTTTCAACAACAATACCAATTATTTTAATATGAACTTATAACATTTTTAAGGCAATAATTTAAGTTGAGTATAAGATTGGTTTTAGATAGCTTAAATTTCATTTACAAAACCATTTCAAGGTTCTTATTCCATCAATAATACAAGACTTGGTAACTTCATTTTTACAAGAACTAAACCATTTAAAATGTAAGTTTTCATTCCATAACCACTTGGTAAAGTAGACAAGATGAAAGGGTTCTCATAGTAATAAATACAAGGTTCTTTTGATTAATTTCCAATATTCATACATTTTGAAAAATTAATACAAATCAATCATTTCTCAACACATTTACAAGAACTTGATAATCTTTAAAATACAAGTTCCAATCCCTCCACTTAAGTGGAGACAACATGGTAAAATTATTTTAGAAATAGGGATCTCTTCTCATTTTCTTCAAGTTGCTACAAAGACCAAAATTTCACTTGAGCTCCACCATCTCCTACAAATTCAAAACATAACAATAAAAATAGGTGAGTAGGAAACACCCTCCACCCAACCAATAATCCAATGAGGAAGAGAAACCTTCTTCCTCATTGGCCACCGAGCCCCAAAAATGAAGCAATGAGGGTATAAGTCAACCAAGGCAACATTACAAGGCTTCAACAATCAACATTCAAACAAAACAATCAACACACACAAGTTTCCCAACACAAAGGCTCTAAACTCAAGCCAAGAAGGAGAAAGGAACATGGGGATCTACTTATTCCACTCAAGGGTTTGAGTTCCCACCTTAAAGCCTCTAATAACTCAATCACATACACACAAAACTCTTATGCCTCCCTCTAAGAAAAACAACTCTTATGCCTCCTCAACTCTTATGCCTCTCTCAATAAAATAAACAAGATAAGCACAAATTTTACTTATCAACAAGGTGGGACACCCCAACCCAACTCCCTCCTAAAATACCCAATAATACTCTTATACCTCCCTCTAAAATATCCCCATTTCCATTTTCTCCTACACAACCTAAACGTCATTTTATTTCCTGAAATCACAAACATGCAACCATCATCCATTCACATTCATTTACACAACAAGATAAAAATAAGAAAACATGGGTGAAGTCCCTACCTTGTCATTGCAAGAGTTTCCAATCCATAAGAAATCTCCAACCTTTTCCAAGTCCAAATCAATCACAAGCCAACTCCAAACTCAAACAAGCACTCCAAAAGAAAGCTTCTCCCAAAATGCAAGAGTCCAAAATAAAATAAGTAACCCCCAAATCATCAACCAGACATGAATAAATAGAAAAGAGAGGAGGGAGAGGTGATGTGGTTCCATGTAGGATGCCACATCATTTATCCTCCACTCCACATCACTGATGGCAGAGAAGAATAGTTTATTCAATGCGTGTCTAAAACAGTGGATAAGAGGAAATATAAAGCCCCTGGAGGCAGATTACAAAGGCAGGACAGTTACTCCTTAACCGTATGTGTGTACATTATATTAATTAAGCTAACATTCCCCCACTTAATACATTGTTCCTACATATGTACCCCCTAAACAAATCAAATTTCACCTTTCCGAGAGGCTTGGTGAGAATATCTGGAACCGAACATCAATAGAGCAAGATTAGAGCTGAATGTGTTGGTTCAAGACCTATTCACGAATGTAGTGACATTCGACCTCAATATGCTTTGTTTGTTCATGAAAAATAGGATTCTTCACAAGCTTCAACACAACTTGATTGTCACAGTGAATGATGGGAGATTTCTCTTCAAGAATCCCTATATCTGCAAGAATGCGACGTAACAAAATCGCTTCACTTACATCTCCTTGTGCGGTGTGGTATTCAGCCTTAGTGGATGAGAGAGCAACAACAATTTTCTTCTTGCTAATCCATGAGATAGGTCTAGATCTGAGATGAAAAACATACCCTAAAGTGGATTTCCTGTCATCAACGGATCCTACATAGTCTGAGTTTGTGTATCCCTGTAAGAAGAACTGAGTGTTCTTTTGATACTCGAGACCAAAGTCAACTCGTACCTGACATATCTCAAAAATGCTTTTGTTGCTATCTAATGACATTTCTTGGACTTCTACATAAATATGGAAAGATAGGTCACTACAAAGCATAAATATGGCCTGGTATAAGACAAGGAAATGAGACTCCCCACAAGTTGCCCGTAGTGAGTGCCATCTACCTCTGCGGTGAATCCTGGAGTATAGATAATTGCAAACATTTTTCCATAGGTGTGGACATTGGTTTACAATCTGACATTCCATACTTTTCTAGGAGTGTCTTGGCATATTTCATTTGGGAGACGAAGATATGATTCTTCTTCTGCCATATCTCTAAGCCAAGATAGTAGTGAAGTAGCCCCAAATCTATCATGTCGAAGGATTTCTTCAGATCATGTTTTACATCATCCACAAGATAGTCAGAACTTCCTGTGAACACAAGATCATCTACGTACAAAACTAGAATGACAATGTCTATTCTTACCTTCTTGGTATACATATTTGTATCTGAGGGGCTATGAGTGAATCCATGCTACAATAGGTGATCATCAATTTTTATATACCATGCCCTAGGTGCTTGTTTGAGTCCATAAAGTGACTTTATCAGATGACATACCTTGTGTGGTTGATGCTCATCTACAAACCCTTCAGGTTGGGCCATGTATACTTATTCTTTGAGATCACCATTTAGAAAAGCACTCTTGACATCCATCTGCTGAAGTTTCCATCCATTTTGTGCTGTCAGTGCACAAACAACTCTGATGGTTTTGATCTTTGCAGTGGGTGCAAAGGTCTTGTCATAGTCAATTCCTTCTTGTTGAGCATAACCCTTTGCAACAAGTCATGCTTTGTGTTTTTCGATTGAACCATCTACCTTATATTTTGTTTTGAAAATCCATTTGCAGCCAATGGATTTCTTACCTAGAGGTAGATCGACAAGTTCCCATGTCTGATTCTTAAGTAGGGAATCATATTCACCATCCATAGCCTGTTTCTAATGTGGTTGGTCTAATGCCTCATGAACAGTGTCAAGTTCGGTGCTATCGACAACTAAACTCATGAGTGCAAAATTTACCTCATGTCTGGCTTGACTTCGTGTTCTAACTCCTGTAGAAGTATCAGGAAGTGAGTTCAGGTGTGCACCCCCAATAGTATTCTGGACCCATTTCAGACGTTGGTGCTATTGTTAGTGATGTGAAGATGTGATGTCTAGTGTGCCTAGATCAACGAACAAATCTCCACTAAGCTCTTCTTATCTCTAAGAAGAATCATCTTGCTCATCATCTAGATGTGTGAGCAATCTATATGATGAGGTTGGTGCTTTGGATCTCCATTGTGTGGTAGGGAGTCAAAGATGACTCATCACACACCACATCTCGAATCTCATAGATTTTCTTTGTCTCAGGATCCATGAGACGATATGCCTTTAAGGTAGTACTATACCCCAAGAAAAGATGTAACAGTGTCTTTGGATCGATCCTCTTCCTTTTCTCATCTGAAACATGCATATATGCAGTACAACCAAAAAATCTCAAATGATGGATAGAAGGTTTACGACTAGTCCATACCTCTTCTAGTGTCCTGTTTTGCAAGATCTTCGTGGGTGCTTGGTTGAGTAGATACACTACTATCTGGACTGCTTTTGCCCAAAATTGATCCTCCAACTTGGTGGTGGAGAGCATACAATGAGCCATCTCCATGACAGTCCTATTGTGTCACTCGGAAATCCCATTTTGTTGGGGAGTGTAGGGTGCAATCAGATGTTGTTGAATGTCATGCTACTTCAAGTATGCTAAGAACTTCTTTAATACAAATTCCCCCTCGATATGAGTGGAGGAGAAGGAGAGGCTTCCCAGACTGCCTGGTGGCATGCTGGTAAAAGGTTTGAAAATTGGCAAATGCCTCACTCTTCTTCCAGAGAAAATATACCCACATTTTCCATGAGTAATCATCAATGATGAGCTGGAAGTACTCAAAACCTTGGAAGCTAGCTAGCAAGGGTCTGCACAGATTGGTGTGTACAACCTGAAGATGCTCCATAGAATGATAAGAGCTCTATTTTCAGAAAAATACATTTGTTGCTTATACTAATAAATGTATGCATACCACAACACAAAAATGTCCAAACAAGAAATCAATGCAGGTTGCAGATCTTCACATGCTTAGAAAAAGACAGGTCATATATTTTCCTGATAAACAAACTCCAAATGACTTTGGAGATGTCTCAAAGGCAGGTCGCTAAAGTAAAAAAAATAAGGAAACAACCATAGCCACGTTTGATTTTGTCAGGTCACTAAAAACAATGGAGAAAATCTCTAAACCTGGTCATTTTAATCTCCACGCAACTTCACGTAGGCAGGTCTCCTCACTCTACTTCCACGGCAGCCTCCTCCAGCGCACATCAAATTCTCCTACTCGATACCAATGATGGTAGAGAAGAATAGTTTATTCAATGCATGTCTAAAACAGTGGACATGAGGAAATATAAAGCCCCCTGGAACAATTACAAAAGCATGGACGGTTATTCCTTAACCGTATGCGTGTACATTGTATTAATTAAGATAACAATCACATGGTCAAATCCAAACCCCAAAGCACAATAAATTGGTGGTTTAGGGAATGAAAACCCTCTTACACACACAAATTCAAGCCCACACTCAAAGGACAAAATTAAAAACTTATGTAAGAAAGTGCAATAAATAGCAACTTTTTGTGTTACAAACACATAATGGGGTCTATTTTTGACCCCTAAACCCTTAGGGGTAGTTGGGAGGTGAAATTAATGTTAGGAATTTAGTTTTCATAGTGTGAACATATGGTTTGAATATTATTATTATTTAATATTAAAATAATATGTGAGTGTGCACAATTAGTTGTCATGCACAACTCGTAGAGATAGGAGTGTGTGAGAGTATCTTGGGATTGGGAGTCAGACTAGGGATTAGAGGAGAAATATTGGGATAAGATGATGAGACTTCACTCCATGACTATAGGAGCAAGCAATTTTATAAAATACCCTCAACTAATCAATAGAAATTGCTCCATTATTCTCTATATTTTATTTGTTTATGCATTTTCTCTATTTTTATGTGTTGATCTAAAATTATTGTTTCTTAAATTCATTATCAAATCTATAGTTTTGATATCATCTAGTATCATAGCAGCTTTCCTTCTGCAAGTGTAGAAGAAGAAGAAGAAGATGGTTGAAGGAATCTCATGAGAAAATTTCTAGTTGACACATCACAATAAAAAGACCGCAATTTACTCATATGACATCCGATTGATGTATCATTTTTTTCCTAGAAATATAATAACAAGATGCACAATATTGTAGTTTACATCAGCTTCATATTTGTCCTGTATTAATACGTAAATTTCTGTGTAAGTTGAGTGATTTTTTTTTTTTTTAAAAAAATTGTGTGATAGATTGATTGTATCTAAAAACCCAGATTCAAAATATTACGAAATGTATTGGGTTTGTTTAGATAATATCTAAAAAACATGGATTAAAATTTTACAAAAACCCAGTTTCCATTTTAATAGAAACATGGAAATAAAAATAGGGATTTGAAAAAAAATGTGTTGATTAATACATTTATGTAATTTTTTAATTGGATGCATTTTTCGCTTATACGCGACGTCCATAGTGAGGGGGTGCATTATAGGTTGAAACCAACACTAAATAGAAGTGTAAAATGAGCCTCAAATAAAAATTCACTGAGTTGGTATCACAATGGAGGCTAGAGGAAATGGAGGAAGGAGGTTAATCAATGACCTCTCGCCAGCCACAAGCAAAGGGGCCACATAATGAATTTGTGGCATTTATTTTTGTTGCATTTAGTTTTCATTGTGTATTGTAATGAGAATAGATGATTTATTCCTGTTCGATCTTGTAATAAGTGAGCTCATGTGTGAGTGATATTTCTTGTATTTTCCCTTGAATGTAAGGATGCGGGTGGGGAAACATGTACACTACTATGAAAGTGGTTAGTGGTCCACTAGAAAACATATTTTAGAGTTTGTGAATCTATTAGAAAATCACATACAAATTGGTTAATGGTTCCACTATAGAACCTGTTGGAGTTGATGGTACTCTTTAAAAACCATCAAATTATAGAACATGAGCAGGTACTAGACAGAACTCACCTATGTTTACACTAAGGGGGTGAATGTTAGGAATTTAGTGTTCATAGTGTGAACATATGGTTTGAATATTATTATTATTTAATATTTAAATAATATGTGAGTGTGCACAATTAGTTGTCATGCACAACTCATAGAGATAGGGGTGTGTGAGAGTATCTTGGGATTGGGAGTAAGACTAAGGATTAGAGGATAAATATGGGGATAAGATTATGAGACTTGACTCCATGATTATAGGAGCAAGAAATTTTATAAAATTCCCTCCACTAATCAATAGAAATTGCTCCATTATTCTCTATATTTTATTTGTTTATGTGTTTTCTCTATTTTCATATGTTGATCTAAAATTAGTGTTGCTTAAATTCATTATCAAATATAGAGTTTTGATATCAATTAAGAGGTGTGGGACAAGCTAAACTTGTCCCAAAACCTCCAAAAATGGCCATTAAGCCCAAATCCAAATTCGACATGCAAGGTGGAGTACACAACACTCAAAAGTAATGAAATCCTTTCAAATCCATCACAAACCAAGAACCACCTACTCACATTAATTTACCCCTTTTGGTCACATCCCAAATTACACTAATTAATCAATTTTAATCACTTAAATGGAGCACTTTAACTAACAATAATAAAGGTGACTCACAATACTAAAATAATACAAATACTCACAAAATAAATAAACAAAAAGGAAAACAACATATTTACCCAAGTTCACATTTGATGTCACCCCCAATGGGGACATCCTAACAATATAAAAAAAAAAAACATACAATTACACAAGTTGGTAAGGTGACCTATTGGCAATACCCCAAATTCCTTCATTGTTGGTCTCTTATCCCCTTTTGTTTGTTGTGTTACAATTTCTGCAAAAATCAAAACAATACGTTTATGACCTCATGAACATATTAATGACATGAGATAATAAAACAAACACATATTCATATAAATTTATATCATCAATACCATAGCTAAACCATCACTAAAATCAAATAATTCACCAATTGTTCACAATTTAAAATATTTTGATTATATCAATTCATCAATTAGCAATAAGATCTCAAAACCAACTGAATAGTCTAGCAAAATCTATATATAAATTCCAATGGATAAATTTAGTATTAACTCTAGATAATCAAATCCTGATACGTTAATCCATGCATATAATCCATCATGTAAATCACATAATGTCATAAGTCTAAAACATCCATATTGTCTATCAAATAGGGTAATCAAATATAGCAGTGTCCATCTAACTTTGTCTAAAGATAAAATATGATAACAATGTCTATGGATCCAATCCAAATTAATAATAATCCTAGTAATATAAATTTCGAAGAGGAGTGGGCACTACAAATATCAGGTGTTTCATTGAGGATTGTTTATTCTTACAAGCCTATTTAGGTGACCTAGCTAGCCTAGATGATAGTGCATGGTGGTAAGAGATTCTTGTTAACTTTAGAATCATGTTGACATGATGTAAATAGTTATTGGATAGTTATAGATCACTCACATGAGTATTAGGGTGCAGATACAGGTTGATGACCATGTTGCAGGTGTTCATTTAAACTAGGTATGGTTGTTAGAATGTATGAGGATGAGTTGTGGATCTATCAGAGCTCATGGATACATGTAGGTAGTTTATTCATGGTTTAACATGTATTTTAGGACCTTTTGGAGTGTTTCTTTGATGAGTTATAATGTTATTTTAGTTGAACCTAGCATTTACAATGCAGAATCCTAAGGGCTAGCTATGTAAATGAGATATGATGGAGAAATGGAGAACTATTTTTGACATGGTGATGATTGGAGAAGTATGTAAGGTGTCTCATTGTACTGTGGGAAAATTTTAGGTTTCCATGATCAATATTTTACATATTATGTCAATTTTAATGAAACAAAGTCAAGAACAAGGTCATTTCCAACTCGAATTGGGTCTTTTGATGATCACAGAATTGTGTGATTTTCATGGGACCTTATGGATTTCAGGGATGTTTCAAAATTTATTTTATAAGGTTTCACAAAACTAATGAGGTCATTTCATCTTCATGTTTTTATGAACGAATGTTATTAAGGTAAACAACTCCTTATGTGTTTGAAACCCTAGCTCAAAAGTGGTAGGAGAGATATTACAACTAAGTGGTTAGAATTTATTTCTAGTTCATGGATGATTATTGGATCATGTATAGAAATTATCCAAGTTTCCAAAAAGGTATGGTAGAGCTTATGGTGATAAATGGACCCCACTCAAATAAGCATGTTTCTCAAGAAGTTCAATTTGGGACAAGGTTTTCCAAAGGCATTGCAAACTAAATGAACATTATGTGATGTATGAGAATTTTTTTATTTACATAATTTTTTAGGTCATGGTGATGTATTTAAATTTTCAAGTATGCTTCATTTACGTTAACTAGTCAAAGGGCAGTTTTGGAGTAGTTTTAGGTAGTTTGCAGAGATTGACTTTATTAAAGGCCTTAAACTAGGAGTGGGAAGGAGTTCTAATATTTTATGCAAATTTAATTAATATATATTTCCAATGGTATAATTTTTGTCTCATGATGATTTGATTGTATTTGGTTTCCAGGCCAATTTGTGAGCAAGAAGATTTCTTTCTTTTTAGGACAAGATTGCTTTTGCTGGAAGATTGAGTTGGTTAGTGCATGAAATCAATTGGGTTATGCTTGATACCACCTTTAATGTGAATAGGGGTGAATTTTTAATCCATTTTATCCATTTATATTATTGAAAGTTTTAGTAAGGGTGTTAACTAGTTTCATTTGTAAAACACCTTTTTAGGCAATTTGTTTTAGTTAAAGAATAAGTTGACGTGGTTTGAATATATTATTGTTTCATGAGCTATAACATTATTATAAGTGTTATAAATTTTCTAGGATTTCCATTGAGTGGTCACATGCCATAGTTGAGATTTTCTTGAGGGGTTTTGAGGCCCTAAGGAAGATTCAAGTTGTTGGAACCAATTGTTTTGTGAAGGAAATGAGCCACTGGGCACATTTAGTGAAATAATTTGATTTATTGATGTAAATTTAGACAATTAATGATGTTTAATTTTCATATTACACATGTTTGGTGATTTTTAGAGCTTGAATAAAATTATTTTTGGTGGTAGAGAAGTTTTTTCATTCTAATGGTAAAATTTTGAGGATTTTGGGTATGGTAAGAGGTATTTGACTACGTCGACCTACTTGGGTCACTTGTGAATATTATGATAAATTTTATGGGATGTTTTTAATATGGTGAGGATGAGATAAGGGATGGAAACAAACCTCTTTTGAATTTGAATCAATAAGAATCTATACAAGTGATGTTTTGGGTGTAAAGTCTAACTAGTTGAGTGAGTGCAAAAAGTGAAACCTAGGTGTGAGATTTTAAAGGGTTTTGACCATAATTTTAGATAATATCACGTGTTTCAAATCTTATATAATGACATAAAGTGTTTTTCCAAGAGTTTGAAGGCTTGAGAAGTGAAGAAGGGGCAAGTTTGTGCAAGGTTAAAGCCGTAAGGTTTGAGAAATGGTTTGAGGGTGTTTGGAGCTGAATCATGTGATAACTATCAGCTGATATTTTGGATAATTTAATCAATGATATTCTATTCCAAAACTTGTGTGATGATTCATATTCATGCAAGTATCTCATTGTGAGTAATATAAACAAGGGTTTACGGGTTTATGTTGTTAGCATACGTTGCATAGTTCATATTTTAGGAATGTTTGTTTTGTTTTTATCCCTTTATTTTCTCTGCCTTGGTGTATTCCATTATTCTATCTCCTTCATCGAAATCTTCATCCTTTAGTTTAGGGTAATGTAGTTGATTATTTCTCCTATATAATGTACGCACTTCTTCATAATAAAATAAGGTGTGTTGAGAATTATTCACTCCACATTCTTCTCAGGATCTATTTGATTCCTACATTTTGGTATCAGAGTAGCCAAATCTCTAACCTGTGTGTCTGGTGTTTTTCCTTGTTACTGCGTAAAGCTCCTGCCTATACATGGAAGTCTACGTGGAGAATTTTTTGACCTGTGCTTTGTCTCTTGTGTGTGTTTGAAGGAGTTGCATGCAACAAAGGAGCAAGTGCATTGATTTATTTATTTCTCTCAAAGACTCAGCATGGATTGGTAATAAATATATGTAAGAAGAAAATATTGTTGTTATCTGGCCCAGATTGGATGCATGGGAAAATATTTTTGATCAACATGCACGTGGGATACATATCATCGACCTGTGTGGAGGCTTGAAGCTTCTGCTACTGTGTGGAGGAATAGACCAAAGAAACTACGTGGAAGTTTTTTTTTTTTTTTTTTTTTGTGCTACATGACAAATCTATATCATACCTAAGTGTAGGAGCTTAGAATATTCTGCTGCATGATTGATTTACTATGAAGTGAAGGAAGGAAACACATTGGTGGAGAGAGGACTGTCTGCGTGGAAATCAAACAACAACAAAATAAAAACGTGCAAATCAACTGCGTGGAGAAGAGTGGTAGATTTGCATTACCTGCGTGGAATATATTCTAGCTATGTGGTTGAGTCTATCTACGTAGAATTATCTGTATGCTCTTTCTTCACTGTGCCTTGCACTGTTTGAAGTGATACTTTGGCTCTCCCCGTTGCCATCTCTGGTTGACATGGGATCTCCATCCCTCCTTGGCACACACTCTGCCTCGACATTGGAAGTTGTTGTTGTGTGGATGAGTCTTCAAAAAGAGGAGAACTTCGTGAAAAGGTAGAACAACACGAGGAGAAGAAACTTGTAGATACTTCAACACTACACCAAATGTCGAGTGTAGACAACTCGATTAAGAGCATCAATAACACGGTCACCACAATGAAAGCTAGAATATCAACTCACTAGCTAGAGAACACCGTGAAGAAGCTCCTGAGAGCTCGGGTTCTACTTTGCTTTGCTAAATGAGCTTCGGAATACCAGAAATCTAGCATTTGACAAGCTAGTTCGAGAAGGACTTCTTGAATACTTTCTTTTCAACGTCAGCTGCCAAGCAAAGTGAGTACGGGAAGAATTAGAAGCCGGGTATGACACCGACTGTGATGATGAAGAAGAATAACACCCTACAAAGCATCACTATCTCACAAAACAAGAATATCGTGAGCATCTACGAGCAAGTAATTCTCATCAATGAGTCAAAATTGTAATAACTCTTCAAATAAATAAATTTTTTTTTATTATGATGTCTGCTCCAAAGTTACTTCTGTCCGATGCTCAGTTGCTCAAAGGGTCCAATTTTGCATCCTGGAAGACAAAAATGAAGACAATCCTTCAATTTGAAGGATTATGGGGAATTGTCACAGGGTCTGTGCCCGCTCCCACAACCCCCGATGAACTAATAAAATATGAAATGGCTAGTGGTAAAGCCTTGATGTTGATAATGCTCAATATCAGTGATGATGTGAAACCACATGTTTGAAATGTGGAGAAACCAAAGGAGGCCTGGGACAAGTTGGCAACCATTTATGAAGCCAAAAATCAAATGAAGATACTTCATCTTGAGTCAAAGTTGCACACCCTCTCTATGGGGTTAGATGAGAAAGTGGAGGAATTCTTAAGTCATGTGGCTAAGTTGAGATCAGAGTTATTAGCACTCGGTGAAATAGTGGATGATAAAATTCTCATCGCAATCACCTTGAGAGCACTCCCTTCTCAAATCTGAATGTTCATTATGACACTGAATGTGTCTAAACAAACAATCACATTCGAAGAGCTTGTGAATTTCTTTGCAGCAGGAACAGGCCATCACTTCATCCCATGAGGAGTCTCAGGATAAAGCCTTATTCTCAAAGCCTTACCGTGGGGGAAGAATCGGAAGGGTTCCCAGAGAAGCAAAATCAAGTGCAATCCAAACAATAGTAGAAAGATAAAAATTTAATAGATAGATGGTGCAACATTTATAGAACTAATACTTACGACACTAATCACTCATTTGGCATAATAGCTTGAAACATGGGTCTTCAAGCCATACAAGCACATCAGTGTGAGGATTTTCAAAAGTGCAAACGACATCCCCCCGGAGAAAGCACAAGGGACATCTCATATCCCAATAAGAAGATGATGAATCGATGAGGAGACATTACAAAGGAGCCCGTTATGGTAAGAACCTTGTAGTTGTCTCTCAAACTTCTCCCACGAAGAAAGTCTGGTTGATAGACTCTGGTGCAAGCAAGCATATGTCAGGTGACAAAAATCTATTTAATTCACTACATGAAGAACCAACTAGAGATCGAGTTTGGATAGAAAATGATAAAGAGTACATTACAAAAGGAATAGGGAATGTCACCATTCCTCTGGGACCACAAAATGTACACTTACAAAGGTACTATATGTTCTGGTTTGACTAGCAATCTCTTTCTCATTACTCAAATCTTGAATCAATACCTTAAGGTAGAATTTCTTATTCAAAATGGCATTAAATCATTCTTAATCTCCAGAAAAGGTATGGTTCTTGCTAAAGCATTTGTAAAAGATAAGTTATTTGCTTTAGATATTTTTTCATCTTCTGCATTAGCTTTATCTAATTCAATAATAGAATCAATTGCCTTATGACATTTTAGATATGGACACTTGTCAATCAGTTCATTACACCAGATGAGTTCAAAAGCAATGGTCCGTGGACTACCCAAATTGTCCAATTCCTTGCCTATTTTCCCTGGTTGTCTTGAAGGAAAACAACACAGAGATCTGTTTCAAGCGAGCACCTTCCATGCTAAGAAGTGTCTGGAGGTAATTCATACCGATTTGAACGGCCCTTTTCCTGCTTCATTTTAAGGATATAAGTACTTCCAACTATTCATGGATGACCACTCTCGCAAGATGTCGGTATATTTCCTGAAGAAGAAAAGTGAGGCTCTTCAACACTTGCAGAACTTCTATCATCGTGTTGTCAAAGAGTCCAGAAAACCACTTCTTCTACTCCACTCAGATCGAGGGGTGGAATTCACATCAAAGAAGTTCTTGGCCTTCCTAAACCAACAAGGCATTAAGCAAAGCACCTGACTACTCCCTACACAACCTAGGAAAATGGCATTGCTGAGCATCGCAATTGCATAGTCTTTGGAGATGGCAATTGCATGCTAACAAGAGTAAAGCTAGAGGAACACTATTGGGTAAAGCAAGAAAATAGCTATATATCTACTCAATAGGGCACAAAAAAATATTCTACAGAACAAAACTCTAGAAGAGGTATGGAGTGGTAGAAATACATCAATTTTTCATTTGGGAGTATTTGGTTGCACAACATACATGCATGTCCTAGCTCATAAGAGAAATAAGGTTGATCCAAAAACACTCCCGTGTATCCTTTTTATTGTGATTGAGATTACCTCGAAGGCATACCATCTCATGGATCTAAGATAAAGAAAATATATGAGAGTCGAGACGTGGTTTGTGACGATTCATGCTTTGACTCAATAGTATCAACAAAAGATCCACTTCCAACCACATCTCACCAATTAGTCTCTGAATTAGATGATGAGCTAGAGGAGACTACTCAGAGAAAAGAAATGTTGCTAGATAACTATTTGTTCACCTTGGAGAACTAGAGAATGTGACTCCACATCAATCCACATGGCAACAACAAAGTTCTTCTCAAAAGTAGCCAAGTTCTCATCCAAAGTAGGTAAAAAGCACTATCATCGAGGACACGCATTTGCAACAACTACCAAATACATCATCTAGAGTCAAAACAAGGAGTCAAACAAGAAATGAGGTAAACTTTGCACTCATGAGTTCATTGATGGATAGCTCCGAGCTAGATAATGTTCATGAAGCACTCAATCAACCTCAGTGGAAGGAAGCCATGGATACAGAATATGACTCACTCATGAAAAATCAGACATGGGAACTTGTCGATCTGCCTACAGGAAAGAAACCCATAGGTTGTAAATGGGTTTTCAAGACAAAATATAAGGCAGATGGATCCATCGACAAACATAAAGCATGACTTGTAGCAAAAGGATATGCTCAGAAAGAAGGCATCGACTATGAAGAAACCTTTACATCCACTGTGAAGATGAAGACCATCAGAGTAGTTTGTGCACTTACAACACAGAAAGGATGGAGACTTCAGCAGATGGATGTCAAGATTGCTTTCCTAAATGGTGATCTCAAAGAAGAAGTATACATGACCCAACCTAAAGGATTTGTTGATGAAGAGTAGCCTAAGAAGGTATGTCGTCTCATCAAATCACTTTACGGACTGAAACAAGCTCCCAGGGCATGGTATATCAAAATCAACGATCACCTTTTGCAACATGGGTTCACTCATAGCCCCTCAGATTTGAATTTGTATATAAAGAAGGTAGGAAAAGAAATTTTCATTCTAGTTGTATATGTAGATGATCTTCTGATCACTAGTAGTTTAAAAGATCAAGTTTATATTGTAAAGAATGATCTCAAAAGAACCTTCAACATGATAGATTTGGGGCTACTACATTACTATCTTGGCTTGGAGATATGGAAAAGGAGCATCACATTTTTGTCTCCCAAACAAAGTACACCAAGAAACTCTGGAAAAGTATAGAATGTCTGACTGTAAACCTATATCCACTCCCATGGAAAAAGGATTGCAACTTTCAAGATTCTAGGACTCACCTCAAGTAGATGCTACTCTCTACAGGTAATTTGTTGGAGGGCTCATCTATTTGACATATACTAGACTAGATCTCTGCTATGTTGTAGCTATCTTTCCAGGTTCATGCAGGAGCTGAAGAAATGTCACTGGAATGCAGCAAAGCATGTTTTGAGATATGTTTGAGGAACAACTAATTATGGTCTAGAATATAAGAAGAATGATCAATTCTTCTTACGAGGGGATACGTCGACTCGGATCACACCGGATCATTGATGATAGGAAGTCAACTACGGGATATATATTTCATCTCGGATCTGGACCTCTCTCATGGATAAGCAAGAAGAAGAATGTTTTTTCTATATCATGTATAGAAGCAGAATATCATGTCGCACGAGGAGATGTGTGTGAAGTGATATGGTTACGTCACATTTTGGATGACCTGGGAATTCCTGAAAAATAGTCACCTATTCTCTATTGCAATAATCAGAGTGTGTTGAATTACGTGTAGAATCCAACCTTTAATGAATGAACAAAGCATATGGAAATTGACTACCATTTCATTCGAGAGCACATCTTGAACCAACAAATTTAGCTCCAGATCTTGTCCTCTGAAGCACAAGTTACCAACATTCTGACTAAATCTCTTGGAAAAGTTAAATTTGAACTTTTCAAGGGTCACATTTGCAAGAATGATGTAATAAGGGGGGGAATGCTAGCATATGTTGCATAGTTCATATTTTAGGAGTGTTTGTTTTGTTTTTATCCCTTTATTTTCTCTTCCTTGGTGTATTCCATTATTCTCTCTCCTTCATCCGAATCTTCCTCCTTCAGTTTAGGGGAATGTAGTTGATTATTTCTCCTATATAATGTACGCACTTCTTCATAATAAAATAAGGTGTGTTGAGAATTATTCACTCCACATTCTTCTCAGGATCTATTTGATTCCTACAGGTGCTCCTTGTGGGGTTGGTGCCTTACTAAAGAAATTTCTTGTGATGTTTAATATTCAATTGATTCTTTGTTTTTTGTAATATCAACAAAGTTTTCAATCATTTTTCTTCCTCTTGAGGGTTTCTCACTTATATCTTGTGTCATGGTGTTGGTTCTCTTTCTCATGGTTATTTAAATGAATGTTATACATTTTTGTGCACACACTAATGGATGAATAATCAATAAATGGTTTATGTGAGTGATCTGAAATTTTAATTAAGTTATAAGGAATGATTCACCCCGCCCCTCAATCCATTGTGCTTCAAACATATTTGATCATCAATAATGTGTAATGATTCTAGATCCATCAGTAATATTATCATTGAGTAAAAATTTCCACTTCCATGCATGGATGATTTAACGCATTGTGTAAGTGGATTGCAATATTTCACAAAGATTAAATTCAAACAAATATCACCATATAATGATAATATAAGGTGATGAGTATAAAATATATTTTAAAATGTAAGATGGATTGTATGAGTGGTTATTAACTCCATTTGGGATAAGTAATACATGACCATGTTCATGCAACATATGAATAAAGTGTGGAATCCCTTTCTAAGAAATTTTATTATTGTGTATCTAGATGATATATTAATTTATAGTAAAATTTAACCTAAGAAAACTTAGATCATTTTAAGAGACCAATAAAATTGAATAATTTTAGTTTCATCAAGATGAATTTTTAATATACTTTGTATTTGTGATATATCAAACAATATTAGATGTGGATCGATAGAAAGTGTGAACAACCATTACATGGGTGTAATAAATATTTACATTTTAAACATGAAATTTTCATGTGATGGAGAGATTCTATATGAATTTCATAAGACAATATAGTGGGAGGTGGGTGAGAACCATGTAAGTTATATGTGGATATATCAAGGATATATTGTGAACACTAGACACAAAATATGGATTTTAAAAGTTGAAGAATTTCATGTAGAAAATAATGTTAGAATTTCCTTGTTTCACTAAGGTATTTCAAGTTGATTGTAATGGAACTATTGTAACTATTGAAATTATGATATTTGAATAAGGTAAGCCTATTGATTTATGTAGAGAGGAATAAAATGATGTGAGGAGTAAGTATTTAATTTATCATTGGGATTATTATTCTATATTGCAAGATATAATAAGGTTAAGGTGTCGCCTATTTTCCTAAGAGTTAAGTCATATAATGAACACTAACAATATAATTCCTCAGTAGTTAGGGTATACTGAATCATACACATGTATGCAATGGTTTAAATTTCTATATAGTTACTTGTTTACATTGAGACATATAAGCGTGAAATAAAATTGAGTTACATCTACATTAGTATAAAACGTACCTTATTGAATGGAATGCATATGAAAGCATAAGGTTTGATTCAATGAAAATTCCTATGTAGAAGATGATGACTTTAAGGAAGCATTAGGATCATGCAAATAACTAGCTAGATTTGATCACATGCATTGATTACATTACATCCTACATGATGTTTTTATAGAGGCATATGGTTTTGCATACTAATAGGATCTATGTATGAGAACCTAGTTCAAAGAAGCATCTAGTAGACTATTATTTGGTCATTTTGTATTAATAATACATATCCACAATAAAATGTTAGGTATGTTTTTCCATGCATGGTTACATACATGTAAAGGATAAAATAAAGAACATGAGATTAAACCAATCACTTATAGTTCCTAAAATTCCATGTGAACACTTGAGTATAGATGTTTTTTTAGGACATTGAAAATGCAAAAACACCATTATTTTGGTTGATTAAATTTTAAAATGACTAATTTTATTTCTTATAAAAATTTTATTAATGCTACACATGTGACTAACATAATTTTAGGGGAATAGTGAGGCTATCATTATTATCACATAACTTTATGTATTAAAAAGAGACTAATTTTGTGATACTATGATTTTGTCCAAATTATGGAAAAAAATAAATTTTAAGTTATATTTTTATTTATTATATCATCTATATAAATAAGTTGAGATATAGGTATTCAATAATAATTTTGGATATTCTTGGTTGAGATATGCTTTGAAAATGGTACTTAGTTGTTGAATGAAAAACATTTGCATATAATGACATTCTAAAGAAGGTCACTTGAAATAAAACCTTTTCATATAGTCTATGGAAACATTTCAAATGGCGTCCAAAAATTGTGTTATATTGTAGAAGAAAGAGGGAAGAGAAAAATAGAAGAATATTTTGTATAGTAAATGAAATATGTGTAGCAAAAAGTGCACACACAACTATAGAGGAGTATCAAACAATACAAATACTACATGAATTTAAGGAGAATATAAAAATATTTTTAGGTTAGAGACATGGTATTATCACAACTACACAAGCAGAGGTTCTCAAGAAGAACATATGAAAAGATAAACTAAAATAAGATTACAACATATAAAGTTTGAAGGAATTTTATGTCTAAAAATATGAGGTAGAATTTCATAAAGGGACAGCTATGTCACCTATTTTTAGTGTTGTGTATTTATATCCCTACAATGAAAGCCAAAACAATGGAAATACTTTTAGAAGATAAATTGATTGGAAATGCCAATTAAAAGATAATTTTTGGAGAAATGAAAGACAAACTTCATTTAAACCTTGCTAATAATTTTATTTGGAAGGAAATAAATACTATCTGGTGAAGTGGAAAGGCCAAGAATTCAAGGATATGACATGGTCAAGAGTGTTCTAAAATTTCTAAACACGACCAATCCATACAAGACCTAATGGAACTTGTGTAACAAAGGGCTTATGTTTCTTTCTTATCTAGGTTGTATGATGAAAGAGGGTCTATTTTCATAAGTTATCTTACATAAACAAGTTAAATTAAAAAAAAAATCTTGTTACACCCTTGCTTACTTCTTTTGTATTTATTTTAGTAAAGGAACAAGAATTTTGTATGCACTTATGTTTCTATGGATGACATATTTCAAAAAAATATATTTGGAGGAATTTGAAATTTATCATAACAACAATGGGAATAACACCCTACAAAATATCTCACACATTTAATTTGATACATCATGTAAAACATGCATGACATTTACTGAGAACTTCGTCACAACATCTCATTGTGTGTGCATGTGTATAATACATAATTATCTCATTGATTAGGTGTTTTATAATTTTTATTCTCAATTGAATTACATGAAAATGAAACTCGTTATAATCATATGTGATTCCTTGATGAGTAATTACATGTAAACCAATTTATCCCATAAAATGGTGATTTGTCAAGGTAAGGATATCTTTAATGAAAGGGATATTTATTTTAAATTGGTGATTGTTATAGATGGAAGGGAGATCATTTTAAGAAGCTACATGAGCCTTTGCTTGACCAAGAGATAGACCGAAAATTAAAGAGAAAGTTTAAGTGGAGGAACTAGCGTGTAACTATGTGTAAATCAATGAAGTCATGTGCGCCTATATGTTTATTGTAGTGCCCACATTTTACACACCCAAATACAACCGTAAAAATATCAGGATAATTTTTTTGACTTACATTGCTCACGACACACAACACAGTAAGGGCTCCAAGTACAGAACTCGACACACATGTGACAATCACATAAGTCATCGACTCACATAGACACATGTAGACGACATCGGCATGTCGATACCACACTTTTCCCAATGAATGAATACTAGCAAAGACCCAACCACAAGAAACGTGACTTTAGGAATGACAAACCCATGACATATCATTACTTTAAATGTATTTTAGTTACGGCTAACTTTCCAAGATCCTTATTAGGTAAGCATGATTTTCTCCCTTTTTCCACCTACATGTTCTAAAAATTCATTTCACAGTTCACTTATTGTTCAACCATTTAATTTTCTCTTTACCCTTATGACAAATCTTCATAACTTACATAAGTATTTTCCATACTTCAAATTTTATACAAAATTCTAACTCTCTCATTCTTATGTTAAGATTAGGCTTCCCAAAACGCTTATTCAAAGTTTAGAATTTAACCTTGTTACACAAGTGAACCTAACGTGATGTTAGGATGGAATCTTGGGATTAAGGAAGACATAGATTGAAATAGCTTTTTCCCCAAGAACATCCATCGATCACGGAATAGTTATTTCGCTACCATTATTATTATAGTTCAATAATTTGTTGAATTCCAAATTTGATTTTTATATGTATATCTTTTTTTTTCTCGACGTTTGGTCGCACCAAGGCAATTTATATTCTTTGTAACACATGAAGATGTTTAAAATAAGTCTTAAGGACTCCCAGTGACATTATTCCTAACCTCAAATTTTTGGTTTTACTCTCATATGAGTTACTTTCGCGTCGCACTAGGATCTCATTATTACTATCGTTTTAAACACAAGAGTTACAAAAGTACTTATCTGACATATTAAAGAAGCACATGGTTAAGTTTAATTCCAGTTTCTCCCAGGGCTTCAATCTCTATTATAGGTGTGATTAAGGTTAAAAGGTATTTACCCTATACTCCTTTCGTGAAAGATCAAGGCACTAAATTTTCACAAGCCCAGAACAGACGTTTAATTACGAGGGACAAAAAGGGTTCACTAACGAGAGTGCAAGACAAAGAACAACTATATCGCGATCTTCAATTAGGTCGTTTGGGTCCAACAGGGATTTCATTCACTGATGAAGTTAATTTCTAGATCTAATTTCGTAAGGCCCGGAAATCAAGTAGGATACAAGGGAGTAATATCTCTACCCACTCCATAGATGGGAAGGTTACACCGCTTAGTCATTCCTTCTAATAAGGACTCATAAGGTGACTTCCAAGGTGGTCTTCACCACACCACTACTACTCTGGATAGGTTGGACCATGTCATTCCTAAAATATGGGTTCACGACAATGTCGCTAAACCTAATGACTATGACGGTAAACTCCAACTAGGGGTTTTATTTACCTAACCTAGAAGGTCTCATTGAGTGCAAATCTTAAGTTCGTTCTACGGTCTTAATTTTCTTATATGGTAAAAAGGGATCACACATACAGGAAAACTATACATGAGTATTTTATTAGAGTTGAGTGTTCCCATTAACACTCTTTATTGTGTTTGCAAGGTAAGAAGGTAATCTAGTAATTAATTTAATCATCTATTGAAAACTGAGAAAGTGCTACAATATATTAACTTCAATTTGAATTTACTATATATAAATCAAATCCGTTTTTTTTTTTCCTTTTTTTTTATACACAACTAAGAAACAAAATGAACTGGTGATTAGATACACATTTCCTAAGTATCCCTAAAACTAGCATATCATACATATTAACAAATCTCAATTATAACTTTGCGGTAACAAGAGACTACATTTCACAGTTGTTCATTATACAATGACCTATAAAAATTACAATAATAATAATTAAATTACACATCGCCTTTTCATCGTCATTCTTCCATCCTTCAAAACCCACGTGAGCATGATATCAGTGATAATTGTTGGCATGCCATCGACCCTAATCAATCATAATTTTCATTTTTAGTTTCCCATTTACATCGATAATAATTACAATTTGTAATCGAAATAAAAAAGTCTAGAAACATGTATTCATTGCAGTTCATTTTTCTTCATTTTATAAACCCAGGAGAGAGAAAGAGAAGGGAAGAGAGAGAAAACATCGTTTTGCCATAAGTTCTAATACACACAACATGTTTCATTATAGTGTTTTAAATAGTTATTTTCATGTGTTAAAAGTTTCGAGGTGGGTTGGCATCCCTACGAGGGTCCGACTTTCTACTTTTACATTTTCTCACTAGCTATAAAACAAACAAAATGGGCTCGGAGGCTAAGAAAATACTTCCAAAGTTTATCTTCCAATGAACACGCACACCACAACTAACTTTCTACGTGTCCCCAAATATACCAAGAATTCATAACAAGTAATGACGGAATTGAGAAAGAGTGAAGCGATTTATGTTTGGCGGTTAGTTCTCTCGAGGCCACTGGTCGTAGTTCACCCAGTTGTAAAATGCCAAAAGTTAACTCGAGGGCCCAGAAAACCACGTCCATAACTGACATTCGATGGAGAAGCATGCAACGAGACATCTCCTACTAGTTCCCCTATATAAGGAGAGTTCATCAGAGTCGACGGGACGGAGAACTAGTAAACTATTTTCAAATGGCGACAAGTTTTCTGGAGCGACAAGGAGAAATTGGTCTAGTTTGACCTCGTCAAACTGTGATCGGAGGCTTACAAAATGGCTTCGCCAAACTATCCCAAAAAGTGCTCTTTCCTATGCTGAATGTTCCATGCATTTGTCTAGTATAAACGCTAGAGGTTTGCGAAGACGGAACGTGATTTCTCTTTCCGGGTTTCAAATGGTGGTCCCAAACGAAAGCCAACTTTCTAGTTTTAACAACTCTCTACTGTTGTAAACCGGTGTAGCAGGGCTCCTAGAAGAGCGTCAAAAGGATGTCATATGATTGTTTTGGGTCAAACCAAAAATCTAGACGACTCCTCGTATACCAAGGTACGCGAATGAAACTTCACATCTCATTTCTAGAGTTGCAAAGGGTACTTAGTGAGTCTCGAAAATGTAAAATTTAACTATTTTAAGCGGGAAGAAGGTCAACTTATTCAATGGAGAGTCAAATTTGTCTGGTCGATAAAACGATATTGGAGCGATAAAAAGGGTAAGAGTTTTCTAGATCATCTCGAAGCGAGGGTGATAGTTCATGATTTAAAGTAGGTGAGTTATAATGGCTTCGAGAGTTGTGACATGACACTTTATTGTTTTGCAATGAGTTGAAGAGACATTTAACTGTATTTAAAAATCCTAATAATTTAAAATTCTAAATTAGTTGCAAAAGAGAACTAAAACACGAGAATTATGAGAGGTAAGGGAAGAAGAACCATGCCAGGAGAATGAAATCGGTCGAAGCCATAGGCTTGGGTTTAGTCTCTTGCTTGGCACTTCATCAACCAGACCACGAGTGTCCTCAGCTCCACCATTTAACACACATGTCTATCAAGGAAGTTGCATTGCAAACGAAAACATCTTGTTTTCTATGCCTTGATGGTTTTTCCAACAGAGTAAGTAGTTTCTTGAGTGTTTCTAAAACCTTTTGAACAGATCCATTATGTGCCTATCTTGCAATCCTGGCATTCCATGAGGCAACATTTCTTTGAGGCGTTTTGTCAAATAGTTGACATTTTTGTATACATATCTGCCATAACACCTGCAACTACAACATTTTCCAAATGTCCCAGCCCTGACTGAAGCCCTTGAGATCACGTTTTTATTTTACTTGAACTAAGCAAAAAAAAACATCCTCACAACCGCCACAGGTTGATGGTCAGGGTAGGTTCCATAAGACCACATCTCTTTGAGGCATTCTGCCAACCAGTCCAATGCCTTTTAATAGACCCATTTTTTTTTGCATATCCTATTATCATTGCAATCCAGGAGACCGCATATCTTTCAAGTATTTTGTCAAATAGTTCACATGCGTTGTGTATGCCTTCACATTTTGCATACAAGCTGATCTAGGTACCAAACGCATTTGTTTAGAAGTTTCCAAGGCCTTTCCAACACTCATTTGTGCAAATCCTGCCATCGTGGCATTCCATGAGCCTGCATCTATTTGAGGCATTCTAATAAACAGTTCATAGCCCTCTTCTACACATTCATTTGTGCATACATGTCGACCGGGCAGTAGCAACTACAACATCTGACAATATTCTTCTCTCCCTTACATTCCAAATATGCCAAAATGCCCACATATGCGTTGAAACCAAGGGTAGACTATCAATGTTTCTCATAGCCGACAATAGGAAGAAGACCACAAGAGAGCAAATAAGGATTCCCCTTTTGACGCATGTAGAAATTTTGTGGCAAAAGTAAATTGATTGGGTTAGAACCCTGTTTGCAGCATACGCGCACATCAAAAATGTTATCCCATGCGCAGCTGTCCTATTCTTTCCTCAGGTCAAACAAGAAACTGCACCCCCCCAAAAATTTGCGACCCCAACAACTGACATAAAATTCCTATCTTTGTGCTTTAAAAAAACACCCATGCGCAGTTCACAGGGTTCCCCTCACACATTCTTTAATAGCTGATGGTGCGCAGAACTAAAGTGGATCTTCCTCCCATGGCGGTGGCGGCTGCACTCTCCCTCTCTCCCCACACAAAACCCAAACGATGGAAAACAATCCCAAAATTTCCCTAAATCCGCCCCATCGATTTCACGGGTTTATTAAATTTTAGTTCTTTTACTTTATTTTTATTATTATTATTTTATTTATTTTTTAAAAAAACGGAGGCATTACATTTATATCTTATGATATAGAGTCTTAGGATTACATCCTAACAATGATTATAGAGATCCAATATTTGAAGAATTTAATAAGATTGCAATGCATTTTTACCCCTCTCTTTAATTTTCCTCAATGATTACTTTCTAATAATTTTATTGTTCCATGCATGTTGTGCATAGGCATTTACATATCTACAAGTTCACCTTATTTGTAAATATTTAGGTTGCATGGTATAAATTTTTTTATTAAACCCTTTAACAATGAATGCATTGCAGAGGGGGATGATTTATGCAAGATGCACGACCTGCATTATGTCAATAAAATATAGCGAAGAAAATACAAAAGTCTAAGGATCTCCTTAAACCTTAAGTGTTTAATCTATATTATTACGTTTGTTGGAATTGTTCTCTTGAACTATTCAATAACACAAGCATATCCTTCGATATAGGTATCCTAATGATATTATTTCTTATTTGATTGCTCTTTAATATCTGTAATAAGATGGTCTTCTTCCCTTTCTTATTTGATTTATCTTTACAATTTGTAACTTATGAAGCTCCTTCTTCATCATATTCCTTTGTTGCTTCTATGGTCATCTTGGTCATTCTAGACTTATGTGTAATTGTGGACCATATGGTCATGTTCATGGCATGCTATGTAGTAGAAGGAAATTCATTTGTAATTTGACTGTTGTGCACCCAACTTATGCCATCTAATCATGGATTAATTTTCTTTACAAGGGGGTGATTTTGATATATGTCTTCACATCTCCCTTGATAATTAGTTTCCTCTCTACCTGTTGTATTGTTTGATGATAGAGTAAAAATTCCTATGAAATTTCTCAATACTGTTGAAAATATAATCTATTAAGAATTAAGGAACAAGATGTATAATCGAAACCATGGCTCTTCATAACACTTCCTCTATTAGTTTTAATCTCAACTACCAACATATGATGACTAGACTTTCATTACATGAAACAACTACAGACCTCCATGAAAGATCCTTTCACAATCACTTTAATTAAATAGAATGATAAAATAATTTCGTTCATCTGAAGGGGTCTAATAAACTCAATCTACAAATCTTGAAACTTTTAAGACATTTGGAACAAAATATGATTGTATAAATGGTTATGTCTCAAATCCGCTTGAGTTATCCATTTTCTATTTGACATTCATAAAGCTAATAAGCCCACTTTTTGCAAATATCATAATAGTGTTTCTTAATATGCACATCCGTTCAAAAATGGGCTCAGGTGTGCTCTTGATGCTCTTATGCTAGTTACTTTCTTGATAGTGTTTATCAATTTTTTTGAAACTGTTGCATATAACTTTTTAGATTGAAGGGTTTTGAGTACTTATGAATGAGGCCTTTAAAAATATATAACAGAGACAATTCGAATATAGTGTAATAAATAGAGTATAATAAAGCTTGTACTTGGACATAATTGTACTAATTTTTTTGATATTACGAAAACTAAAAAGGAAAGAAAAAAATGAACATACCAACCTAGTAATGCCCCCGACCAAACGAACATAATATTTTTGAGAACGCCACTTCCATTGATGCGTTATCATTATTTACAAATCGGAATAATAATCGAATTGCAATCATTTTGTCTCCTTGAAAGATCCTTTATGAGTAGAAATTACTTTTTTATTTTTAAATATTTAGACAAACGATAGGTAAGCTTTATCTAATAAAATTGTAGAAACCGAATTACTCGATCGAAAACGAAATTTAGGTGGGGAAGTGAAAGTAATGACAAAATAGGACAGACGGTATTCTCAATCAACGCTTTTGCGTCCTGGAATAATTTGCAGGTCCTGAACTATTTAATAATTAAGGAAGTACAAAATTCGACTTGACAATACAAAAGAACAAACCTAGTGGCGGTTTTGTGTTTGTTTATCTTCTTATGCCCTACTCTACTTTTTTTCCGTACAAAATAGAGAAAAATGGGGAGGGGGAAGGTAGAACTGAAAAGGATACACAACCCCATAAGTCGTCATTCTTAAAATTATGTGCTTGATATTGAATTCTCCATTTTCTGCAACCCTGTACTGGACATCATTCTTATTTATGTTGTGAATAACTTTGAAACATTTGATTCTGAGAAATGAAAACTGTAGAAGTTAATCTTTTATTTTGTTTGAGAACCTGGAAGGGACACATTATTTATGGAATTTTCTGTTTCACAAATTCTTGTATGCTGAACTTTGAAGTTTTGTTGAAATGTTGTAGTTTCTTTTCCTTTTCTGCTTAAATATTGTATTTATTTTTATTACAACTCTGATATGCATGCTAAAAGTCGTAAATGTCCCTTTTACATGGCGAAGCCATGGCAAAATTTTCCCATAATTCTCTTTTCATTTTGTTTTAGCTGCAATTTTATCTCGTTTCAGTTCACTTCAGCGTCTAAAATTCTTATTCTTCTGCTTCACCTTTGTTACACTTTTAAACGCATGAATTTCTGAAATTGGAAGTATAAGGAGTTAAATTAAACCCTGCGCTCAGTATTGATGATCGTTTTCTTCTCCCTTTTCAGGTACCATGATGCAGTTGCAGTGGACAACTCTGGAATAACAGTTCAGAAAGAGAAGAACACCCCCTCGAGGCAATGACGGGTTTCTTTTACCTCTTTACATTTTCAGCTTCATAAATATATGCATTGTTTTTCCTTTCAATTATTTCTCACAACTTCTGTGAGAAAAATATGTACTATTATTCCTCATGAATAAATGAAAATATTTTCATGTTATGAGATGTATGTCCTTCCTTTCTGTACTTTCTTTCATTTGTATGGATAATGAATGAACTTATACAACTCAAAACACTTAAATAATTCACTTAATCATAGAAATAAATAAACAATCAAGTGTACCTTATTATCGCTCACTGAAAATGCAAACTACTTGTAAAAAGTGCAAATTGTCCCTCAAAACTGCCACTGTCTGTAGCTTCAGATCATCATGTCTGATACATGTTGCGCTTCCTACCTTCCTCGGGGCCTATGATGGTTGTTTACAGTTGTTGCATAGTTTTGACAAGGGTTTCAAATGGAATGGCTGCATCTATGAGGCATGGCATTCTTAAACTATACTCAAGTTATAGTTTTGATTCCAAATGACTTCCAAGTCTGTCTAAAACCAAATAATTAAAAATTGTATCTTAATCCGAGGTGGCTGTCCCAAACATAACAAAATTTGTAACTAACCAATTTGAGAAACTTTAAAGTTTCGAGTTGACCTTTTCGCACTGGGTGCAAAAATTGTCAACACAAGTATCACAACAATTATGAGAGCTTTAACATCAATATTTAATAAGTGTACAAATGAAGTGTTGTAGATTTTCAAAATAATATATTAATAAGTACATACCACCTATTTAAGAATGCATAATGTCATTATATTTTTTATTTTTTCTTATCAAGCATGTCACACTCAATACTTTTCTAATTCTTTTATCATAACTCTATTACATTATATTTTTATCAATATTGTGAATTACAACCCACTTAGATATATATATTTATATATTAAAGACTCCAAATATTAAAACTAATTCTAATTGTAACTAATTTTTAAACAATATTTTAAAACTTCTCTTGAATAACATTTTTTAACAATTTAATAGATGAATTGTTACATTTGAGAATAACATATGTGTCACAAAAATTGTTATGAGCCCATAGTAATATAAACCTAACAAAACATTTCTATGTAATACTTATACTTTATTTTATTCTTATCTATTTTATGTCCTCCAATCATTACAAATCAATTCTAGTTAAGGAAGGCAACGTTCAACTTGCTAGAACAATTGGCATAACTAAAGAAGGCAACTGGGACATTCATTAGTCTAGTGCTTAGGTACATACATAGACATTTTTGCTAAGTCCCTTTGCAGATTATATTAAGTTTCAACATCATTAATGTCTACTTTACACTATATAACACTATATAAGTTAGGAACTTACCACTAGACGGCTATTATTTACAATCATCGAATTACAATCATTTTGTCTCCTTAAAAGATACATTATTAGAACTCCATCGGCGACGATATTTATTTTTTAATTTTTAAATATCTAGTAAATTATAGAATCCGAACAGCCCTGGAATTTCAAATTCCTCATGCTGTCGATTCAATTTTTTTACGGTTTTAGTTTATTAGTGCCTGTCATATTACGTTTAAAATAATAATTTAAAAGTCAAATTAAAATAAGCATGTCCTCAAATTTGAGCAATATATTCACTATCACCTTAATATGAATGAGACCACAAATTAAAAAATCCAAGGAAATCATTTATGATTACTGGACCACCTTGAAAAGACACAAAGAGAAGCAATCCGTGAAAATTGACGGTGAAAAACTCAACCATAGCTACCTGCAAGTGCGAAATATGGCTTCTTTTGTAAGGGAATGAAATGTGTGGTTATGGAATATCGAACCTTCATAATTGTAGGACATTGATGGGGATGCAAAAACACCGATAGCTTGAGACAACTCCTTTGAAATTCCATGAAGCAAAAATTCAAGTCATTTTCTTTCTCGGATGTAGTGGCTTTTAACTCTGTTAATTTCAGTCTTCTTTCCCACAAAATTGAAAAAAGTTATTAAAAATTGAAGGCAGACCAATTGCTATAAATAACCCTAGAAAAGGTCAACAGATTGTGGACATATCTTTGAAGCGTGAAGTATGGAGAAGGGGCTTTTCGAAAATGTTTTATTCTGAATGCCGGGAGACATGCATGCAAAATGGGGAAGCATGTGAACCGTTTCACAAAATACCTCAAAGATAAGTGCTCTCATGGATTTGCATTGGTTGTAAAATATGAAAAAAAAATGGGTTTGTTGAAAAGAGTTTTGGTAATTAGCGGGTGTAAAGATCTGCTTTGGAAAAAATCTTTTCCAACATCAAAATGGAAGCTTACCGAGGCATGCACAAGTTACAACCATCAAAGCATATTGGAAGCAGTTATTTAAACGGCGCATGCGAAGTTGCAAACTCCTTTAAAGCGAGATGGAAGCAAGGGGAAAAGGAAAGGTGCTCTGTTTAAGTATTCGCCCGAATATAGATACTTTGTTACACTTAAAGCTGTTACACTAAAGCTGGAGCAGATGGGAACATTAAAAATTACACTTACGAGCTATCATGGATGTCCAAGCTCCATTCTGATAGAGGCAAGGAGGCTGTCGGCTCAGCTGGGTAAACTGGTCGGTTGGAGATTTTTTGAAAAAAATGGTGAATGTTTTAACTTTTAATTGTTAGATGGGCACTCGTGTGTGCCTGTACTCAACTCCACCAAACACATTCACTTCCCAACTACCTCCTCGAGTCCTCACTCCCAGTGCCACTGTGCCAAGAATTTAATATCATTTTTTATTGAATGTAGTCTGGAGATGGAGATTCGGAAAGATTTGTTTTGATTACTGTTTTAAATTCATTTATTGTAATTTGCTGTACCCTCTATAAAATATATTTTAAATTTTTACCAAAAGCTATAAAATACATATACTCATGCTAATATATATCTCTATTGCCTACTATAAATATTTACAGTTTATATCAATTCATACCTGTCAAACTTACGGTTTGTATAATTTAATAGCTGTGCATAATTACGGTTAATAATTAATATAGCCTGTAATTTACGGTTAAAAACACTAAAAACAGGCTACAACCGGTCAATTTCCAGGCCTGAATCCGAATTACTCCAGAGAAAACGAAATTTAGTTGGTTAAATGAAAGTAAATGACAGAATAGGACATACGGTATTCTCAATCAACGCTTTCGCGTCCCTGGAACAATTTGCAGGTCCTGAACAACTTAATAATTAAGGAAGTACGAAATTTGACTTGACAATACAAAGGAACAAACCTAGTGGCTAGGCAGCCGCTGGCGGTTTTGTCTTCGTTTATCTTCTTATGCCCTACTCTGCATTTTACCGTACAAAATAGAGAAAAATGGGGAGGGGGAAGGTAGAACTGAAAAGGATACACAACCCCATAAGTCGTCAGGTTACTTTCTCGAAGCGCAAGTCGGGACTGTTAAAAAAGGCGAAAGAGCTCTCTCTTCTCTGCGATGCTGAAATCGCTCTCATGATTTACTCGCCAACGGGAAAGCTCCACGATTTTGCCAGCCACAGGTAGGGAATCCCTTTTCCACTTTCAAGATTTCCCTTTGAAATACCTGAAGAGTTTATTATTATTTAGTTTCAACCAGAAATCTCGGCTGTTTATTTTTCTACAATTTTATTTCAGTGATTGAGATATAGAAAATACAAATAGATCTAGAAGCCGCACAAGTAATTTTTTTATTAAAAAACATGCAAGAACGAAAAAAGAAAATCGTTACAATGTAGCTAAGAGTGCTTAGCCATTTGTTCCTCTTCAGCCTTTATTTAACTTCTATCAAAGATTCGCTACTGTACACGCAATTTTTGAAAACATCTGCCTTTTCACACTAGACTAGGTTAGAGAATTACAGTTCAGAGTTGTACAGAGTTTGAATTAATGCAGAAGACTGTAAAGTTAATGACTGCAAATAGTTGACAAGCATGAGACCAAAATATACTATATTTTATCAAGAACATGAGTTGCTGTGAAATATAGAACAGATGGTGCCCCAAAATGGATGTATTGAATTTAGTGTAGCAAATAAAAGGACCAACAACTTACCTGACGAAATGCATATTGAGGTTAACGACATATTGATGTCGTCTTTAGTACGGAAGATGTTTATAATAATGATTTTTAAGGTTTCTCGTGGCTCTGCAGAATCTTACATGTGAAGTTTCTTCTCGAGTTCTTTTGACACAAATCAGTGTTATGTTTCCTCAAGATTATAAATTGCAATCCATAGAGTATTTTATTTGGACATAAAACATCATACACCATTTATCTATATATTATTTTTGTCACTTCATTACGTTCTTATTCTTATATAGACCTAAGGTTTCCACAAACCACATTATTTAGGAAATAAATCAACATTTTAGGCACACTTTCTCACCCATAATATTTTAAGGAAATTAATTTTCACACTAAACACATAAAATATCTATATACTACATGTATATATTGATCATTAACTTTGAAGATCATATTAATAATAAAATAAGAGGGTTTAGGTTTATCCTTTTTTAGAATGATTGGAAGTTTATTATCACATTTTGATTGTAAAAAACAAATGTTTTAAGACAAATAAAGAGAACTTAAAAAACTTGCAGCGAAAAGGAAGATTTGTCCATAATCCGGTGTTGGAATACTATTGCTTGAACCATGAAGCTAATATTTTAGAAAAAATTGTACGGATCTGAAAATTTATTTGAAGACTGGATTCACCATTTTTCTCCCTTTAGAAACCTCGTTTAAGTTTGTTTGAAATTTCACTTTGAACTTTACAAAATCAATGTTTGTCCTTCAAATCTCAATGCAGTTGTTGAGACTAAAACCATAAGGAAAACACCATGTATTTGGGATGTTCTTTATACCATGGAATAGCCGAGCTATATTTAAATTTATCATACCCCTCAACATCAAACAATATCAAAAGGACATACCAATATATGCAACAAATCTTCTGTAATGCAATGTATCTCTATTATAAAATTCAATATCTTCATGAGTGCATGATTCTTTACGATGCTAGTAAATGCTCATTAATTTCTTCTTTAAATTTCACTTGATAAATCCTTGAATGACCTGATAAGAAACGTATGTTTATCTAGAAAGATATCATATCGTTAAATGAACTAGAGTTCTTATGCATTTATGAGCAATTCAAATTCAAATTAAAACCCTATTGTTATGCATGTTGTCCTCTAGTGGAAAACAAATAGAAAAAGATAGAGCAAAGTGTTATATGGGATGGTTATTTTACATTAACAATGTAGTACATCTACTAATTGTTCGAATATGTCTCATACTTTCCATGTCTTGACTTGGTTTAAAAGTGATGGGACTAGCACTTGTCAATCGATCAACTTTGCGTCATGGAAAAAACAATGAATTTGGTTAAAACATGCTTTCAGGATATATCCTTAGATGAATTGTGGTGCAAGAAAGTGATATCTTAAGGATGTGTACAAATATATAAGTGTATACTCTCTATGGAAGAGGTTGGGCAATGAAGTATACAAGGGAACAATCCTAGAATTGGTCTAGATTTGAAAAAGAGAATCAATATGGATTAATGTTAGAAGGTTGCATGGTATAATATGGTTACATATGTGTGTGCGTGTGCGTGTGTTTTATTTCAATGAATTGAAGGCTTTATGTTGTATTTGTAAATTATTTTAACTTAATACTTGATGGACAAGGTATTAGAAGCACACTCACCAAGAGGAGGGGGTGAATCAGTGAGACCTTAAAACTTTCAATCACATAAATATCTTTGTACATCAACCATTCAATTCAAATTAACCATTAAACATGCAATCTTAAGAAACATAACCATAGGTAAGTAAATGAGAACACAACAACACATGAACACCATAAATAAGTTGGAAACCCTCTAGGAGAAGAAAACCCCCTGAAACAAAGATTTATTACAAAAATGAATCAAATTTAGTTGAGAACCAACCTGACAAGGAGCACCAACCCCACAAGGAACACCAACCTCGAGATGACTCAGCACCAACTTAATCCACATGATTTTTTGTCACCTTTGGAATGTTGCCACAACAACTGATGATGACACCTATTAAGCTCTCTTTCCTTCTATCCTTTGCAAATCTGCCTTCCTTGCTAACTCGCTCAGGAACTTATCTTCCAAGAGATGATTAGGTCTAATGACCTACCTTCTCCAACAGTTGCACACCATATAGAATATCATAACACTCTCTATACACTCTCTAAATGGTCACAAATACCTTCACCTCTATACTACGCCCTCTTGCTCACACTTTCTCATACTCACCAAACAACAAAATAAGTCACTAAGAACATGCTTATATACATGAATTATGATCATAACACACCTAGGTCGACCATTATGAGGTAAATACACTTAAAACCACTTAAACACGTCATTAAAAAAACATACAAAGGACCACTTAGGTTATAAATCGAATATAAAAACATATAATTCTTCATTAGGACTCAAGTAGCCCTAATACACCCAAATTGCCCTCTTGCCAAAGTCGTGTCTCTTAAGCCAACATGATCATCACCAAAGAACAAGGAAAACTTAGACATGTTGTCTAAGTATTCTAGAAACCTTCAACAAGCTTCTACACCTTTGCATCATCATCTCATGCAATGACACGACCATTAGGAGCAACTCTCCTCACTAGGTCTATGACCTACAAAACCAATCCTCAAAGATTGAAGCAACAACATCAAATCACCTCAACCATGCAATTATGACACATGGATGGAAATATCATGACCTTAGGGTCATCACCAAATACATAAGACACCACCACTTGGACTAAAACACCATCAAAACACCTCTGCAACCTGGACTACAAAAATTGTCTAAAACTGCCTCAAAACAAGTCATGCAAGAATGAATTCCAAAGCCTTGTTAAGGGCTTAGCCATGATCTAAAATCATTTGAGATATGTATTATAGCTTAGTAACTTCCTCAAACAACAAATTTATCTAATAGGTCTAGTGCAAAACTTGGTAGAAAACACATCTTTTTCATAAAATTACAAATTTTGTGGGGTCCACACATTGTAATGACACAAAAATACAACCTAGAGAAAGATGGAGGAGTCCTCTACAACCTCCAGTCACTAAACAAGGTCAAACAATCCATTTTGGGCCACGTTGATGAATTTCTCTTCCATTTATACCCAACTAGGGTTTAAGGAGGGTTTTAGACAACCTTACCTTCTTACTAATGGTTCATAAAGCTTGAGGCATTAATCCAAAAAATAATACATGGAACGTTGAGCTAGGACCCTTCCCCAACTACCATTAAGATCTAACTAAATTTAATGACATCTAACTGAAAATTATAACAACAGTAAATAATAGTCTAATTGTATAAAAATAGTGTGGAAAAAGTAATATCTCTTTAAAATTTCACTATTCATACCATCCAGAACATGTAGGGACTGTTGACATTTCTCACACCCATGCGAGAGGTCAAGTTGAAACTTCATTTCTTAGATTAAAGGGATTGGTTGAAGGGGCCTAACTGAAGGGAAAAGGGCATTGAACTGCCGTTGTGTTGGTTTAAGAATGTTAAGTTTCCACCTAAGATGTATTTCCAAGAAACATCTCCATCATGATCGTGCATCAGCCCTCAGAAATCAAAGAAAGACCCTGACACAGATGGGAAAGACAATGAAGAAGGAAAATAGACATTCCAAAGCTTACACAAGGATAGTCCATTTAAGAAACTGAAGTAGGTTGTTGCCTATCTTTTATTCACAGTTCAATTTTATCAAGTTACTTTGAGTTCATTAATTATGATTAAGTGAAAATTTCCTAGTGTAAATGAGTTACAAAGAATTCATTTAACACCATGTTAGTGAAAAATAATGCAAAAATAAGTATTTACAGACTCATTATAGTAAGATGTTTTCATTTTTTTCAAAAATTAAAAGTACAGGAGACCCACAACCTATGAGGTGTCTCAATTAACTATCCACAGAAGTGAAGGAGATGCAAAGTTGCAAATTTATCACCCCTCAACAGAGGTACACTTCTGTTAGATAATAGTATCTGGTACGCCCGATGGGACCTTCGAATCAGATCTATCAAATACGAGGCTGCACAAAGATCATGTTTACTCTGCATGGTTGTTCCTAAAGTTCTAATAAATAAGGTTCATCACCCGAATGATATGTTTGCAGGAGTAATTTATATGCAACATGATATAAACGAGGATTTGAGAGCTGTGGTTTATCAAGGATCACTTAATCAATTTCAGCAGCTTGTTGTCATCACAGTTTTAAATGAAGATTAGGACATAGCTTTATTATTGTAGTGAAGAGTAGCTGTTGTTAGGAGGAACTAGTTGCAATCATCAATTGAAAATCAAAATACAATATATTTGGTGAATCCGTAAGGTTGAGTTTAGACCAGTACTGCATGTTCCATGCCTAAAGCATCGAGATCATCAGTAAGAGGATTTCCTCCTAATTTTGTTCAATTACCTCTTAATTCAACTAGAAGAAGAAGAGTTAGAAATACATTACCCTATAATTGGCCTGATTTTGACAACCCTCCTTCCCCTCACGTGAATCTTGTGATTCAGATCTGAATTATTCCAATGGCTACTAATCAACCACCTAGAGCTTTTGTTGCTTTTACTAATAACAACCCCTTTTTACTTCCCGTTTATCATAATATACCAGCTACTGCCTTGAAAGGTCTTTCATCTTTTACCAGTGAAAATCAGATTACCCTTGGTGAGCATATTAGAGATGTTGCATCCCTCTATTCAGTACATAATATTACTCATGAAGATGTAGTCTTAAGGATTTTATCTACTTCATTCAAAGGTCAAGCCCTTCAGTGGTATAGGAGTTTGGCAATATGGACAATAGATTCTTGGAACAAGTTTAGTGATGTATTATGCAAGTAGTTTCAAGACAAATCAGATTACCTATCTCTAATAGAGAAGATGTCCACAATTAAGTATGCACCTCATGAATTCATGACCAAAATATAAGATTTGCTAGAACATGGGAAAGGATTCCTCCTATTGTTAAGCCTCAGAGTTGATCATGCCTTTCATTACTATCTCAGAGCCTTAAAAAATTATATTGTAGCCATGATATAGTCCATTGGAGGTTCCACACTTCGAGCAACCTATGCTATTGCCATAAGAGATGAAAACAATCTTATTCAAACTAGAAAATTAGCTTCAAGGCCTTCAATGCCTATTATTCCAGATCTACACCCTATTCCACTACCTACTCAAAGGGAAGATCCTGCTATTACAACACAACTAAATGACATTTTTGAGATAAATAAGACCTTGCAATCATATGGATATGAGATAACAACATTAAAAAAGTAATTGGCACTGCTTAGCAGGCCTTACCAAGCTCCTTATCAAGCTAATAGGCATCCTTATCAACAAAATCAAAACTATAGAGCTCCGTTTCAGCCTAGATAAGCTGATCCTAAGGCTACTTCCACTTCAAATTCCCTTGTACTAGTTAATATGGCTTCAAAAGAATGGTGTGCCCTTGTAATCACCCAATTCCCATTTGAATATGAGCCTTGTTGCCCAAACCTCAATCTGAAACATTACATATGCCTCAAATGGAGGGTGGACAACAAGATGCACACAATAAAATGCATCCAGAACAAGCGATGATCAATTTTAAAGAGGATGATTTTTGTGCAGTTTTGACCAGATCTAAGAAAAGAGCACTTGAAGAGGAAGAAAACAAAGAGAAAGGTTTGAATGTGCCTCCTACTTTAAATAAATCAGCCAGTAGTTATAGTACAACTCAGAAAGAGAAGGAAGCACCTAAAAACCCAAATGTCGAAGTCTTTTTGTGCTGCAGATTTCTAAGACTGTAGAAACAAAATCTGCTCATTCTAAGGCTCATTCCAAGAATATGACAACTACAATAAATATTGTTGAGTTGATGAAAAAGAGAAATGTTAATATTTATTTATGGGATGCTTTGAATATTCCAGGGAAACATGACATTCTTGTAAAGGAACTTGCTAATTTGCGTTGTCTTCTTCAAAATCATGAGAAAGAACCAAATAAAGCTAATGCAGTTCTTGCAAACATTCACGTAGAAAAATGAAAGAGGAAAAATGATGGTTCGAGGTTATTAAATGCTGAAGTTAAAAAATCACCTCCTTTTTATCTATCACTCATTATTGGTGACCAATTGGTCCACAATTGTATGGTGGACATTGGTGCAAGTAGTACAGTCAAGCCCAAAACAATAACAAACAAGTTGAGACTTAATTATGAGCCAACATAAAGAAGCATACTACAGCTTGATGGGACAACAAAAATACAGTTGGTTTGATCAAGGATCTAGATATAACTTTACATGCTTGTCCTATTGTAACAATTTTACAAGATGTAATAGTTATAGATTTACCACCTTACTTTGCACTTGCCTTGTTAAGGGATTTCACAAAGCAAATATTGGTTGGTATCTTTCCTCGGATTGGTCTTACCTTTTCTTCACTACGAGGTACGGTACTAAAGTTACTATCAACTCAAGACCATTGGCAAATTTTCATCTTGAGCCTCATATTCCAAAGCTAGTTACCAACTATGTTGTACTTGATAAACAAGATTTTGATAGTGTTGTTGAGATTTCTTATTTCTAAGGTGTTTCTAACCTTTTTATGGATGAAAGAACACAAGAGAAATATTTTTATGATCCATACAAGGAAGGAAAAGAGAAAATTCTTAGTGTGTGTTGTCTACATGAAGAAAATACATTTATTCATTTGTTTTCCAAAGCAAAAAATACTGAAGAAGGCATATGGAAGCTTCATTTTGATGGAGCAAAGAACAAGAAAGGTCAAGGTGCAGGTTTGATGCTGACTTCCCCATCAAAACAAAGGTATTTCTCAGCTTCAAGTTTGCAGTTTTCCTGTACATACAATGTTGTTGAGTTTGAAACATTGATTCATGGCCTACAATGGGCTAGGAAAAGAGGAATCAACTCATTGCAAGTTTTGGTGACTCAGAGTTAGTCATCAAACAAGTTAGAGACTTGAATGTTTCTAAACATCCACTGCTTGAAGACTTATAAACACAGAGTTTGGGACTTGATAGATGATTTTCAGGCATTTAATATTCAGTCTGCCCAAAGAGAAATGAACAAACATGCAGGAAGACTTGCAACAGTTGGGGCCATCTTTGATGTGCTTGAGCATGTCCAAAATGAAAAAAATTAGCCTCATATTAAGATGTTTATTCAACCTTCAGTCCCTGATAATGAAGAGAATTGGTAGGTTTTTGAAGATGATAAACAAATCTATAGATTTTTACAGAAGAAGCTAAGTTTTCATCAGCTAATCAACCTAAGTTGCAGCACCAATACGGTGATCAAATTGTGCAAGCTGAAAAAAATAAATTACCTCAAGGACTTGTCACTTTGAAGGATATTATAAGTTTAGATGATCAACTCAGAATAGATAAAGGAAAGATCACCACTCATGTTGATAATTACGAAGAAATATTAGTTGATGAAGGTAAAATACTATAGATCGGAAAGGTATGTTCCATTGTTGAGAAGCAATCTTTTGTTGACTTATGCAAAGAGTTCATTGATGTGTTTTCTTGGAAATACCAAGATCTAAGAGGTTTTTATCCTAGTTTGGCTCAACATACTATAGAATTACAGCCAAATGCAAAATGTGTAAGGCAAAAGAAGAGGCCTATAAATCCCAAAATTGAACCATTGATGAGGAAAGAGTTTTCTATCGTTGATTGAATCAGGTATTATATTCCCCATCAAGCATTCAAGTTGGGTAACTTACCTTGTGCCTATATGGAAGAAAAATGGTGAAATCCGGTTGTGTATGAATTTTAGAGACCTCAACAAAGCTTCATTAAAAGATCAATATCCACTGCCCAATATGGATAAGATTTTAAGAACATTTTTTAGGTTCAGATAGACTGCCCCTGTTAGATGGTTACAATAGATACAATCAAATTCTTGTGCATGATGAAGATAGATACAAAACAACCTTCACCATAAAGTGGGGGACTTACGTGTACAAGAGAATGCCTTTTGGTCTCTCTAATGCTGGTGAAACGTTTCAACGTGCAATGAATATGGATTTTCACAACATTCTGAATAAATGCATACTTGTGTATTTGGATGTTGTGACTGTTTTACTCAAAAACTTCTGCTGATCACTTCATGCATTTGAGGAAAACCTTTGAAATTTATAGGTAGTTTGGGATCTCCTTGAATCCAAAAAAATCAAATTTTTCAGTGCATGAAGGAAAATTACTTGGTCACATTGTTTCTAAATAAGGTTTGGCCACTAATGCATTAAGGTTAGATTCAATTTTGCAGCTGTCTTTACCACATCATAAAAATACTCTTTAGAGTTTTTTGGGAAAACTAAACTTAGGAAGAAGGTTTGTACCAAATTTTATAGCCTTAGTCAAACAATTGACCTCTATGCTCAAGAAAGGAAAAATTCTCATGGAACATCGAAGGAAAGAAAGGATTTGAAGCCATTAAATTGGCTATTTCTCAAGCTCCTACATTGGCAAATCCAAATTTTGACAAAGACTTCATCATGTATGCTCTTGTAGGAGATGAAACCATTTGAGCCATTTTAACTCAGGTGAATGATAATTAGATAGAGCAGCCCATTACTTTTTTTCGGGAAAAGCCTTCATGGCTACGAAACAAGGTACACTTTTCTTGAAAAACCGGTACTTGCAATAGCTAGAGGATTGAAAAACTTGAAGTACATGCTTTCAAATAACAAAATTTATGTTTTGTTTTCTCATCCGAGTGTTAAAGCTTTCCTTTTGAACAAAGAACTGAATGAGAAAAGGGTTGGATGGATTACTAAGGTAATGGATTATGATGTTGACATTAGAGTGTCCAAAACAATCAAAGGACACGAGACTTTGTGAACATTTGACTATTGATATTGAGTCTAAGAATGTTGGAGTTTTATCTTAGAATGAAAAAAACAAACTAAATATGATCTAGACGCTTCAGTTTTAAGTTGGATGATTGATATGATCAGTTATTTGCAGCATGGCATTTATCCTAAAGGTATGAACAAGAATAAGAGAAGATATTTCCGTTTGTAGGCTGTACCTTTTGTTTTCATTAATGGAGTATTGTTCAAGAAGGATATAAATGGAATACTACTGCGTTGTGTTGATTTTGATCAAGTACAACAATTACTCAAAGAATTTCATGAAGGATCTGCAGGTGGTCACTTTGCACCACACACAACAACCATTAAAATTATGTAAGCTGGTTACTATTGGCACAACATTTTCAAGGACTGCTATGAATGGATTAAAAAATGTAAGAAATTTACATTGTTTGTTGGAAAGGAATGATTAACATCGCTACCCCTACAGCCTATCTTAGTTGATTAACATTTTATGTAGTGGGACCTTGACTTCATTGGTATGATTAATCCACATTCATCTCAAGGGCACAAGTGGAGTTTGACAGCCACAGACTATTTTATTCGCTAGACTAAAGCTGTAGCTTTGATGGAAGCCAATGAGACCTCCATCCTATTATTTTATGAAGGTATTGTTTGCAGATTTGGTGTTTCAGCCACCATAATTTTTGACAATGTTCTAGCTTTTCTTGGAGCAAGAGTAACTAATTAGGTTATTAAACACAATATTTATCGACGCATTTAATCTAATTATTACCCTCAGGGTAATGGATTGGCTAAAAGTACAAACAAAAATTGCTAAGGATAATCAAGAGAATGCTCAAACAAAATCAAAGATCCTAGCATACAATGCTAAATTCGAAACTATGAACTGATAGAGCAACTCCCAAAAGGTCAATTAGGAATTCACTATACAAGCTCATTTATGCAAGAGAGGCAAGAATGCCTATTTATCTTGAGATTCCCATAATGGATTTACTACATCAGTTGGAGTTAATAGAGAATGAACTAATGCGGTCCATTATGCAGAATTTATGGAACTACAAGAGCTGAGAGATCAAGCTCATAAGAACATGAAGAAGCATCAGAAGTAGGTTAAGAGTACTTTTGAAAAGAAGGTCAAAATCAAAAATTTTAATCAAGGAGATATTGTCTTGAAATGGGTTGAAGACAAGGCTAAGCCTGACTGCCATAAAAAATTTGATACAATCTAGAGTGGCCCTTATATGATTTCATCTTGCAAGCAACATAATGCTTTTCAGGTCACAAGGCTGAGTGGAGAGGAACTTCCCATTCATGTGAATGGTATGTTTCTCAAGCATTGCTATTGAAAATCTTACAATGTTGGTTAGAGTAGATTAGTTAGGATTTTTATTTCAATAAATTCCTCACGCACATTTGCATTTTTATCTTTCAATAAGTGCATTTCATGCATAGGATCTGGTTTACCAGATTTTTCCCGGCTTTAGTTTTTGTTTTCAAAAGGTCAGTTTTTCAGTAAAGGGAAAAAAATTGCTCTAGGCTTTGACTCCATGCCCAATGCACGAGATTAAGGCACTTGTCTTAAAGCTAGTAGGTAGATTTATCCCACAGAATTGTAAATGTTGACATTTCTCGCACCCGTGCAAGAGGTCAACTCGAAACTTTATTTTTCATATGAAAGGGATTGGTTCAAGGGGCCTAACTGAAGGGAAAAAATTCATTGAACTGCCGATGTGTTGGTTTCAGAATGTTAACTTTCCACCTAAGATGTCTTTCTAGGCAACATTTCAATGATGATCGTGCATCAACCCTCATATAGGCTAGATTTTATGCATAGCTAAAACCTAGGAATTCATGAGATAAATATCCCTCATTTACCGAGGTGAGGCTTCCATGTAATATTTTTGTCAATTATCTATTCTAATAACTATTTGTGGGTTTTACTTTAACTACGAAGCTCATGAACCATAACTAAGCAATTATGCAACAAGTAGCTATAAAGAAACATTTGCAGACGAGGGAATAGTTGAATACGGAAAGAAGGAGAAGAAAATGTGTAATCCAACCAATAGTTTACAAAGTTGGTCTCATACACATAGATAAAACAAATAGATCTCACAATACAAAATCAAAGTAAAGGAAAAATTTTAATATAAATCTTAGATAATACAAAGTTTATCTAAAGATCTACAAAGAAGTAAGAATCCAATGCATTGTTGACACAAAGTTCTCCGGAAATTTTCCTCTATTCAATTCCTTAGCTTTTGAAAAGATATCAATGGTTTCAGCTCAAATTCTAGAACTCAAGAATACTGATTACAAATTCTAATCCTTTAACCTTGTTGGCTAGATTTTCTACACAAATGAAAACCTAGGCAGTCATGAGATAAATCTCCTTCATTTACCGGTGAGGCTCTCATGTAAGATTTTGTCAATTATATTTTCTAGTATCTATCTATTGGTTTTAATTTAACTGTGTAGCTCATGCACCATAGCTAGACAATTTTGTAGTAAATAAGTAGTGTAAGAAATATACATACATACATATATATATGTAGAAGAGGGAAATAATTGAATGTAAGTAGAAAAGAAAGAAGATGTGTAACCTAACCAATAGTTGACTGAGTTGGTCACATGCACATAGATGAAACAAATAGATCTTGAAATGTATAATTCAAAGCAAAGGAAAGTTTCAGATCCAGATCTAAGATAACACAAAGTTTATGCAAAGATCTAAAAAGAAATAAGAAACAAATTCACTGTTGATGCAAAGATTTAATGTCATGGAAAAAAAAGGATTAAATTACTTCACACCCCTTGTACTACTCTGAAGAGTGAACTAAGACTAAAATTGTGCCAAAAATCTAAGAATATTCTTGAGAACCTAGAAATGGTGAGAAGGTTGATGTTTCTTCCCCTTGGTCAATAATATGTTGTAGGGTGAGGACCATACCGAATGATATTGATCAATTTGTACGGTTATGAACATATGCAATTTTATCTCAAGTTTTGTTCTTTTTTGGAGTTTTGAGTACATGTACCCTTTTTGTACTTGTATCATATCCTAGAATTTTACCCGTGTCTATTGTAAGTGTAGAATTATACAAATTAATTCCTCCTCTTTTGAGGGATGTGCAAAAACCATATCGAGCACTTTTGGATCAAAAGAAATAAATGTGTGTCCATGCACAAGATGTCTGAGAAGATGTAGAGGAGTATCAAATGTTGGAGAGGTGGCCAACTTGAATAACCTGAACCTACAAAAAGGAGGGTGTTTTTACATGGTGGCAAAAATGGTGCACAAGAAAATCAAAGATAGAAAATAGAGAGAAAATGCATAGTTGATAACAAGAACTTAGTCTATGTATACACCTAAATTTTTATGCTTTCTATTTTCAAAGCTATTTATTGTCATGCAAGTTTTGAACAAGAAAATTTCAAATATTCAAGCATGACAATAGACCCCAATATCAAAAAAATTGACCAAAGCCCCTCTTGAGTCATCCTCCTGGTGATCCTACCTTCTTTGTCATACACTCCCCATCATGGAGAGACCTCATAATGTGATAAACAAACTTAACATGTGTATGAAATATGGTCATGATTTCATCTAGCCCCTTTCAGTGAAGTGTCGTCAAGAGGTGAAATCTTTACTAGGTCTAGAAAGGCTATTCTATAGCCTTTACGGGATAGGTGTGCATCCGATGGAGTTAATCAAGAGGCCTAAAATCATTTGAGGATGTTTTTGAAGATCTCAGAGTGTAATGGGACACTTTTAGGGAATTTTTGAAATTTTCATAAGTTTTGGGATCAAAACAGTAAAAGTGAGTCTTGGAGACTTGAGGAGCTCATAGTGTAAAAAAGCACTTGACCTTCAACTAAAGATTCCAAAATCTCTAGGATGTGTCAAGAGGAAAATGAGATACCATTGTAAAGATATTTCAAATCCCTACATGATGGAAAAATTATATTCTTCTCAAGGCATAGGTGCTTCTCAAGGTAGATCAATTTGTGCAGACTCACCTTACAATTCCAAATAAAAAAGTAATTTTTTTGGATAAGAAGGCATAATCAAGTATTTAAAACCATCCCATTGATATAAAAATTGTATTTAGAGTAAAAATCATATACAATTTCACCTAAAAAGACCTCTACAACTTCAGGAAAGTTAGTTTTAAGATTCTCAGAGTTAGTTTTGTAGTTGGAAGCCTGACGCATTTTTTTGTCCGGACTGTCCCAACTGTCCCAACTATCTAGTAATGTGGGGATAATAGGGACAAAAAAATGCACCCTACCCCCTTTTTGAAGCCCTTGGGCCCCCATGTGACCCTAGACCTTCCCGACAAGTACTAATGATCAAGCATACAAATTTGGTCAAGTTTTTGACCTTCCTCGCCTTGGGTGCATTTTTCTGCCCCTACTATCCCAAATGAATGGGATATTCAAGAAATTTGGGACATTAAAATCTTCTCCCACCCATATCCCCCTATTTGGTTCATCATATGACTTCCAACGTCGCTCATCGGGTGCTAAAACCTTTCTATCTCCTCCTCCATCTCCACCAATTCATTTCAAGCCACTTGTCAAGCTCAGAATTCATGGCACATTTTACTATCCCAACTGTCATGGGAAAGTGGGGATAGTTGGGACACACAAATTTTCCCCAACCCCAAGTTGGTTGAAAACTAAAAAATAATCTAACTTTTACACACTTCTTCTTCTTACCTCTTCTTCCCATGAAGTGAAAGTGCTTCCAGACAATTTTAAACATGTATAAACTTCTGCCCACTTCATTATTTCTTCATATCCCCATGAATGCTGAGTGAGAAGCTCCATTAAACCTACAAAATGTCTAGAAACTATGTCAAATTCATCCGAATAGCCATATGCACCAAAATTTGAAAAAATCATATCTTCCAAACCTGTGAACGAAATCGGGTGAAATATTCTCAGTAGCTTCTCATACCAAGAGTCTTCAATAAAATTGTAGCAACAAAAAATATTATTCTATGAATAATTAATGACAACAAACCTTTTTTTGATGCGCTAACATCTGCTTTTAAGGTTTTCAGGAATTCAAGCGAGTAGATTGAGCTGAAATTCAGAGCACGAGATCCTAACGAGGAACCTAATCCAGTGATGCCATTTTTGTTGCAACCCAAGGTGGAAAAATGTAATTTCTAAAAATAGTAAGTATGTGGCATCCTAATTTTTAAAAACATTACTTTAATCTATATAATAATTCCCATCAAATCAGTGCACTTGGAAAACATTGAAAATGAGAAACTAGGCAACCTTTCCAAAAATAGCAAAAATGTAGAATAAAGTAAAAAGTAAAAAAACAAGTGATAATAGTATAAAGTTCCCAAAAATGGAGAAGTATCGAGAACATAGTAGAAATAAGTATGCCAGGTGATCAAGAAGTTCATATTTGAGAAAAACAATGAGATTTCCTAAAATATCATGTCATGGTTCCCACCGTTAAAAATCAAGTCTTTGGTTTGAGTGTAAAATATTGTAGTAGGCTCCATTTTAAGTTATCTCACTGCTTCTTGAAATCTCCATAGGGTTTCAAGATAGTTTCCTAGTTAAAAAAATTCAATTCACCCTTCACAGAATGCGTAAGGCATCATTTTGGTCATAGTAGCAAGGCATAACATCACTAGACATAATAGGCAAGATCCAAGGACATTCTACAATCAAAGAAGTGAAAAATCAAAGATATTAGTTGAGATTCAAAAAAATGAGGTCATCAGAACTCATTAATTAGGTTTAAGCCATCCACATCTCCTTAGTGAGCTAGTTAAGTGAGCTCGATGAGTTGTTTGAGTTGAGTTGGTCAAGTAAGCTCAATGAGTTATTCAAAGAAAATTGTTTGAGGTAATTATTGAAAGAAGAAGGTGACAAGAATGTAGTGAGGGTAATGAAAAAAGAACAAAAATCTATCCCATATTGTAGGAGATCTCGTAATCAGACAAAGCTCATTGAAAATTTCATAGAACCTCATAGGTTAAGCAAGAGTGATTCAGTGAAAAGCATCCAAGTATCCAAGATGTCAGAGCTTCCCTATGGTGATCAATAATTCCACAACAAGATCTTGAGAATGTTGTATTCAAAAACATCACATCAACACCTGATGAGCCATTCCCATGGATTCAAAAAATGACTAGAAGTGAGCCAAGGACAACACAACTTATTGTTGTACCTAGTATTAAAGCAATATTTGGAACCTTTAAGTCCAAGAAAAGTAATAAGGCCTAGAAAACATCCCTCTTCTTCAGTGGCCCCTTAGGTAATCAATATGTTTAAGTTGGTAGGCCTAAGATTGAAAATTCTAGTGATGACACGACTCCATCGGACTATGAATTAACCCGCATCTCATTGGGTCAAGCTTCCCATGAGGATGACTCCCATCTGTTAAAGTAATTTTCTTCTCACCTCCTCGTTCAGAATGAGGAATACAAGAAAAAAAATTGTAACTAGAGGAACAGGTAAAAGTTGTCACAACTTACATCTAACCCCTCTTTAAAATCTGATTTGACAGTTTCTCTTCCAGTAGAAGATATTCCTCTGATGAAAAGTGTTGATCCTAAGGAAATCACGAAAACATAAGGTTACATAATATAGGGTAAGGATAACAAGAAGTGGGTTAAGAAAATCATCGAGCAAGGCAAAGCATTGTTCTCAAAAGTCATCTCTCTTATTACGACCGAGAGATCGTAACAAGGAACCTAATCCAGTGATGCCATTTTCATTATAACTTGATGTGGACAAATGCATATTCTAAAAATAGTAAGTATCTAGCATTCTCGATTTGTAAATATAGTAACTTACTAAAAATAATAATTCCCCTCAAATCAGTGCACTAAGAGATCATTGAAAATTAGAAACCAAGCAACCTTTCCAAAAATAACAAAAAAGTAGAATAAAGAAAAAAAAAAAAACATCTGTTAAAAATAGAAAGTTCCTTAAAATGGAGAAGCATCATCAAAATAGTTGAACTAAGTATACCAGATTATCAAGAAGTTCATTTTTGAGCAAAACAATGAGATTTCCCAAAATAGCAGGTCTTGGTTCCTACCTGCTTTAAATACAAAGTCTTCGCTTTGAGTGCAGAAAGTTGTAGGAGTCTCAATTTTTAGTTATCTCACTAATTTTTGATAAATCCATAGGGTTTCAAGATAGTTTCCTAGTTCAAATAAGTCAATTCACTCTTCACAGAATGCCTAAGACATCATTTTGGTCATAATAGCAAGGAAGAACATCACTAGGCACAATAGGTAAGATCTAAGGACATTGTGCAGTCAAAGAAGAAGTGAAAACACCCAAGATATCAATTGATATTCAAGTAATGTAGGTCATCATAACTCATCAATAAGGTTTAAGCCATCCACACCTCCTCTTTGAGCTGGTTAAGTGAACTCGGAGAGCTATTTGAGTTGAGTTGGCCGAGTAAGCTCAGTGAGTTGTTCAAAGAAAATTAGTTGAGTTAAACCATTACAAGAATAAGATGACAAGAATGTAGTGAGGGTAATGAACAAAGAGCACAAATTGATCCCATATTATAAGAGATCTCGTAACAAGAAAAATCTCATTGCAGATCTCACAGAACCTTACAAGTCAAGAAAGAGTGATTCATTGCAGAGCATCCAAGTATCCAAGATGTCAGACCTTCCCCATGGTGATCAAGACTTCTAGAACAAGCTCTTTAGAATTATCTAGTTAAAAACATCACGTGAACACCTGATGAGCCAATCCCATGGATTTATGAAATGACTAGTGGTGAGCAAAAGATAACACAACTTGTTGTTGTACCTAGTTTTGATGTAATCTTGGGAACCTTGAAGTCCAAGCAAAGAAAGAAGGCTCAGACAACATCATGCTTCTTCAGTGGCCCCTACGATAATCAGTATGTTGAATTTTCTAGGCCTAAGATTGAAAATCCTATTGAAGACATGACTTTGTCGGACTATGAATTAACCCGCATTTTATTGGGCCAAGCTTCACTCAATGGTGTTTCCTATCTGTTAAAAGAATTTGCTTCCGGCCTCCTCACTAGGAATGAGGAATACAAGCAAACAATTTATGCAACTAGAGGAACATGTCAAAGTTATCGTACCTACATCCAACCCTTCTTGAAATCTAACTCATCACCTTCTCTTCAAGTATAATATATTACTTTGATCAGCAGTGTTGATCCTGAGGTAATCAAGATAACACAATGTTACATAATACATGAGAAGGCTAACAAGAAGTGGTTTGAGAAAATCATCGAGCAAGGAAAGGCATTGTTCTTAGAAGTCATCTCTCTCATCGAGTACATCCTTGAAACTTTATCGGAATTCAAGAAAGAAAAGGGGAGTTTTCAAAAGAGGTCAATCATTTGGATGAGATGTTCCCACTGGTATCTTAGATGATCTCCTTTGACTCTCACACCCTTGTGAATAAGAACAAGTTCACATCCACTGCAGAGCTTGTCTCAAGTTTGGATACGCCTCATAGATAGGAAATATGCAATGCTCAAGAATGCAATATTTGAGTTGGAATCTTGTGGACAACATGCTTTTGAGATATTGAAGGATTTCTATAATTGTGTTCAGAGTGTTGGTGCTTAAAATAGTCTCGCCCCATTTTTCCTTTGAAAATCCATTTGATTTACGACCTCTGTCACATTTTATCCCCTTGTGTTGTGCCGAAAGGTCTCTTCTTTCCTTTGTTGCCATAATTAATCTGTCCCTGGGCCGATGATCATGTATGGGTCCATTTATGTTCCTTGTTTCTCTGTCTCTCTAAAAAGGTCTGTAATTTGGGTCTCCCATTTCTCTGTTCATCTAAAAACTCGGGCTTTCCTTTCTTTCCATTTTCCATAGTTGAGATTTTTGTCCTTGTCATTTTTTCCCTAAATACTTGAAGGAAAATAAATGGATGTAGCTCTCGAGGAATGTATTTGAGCCTTGTAACATTTCTAAATCTTCTGTCCTTGGAAAAAAATTCATCTCCGGGCTCAAATGGTTGTTTTTCTACATTTTATGGTTTGACAGGTGTTTCTCCCATTCAAATTTGCATCCTTCCATCGATAGGGAATGTGGCCTCTTTTGGTTGGATGTGGCTCAGTGGGTACTTCATAATTTTATAAATCGCCTCAACTTGAAAACCAGTCTACATGGAGGAACAATGCTCATTTGAAGTTCACTTTTGGTTTGGCCTTGAAGTTATGTCGGGAGGACACGTGGAGGTCTCCACTGCTTTTCCCGGACTTAGACAAATTTTTATGTAGCTGGTACAATTTGGTGGAATAGAGACACGTGGCGAGCCCACACTCATTCAGGGTCTCTGCTTTGGGTGCCATTTTGAAATTGCACCATGAAGACATGTGGAGGATTCTGTCGGGTCTTCCCATACTTAGTCTTTTTCAAAAAAAAAGTTTTAAGGGGCCTGGGACACGTGGAGAAACCATGCATGTTTAAGGACCGGCCCTTGAGTTTCATTTTAAAGAAGCACCAAGAGGACACTTGGAGGCCTCCGCTCACTTTGCATTTTGCTTGGAATTTTCAACTACAAAGGAGATTGCCTCGGACTTTGACACATGGTGCCTTCGTTGAGCTTTAAGCCTTCAAACAAATTTTTCCGGGCCAGGACATGTGGTGAGCCCACGCTCTTTCAGGGTCTCAAATTTTGGGGACCATCTCAAGGTGCACCATTGTGACACGTGGCGTTTGAAAAGTCAAAAGGGGTGGGGAAGCAGACCATCGGGGCAACTTAGAATTTTTTTCCTCTTATTCTCAAAAGGGTTAAAATATCAAAAATGGCCCGCAAGCCCAATAAAGGATCAGTCAAGGTTTGTTTCAAAGTCAATGATGGAGGTGTGGACCTTCGGGGAAATTTGGAAAATTTTCCTTTTAGGAGAAAAGAGTTAAAAGTGAAAAAGGAAGCGTGGTTCCAATGGGACCCACATTGGGACACATGTCAGGCTCATTTCTCAAGGGCGGAGGCACGAGAGAAAATGTGAAAAGTTTACATTTTTCCAATAGTTGTAAAAGGAAAAAGGGAATGAAATGTCCCTATTTTCGAATAACAGTTTGAAGACCCTTGGCCTATTTGTCTACCAACGGCTAAGGGACATCAACAAGGTGGACTTAAGTCATTTATAAATTATTATTAAGTGCAAATATAAAAATAATAATATGTCTAGCTCTTATGATAATTTATAGGACTTAATAAAGTAATAGAAGTGATAAATATAACTTTTATTTCCTCTAGGAGTTTTGGCGACTTGCATTAGGAAGTCATGGGGGTCTTAGAAAGGATAAAAATTAAAATATATGACTTTGTATTTCCTCTAAGGGAAAATGCGACTTGGGTAGGAATGTTTTTGGGTGCATTGTGCCTTGAAAGAATAACCATTGCTGATTGGTTATGCCTTAGGTTGTCTTTTGGGTCCCTTCTCTTGCATATAGGAGCAAGTTGACTTGGGTAGGGATTCATTCTATCATTTTGGACTTTGATATTTTGGCTTGGAGCTGAAGTAAAATTACAGTAATTTTATGAGGACGAAAACCCTCATGAAAAGCATTCGAGAGAATGAAAACTCTCTCTAATTTATTGTGTGAATGTTCAGATTTAAATCTGCACTTTATCTAATATTTTATATGCTTAAAGCGACCCAGTTTGGGTGTATTTTCAAGTAATATAGAGCTGGAAAATTTATAAATTTGCTAACAGCTGTTACAGAAATATTTGTTGAGGTTTTGGAAAAGATTTTAGGTATTTTATAAAGGGTTTTCAGCCTTATTTCCAGCACTGCAAGTACAGGTCAGATCTGGGGTTTTTCTTCATAAAAAGGTCAGGTTCTTGGTTCAGTTATTGGAGTTTCCTTATGCAAAATTATTGATAGCATTATCTCTTCCCAAATATCAGAAAAATATCATACTTTATGTGTATGTTTGGGTGTTTGTATTTCTTTTCCCAAATCACATTTTTCTGGGCAAATCAGATCTGCAGAATTTGCATTTAATTCTTTCAGTATATTTCTTGGGTTTTTATTACTATCCTTTGAAAGCTTCAATCAGATTATAGTGGGGACATTACAGTGGTATCAGAGCTAGTATTCCTCCCATCCTGTGAAAGAATCTGCAGTGATAAACTTGAATGCAATCAACCAAAGATCATATAGTTTATCATAGAAGGAACACTCCAAAAAAGGGTACAATGGAAGATCCACGTGGATGGCCCAAATTCAAAGTAAAGATCAATGAAAACTATGTGTCTAAATCTGATTTTCCCCCCATTTTTACTAAAAATCTCCTGGAAGTGCGAGTCTTCATGATTTCTTGGTATTTCCTACATTCTAAACAGAGAGGGGAGTTAATTTTGATATCTAAGTTTGGTGGGGGAGATCTGGAGACGTCTATCACCATTAAAATGATCTAGCTATTAGGCTCGATCTGATCTTCCTTTTTTATTTTCCCGAGCACACAAAGAGCCAGATTTGACAGATTAAGGGTGGAAGTGGTTGAAGAAGTTGAAGAAAAGGTGATCTACCAGAAGGAGGAGTTGAATGCGGGAGATATTCAAAGAGATCTGCACCCTTAAACACTTGACATCTTTTTACAGTTCTGATTCTGGGAATTGTAATGGAGATCATGGCAAACAATGGTGCACTCAACGTTTAGGTTTTGGGGGAAAATCTGTGGAAAATGTTATAAATTACATGAGCTTATTGTGCAAATGGTTGGAGTGTTAAGGGTCGGGACTGATTTTTCTAATTAAAAAAAAGCTTGATAGAGCCCATATTTTTGAGAATCTATTTGAGAAGCTTGTATATTTCTTTTGTATTGAATTTGATCGTGTCAAGGTGGTTACGAGTGTACAACCATTGACAAGCTCTAAGATTGTTCTAGAAACTTTCCCCTGCTAATAAATTTGATCAAACTCGAGATATTTTGTGTTGATCTTATGCAAAATGTGTTTGTTTTATTTTTGAATGTCTACAAATAGTTTTTCTTGTTCTTGTTGCAATCTTGTATCAAGATCTGTCTCAATCACACAGGTCTCAATCCTTGTGACATTTTAGTGGCATCTGCAATTTCATTTCTCAAAAGAGCTTTCATTTGGGAGTGAAATAAATGATTTAAAATCAATTTTCTTTCATCTGTTGACAGAGATTGTCTGTAAGCCTCTGGGTGTACCTCAGGCATGATTGGGCTCAGATCTTGATGCTTTGTTGGATTTTCCAACTCGATCCTTTGTGTTAGAATCTCATAGATTGTATGAAAAAGTGCTAATCTGGGCCTCCATTGAAGCACATATTCTGGTTAAAGAAACATTTTAGCTGCTCTGTGGCATTCTGTTGATTTAGTTTTCCATTTTGTAAAAGCTCTCAAGGATCTGGTGAATCAAGTTCATCCTACCTCACCTCCCACCAAAATCTATTTTAAAAACATCCAATCTTACCCGTACTACCCCTGTTTGTCCTGTGTGTATACAAATGCATAGTTTCTATTACCAAAGCATGCAGAAACAATTAGGTTTCCAAATGTCTTTAGTAACCTTTGCCTTGTTTTGAAAATATCTCCATAATCTGCAAGTGACAACTTGTAAGAGTCAGATCTGGTGTTTTGATCATATTTTCCAAAGGTCTTCTCTATAAAATTTGTGTAAAAGAAGGATTTACCAACATTCTTCAATAATAGAGGTTACAAAATAGGTTCTCTTACCTTGGTTGAAAGGCACAACCTAAAATAGTTAGGATCTGATCACATCCTTTTAAGGTGCTACCTACTCCTTTCAAATCCTGAGTACTAAAAAGTCAGATAGACTTCTTTCCTTGCTACAAAATGACATACATAATAATCTATCTTCCTCTGAGTGTCTTGTTAAATCCATGATGTTGATCGGCCTTTGAAGGAGATTAATTTTGGGTACCAACACAAAGGCTTGAGGTCCGTCCGCTCACTGAGGACTCATCATCAGAAGAACTCATTGTCTCATTCCAAGAGCTGGTAAAGAAATAGGTTGGTGACTCTCTCCCCTTCAATAAAGACAACTGAGAGTCTCATCACTATAATTTCCTCCCTTCTACCCCATACAAGCACTTGACCAAAGGTTTAGTGGAGTGTTCATGTATGATCCCCAACCTATTCGGACACCCCACAACAATAGATAGGATTATATTAGTTACATTCAATAATGGGAGTTGCACCATTTGATGCAGATTGTTGTAGCCACGTGGACGTTGGTGGAAGCACCTAATTTTCCATATTGACAAATTTTTCACCAAAACTGTTACTTATAATTTTTGTTTTCTGGTTAGAACTTGCTAATGCATCTATCTCTGGAACGGGTTCCTTAAGGGCCTCAGTTCGATATATCGGTATGGTTATTCAAGTAACCATTGGGTTAGGGATGATACATAGAGAGAGAAAAACTTTTGGCCCCATTCTATGTCTTTATTTTTCTCTTATTGTCTCATTTTGTCTCTCATTCTTCCGACATATAGCTCGCTCATGATCCCAATTTTTTTGTTGTTTTTCTGTGCATGTATGTCTCATTTGCAGGTGCAGGATATTGTGTTTCATGGAGATTTAGTGGTAAATAAAGATTTGGGTCTTTATCACACGGGTTTGGCCTCTCCCAACTCCATTTTCTTTCTGTATTCTCCCTCAGCAGGATATTTCACCCCCTTTTCTTGGTGCTATCACCTATGTAGTGTAGGATTTCTTAAATTTCATGTTCTCTCTCTCTCCTTAGTCCTTGGAATTGTTAGATTAGGAGTAGATGGTCGCATTTCCTTCCTTAGAAGTAGTTTAGTGCTAGGATTAGGTAGAGGAACTAACCTTCTCTAGAGGTCCATCTCAAGTAGCAAGTCCCACAACTTAAGAGATGGTCCAATGTTACCCAAAAACACCGGTTGCTCATTCACACAGGCATGAAAAATTGGAGGGTGCTATTTTTAGTGATAACGGGTTACATTTGGATGCCTATCACTATCCCTCCTACGATAGTGGTCTTCAATTTCTCTCTATCTTTCAACATTCTCCTTGGTCGACCTTAGACCCACCACACCCACCACATGTGTGCGGTGGCCTCTCCTACTTACCAATGTGTCGATTTTTCACATCAAGGGGCAATCTAAAAAATCCCCAGCAAGCCAAATCCATAGAATTATAATACTCTTCAAAAAAAGAGAAATTATAAGTTCCCATCCTTCAACATCCATCTCCCTTTCCTTCCCGTGAATATTAACACTTTAATTATCCAGTAGAATCTCTTCCTAGCAATGCGGGTCATCAAGAGTCAGTCGGGTGCACACCTCCCAATCTCTTGGATTCTGAAGATGATGAACCTAATTAGATTATTGTTAGAATTAACATTTTTGATCTCCTAGATTTTTTCATTTCACAAATTCCTCCTAACTTGTTGCCTCACAAAGAAGGATCCTTCTATCCCTATTACCATTTCACACATGCCTCAACCTACACTTGAGAAAAAATTCAAACTAAAACCTATAGTTAATTCTTGCATAATAGACACTAATAATCCTGACTATGATAATGTTTATGCTCTGGACAATCCCCATTTGGCTAGCTATGCCCAAAATTAGGATAGAGAGATCTGGTATTACCAAAGCACCCTCCAAAGCACCTTCACTAATGATGTGAATGTCATTCTTGTCCAAGAAGAATCTTCACATTTGGTGAAGCCTCCTCCTAGCAGATCGGTGCCTAAGCCTTAGACATCTCCATCGACCTCATCCTCTCCTCATGATACTAGTAGATCACATAAGATACCTCCTCATCTAAAGGAAGGGGAGCGTATATCTGGCTTTGACTATAAATATGATTACCTCATAGATGACAAAGCACTAGATCTACCGACATCATCTATGTCAACCCATACTTATAATTTACATCCTTCCTTTCCTCTTGTCCTTATGGATCCTCACCCTTCTGGGGCATAGCCATATTGGACATGGCATGAGGCTCAAAGAAATTATTTATCTGATGGTAGAGCCTATAGAAAAAACATGAAAAATCTCAAAGCTAAAGTTAGATGAGATGAAGCTCTAAAGTCCACATGACCTTCTACTTCATCCCCATTGCATTATTTACATCATGAATATTGCTCACATACTGAAACATACTGTCAGGTTATCCATGGCACGCTCCCGGCTATCAAGTCATCTTCATGTTGAAACAAGCGTAGAGTCGACTCCTCTCAGAGCCGCTCACCTCCCCCTAGACCATCTATACCAAAACCTATATACATTCCTCCAACTTTCCCTAAGCCTCATCTACCCTTAGTGATATTTGCGGTGCCATGCTTTCTTGGTTGGAGGACCAAATTGATGACACTTTGTTTGCCACCCGACCTGAAGTCCATTGATAAGTATCAATTACACAAAATGTTATCAAATACCTCATGACTCAAGCTCGTCATCATATTCTGAACCAAGTAGACGATATCATCACTGATGCTCTACATCAATTCGCCCCTTGTGGCTAAGCATCTCTTTTAGAAACACCTTGATTTCTTTTTTGGCCCGGGGTCTCACTTTTACTTGGGATCTTACCCCCCTTTGGTTTTACGTACATCTTCAAGGTCTCTCATCCTTTCTTGGGCTCTTTGCCCCACTTGGGTTTATCATCACTTATCTTTTTCTTGACATTTTGTACCATTGTAATTTCGTGGTCTTGATTCCACCTCTTTTGGCTTCAATTAGCCCTAACCTTTCCTAGTGGAACGTCATCGTTTTATGCATCCTCAATTAGGTACTTGACCTCTCTTGAATTTATTTTCCTTTGTACTAGTTTTTTTACCTAAATATCACTAGTGTTCTTCCTTAAGTATCATTAGTATTACCATATACATGAATGAGAAAAAGGAAAGTGATAAGTAAAGAATTATTCATCAAAAACACCATAATCATCAAAATAATCATCATATACATATATCATCATCAATTTTTATACATTAAAAAAATACAATCATGGTACATCATAAAAATATATGTGGCTCAAGCACCTTTACTCCCTTGGGGGGTCTCTAGATGCTCTGTGCCGAAGGTGCTACGCTGGTTGCTCGGACTGTGCGATCTTGAGACTCCTCTAGATCGGGCTCCAGAGGCATCCCCTTTGCTCTCACAAATTATGCTTCTACCCTCGTGATCCTCTCTGCAACATTCCTAACATTTTATAAGTACACTATATATTCCTTAATCGAGGCACAATGCACCTCCAAAAAGGTCTAAAGAATCACATCTATGTTGTCTATCTTTGATAGTGCATGCACGTCTCTCCATCTATGCAGTAACTTGACAACCTCCCCAATAGTTGAAATGCTCACAGAGACTCGCTAGCTGATGGTGCTATGGGGTCCTCTATGACCAAGGTATCCTAAATGTCCAAAACTGGGTCCAGGATCTCGTGGTGTGCACTCTCAATCAACGAGTGCCACTCCTTTGTCGTCCGCTCTGCAAAACCCAACCTTTGCTAATCAAACATCATGATACAATCATCAAATATGATGATCTATATTCCTTATAAAAAAATATTTCTATGCCTTGTCCTTTCCTATGGGATCATTGCAGTCTTATGCATCATCTCTTAGGCTTATAGTCTTGGTTAGATCTATTTACCTCACTTATTATCATGGCTTCTACCATACAGTTTTTTGTGATTTTTAGCATTCTTTACACACCACTCGGAATTTACCTTAATGACATTACGACATCTCAACATCCATCCCATGGGCCCATAGCTAGGTGATTTATGTAATATTTTACTGATGTTCCTCTAGTGTTTTCTTTCAATTTTTCTTCTCTAGGGTTCTAGTAGCATGGATTATGCCCATATGTAGCAGGACGACCGACACTATAAGGTACACATTGGTAAGTGTATTGGAATTTAGCTAGTCCTTTTCTTTACTTTCCTTATTTACTTTGTCTTGATGTTATGTATTGTTATTTTCAGTGACTACCCAATGTTTCGTTCTGCGACATGTGGTAATCAACGGTTGGAGAATACTAAATTGTAACTCTGGATCTTTCCTATTAAATCTCTCCATAATCCTTTGGCTAAACTCTTCCATAGTGTGGATCGAATAATTCCCGTGGGTGTGCATCCCATGGAACTACCATTTATGTGCCATACCCTCCAAATGAAGTTCTACAAACTTGAGGGCCTCTTCCTCATGCATGGGGTTAAGGGAGAAGTAGGTCTCTATTTTTTGCAACCAAGCTCTTACTGAAATTTAGTTAGATACATCAAAAATAGGTAGTGAAACTTTCCCCAATCTTTTTTGGAAGTCCTTAGGAGGTTTCTTATGGGCCTTCTTGGCCTACCATACTCAATGTTGCAAGATTCAATAGCCTCCACTATTGATAGTTCTTGCACCTCTCTATGGGTATTCTTGGGTGGGAAAGTACCTTTAAAGAACTTGGGAGGAGGTTATGTTGAGCCCCTCTCTCCACGATGTCAGTTGTCTCCATTGGAGCTTGTAGATTTTTCTGTGGCCCAAAGCATCCTTGATGAGTTTGGACATTTGCTCACTCACGATTTTTGAAGTTCTTTTCCACACTCTCTCATTAATTCTTGTAAGAACTTCACTTGATCTGAAGTGAATTCTCCATCATCCATGAATCACTTATTCCTCTTGTAATACATAAATTATTTGTTACCCTCCATCCAAAAATGATCCCACAAGAATAGAGGAAAGAAGCTCTGATACCACTATAGTATCCTTTTTGGGATATTATCTAGATCTATAAATTAATTTATCCAATCGGAGCTATAAGGAATAATCCCTCCTAGTTCGACCTCAAATAACCCAATGTCAGCTTCAATACAACTCAAATGGGGTTGGAGTGAGCCGAGGTGGTGGGTTAGATGGGAGAAGTAGTTGAAATTAATCTTCCTTAATTCAGAAATTAATTGCAGCAGTGGAATTAATTAAATTGCACCCAAACAACTAAAAACTTAGAAAATTCACAACTTCCTCAATACTCAGTATTTTTCAATGAAATCAATTGCAAATGAAAGTAGATATTTTTAGTTTTCCAATTATCTATAAATCTGAATTTTCTGAACACTGTAACCACCACAAATCTGATCCCAAAAACTGAATACAAGTTGCTAGGGTTAGGATTAAATGCATAAATTAATATCATCCCTTTTCCTTGTTTCAAAACCCTCAAAACATCATACCACAGATCTGAAATAATTGTTTAATAACAACAACTTGTAGATCTATCAATAACACTTCAAATATGATGACAAAATACCCTAATCCAATCGATTCACTCAAGATAAATTGCAGCAGTATTTATGATCCCAGAAATCATCAAAAAATATGTACCACACTTGGAAAAATATGCTATAATAGATCAGATTGAAATCCTTGTTCATCAGAGAACACTTGACGTAACTCACACAAGAAGTTCACGTGGAAAAGCAAGCCAGAGTTTAAGGGCGCGAATGGACAAGAAGAACACAAGCGTGGAGGGCAAGTTCAACAATCGGGACTTAGCCTATTTTGAGCATGAAGACCTATTTTTAGAATATGGTGTACAAAACACACCAATGGTGCAGGGATGTGCGCGCCACACATTTCCTATCTTTAGAGGATTGGACTGAAGCTTGTTTTGCATGGAGGTGGGCTAAGAATAGGATTGTCACTTTAGTTAACTGCAAAGAGGTCTATAGATAGCACACTTGCATGTGTGGCTATGCCTGTAAATGGCGCGTGGCTATTAATAGCATGTGGCCTATTTTTGGAATATAGAAGTGGTGAAGGGAAAGTCCCCACCATATATATATGATATGTATAGAGAGGTCTACGGGGGGATTACTGTATTAGATCCATACGCGCATTGATATAGAATGCCATTATTGTAAGGAGCTTCTATGTTTATTAATAGATGGAAGTTATTGGTGATTCTAAGTGTCATTCCTGTGTGTAACCAAGTAGTGCATATTCTTGATTCAATCATGATTATTGTTTAAATTTTTTCTTTCATAAATATGAATATGGTATGCATTGTAGAATGATGGATTAGTTATGGATCTATATGTTTATTCCTTCATCATGCTAACATCCTGCAACATAAACCCGAAAGAGGGACATGGTACTTTTGCACGCTTCGGGTGAGTGCTCGCCTAGGCCGAGTGATGTGTCAGCCGTGACTAGGGTGTTATATGGTAATTCTAGGCTGCACAATTGGTTCCATTGCTGGGACTTCTTTTTTTAGTTGTTTTTAAGATGGTTCACGATGAAGACATACTGGTTAACTCTAGCAAGTATTGAGGAGTGGATACGCGATTTGGAGGAAGAATATGCACGGTGGTTCAAAAGAGTGGATATGAGTTTAATGCACGCACTTGGGTAGAACAAAATCTGTATGACAACTTATATGAGAGATTTTTTCCATCTTTCCAGTAGAATTATACGAGTGGCTGATTGTGTATGCATCTAAGTAGAATTGGAGGTATTGTGCACTTGTTTGGACACACGAATAATTTTAGGATCTTTATGATGTTGTCCTGATTCGGACTCATGTCGTGGATACGTGGTTTTGTGGTGTTCTAAACAGATATATTTTGGAATATTCAATTTTGACGTATTCTTTCCCGAAGGTAGTTGAATTCTAGTTTTTGTGGTATCCTAGAGGAACATATGTGCAAGGCATTCCACTGGCGATCAAGATCATGATGGTAACTTTGAACCGGGAAAGTAAACTGATGGTTATCTAAACCTCACTACATGTGAGGGTAGGAACAGGTTCGATGAAAGATGGTAGACCTAGCGGCAAAAAGACAGAGAGAAGAAAGGCGGCTTAAGTATAATGAGGCACGTGAGAGGGAGATAGAGAAGTAACGTACCGTTGTAGAAAATATGGCGTTAAGGAGAGAGACGACTCATGAAGGATTTAAAGCTCACGTAGAAGATGTGGAGCCAGAGCATCAGGAACTCCCCCATCTTGGAAAGCATGATAGAGATCCCCCCTTGGCCTCATGTGGAAGTGCTCCAGCAAAGACTACTTGGGCCGTGGCCGCGCATCTTAAATCACCGGTGACCTAGCCCTTGCACTTGGTTTTTCAGTATCTAGTACGACCAGTAATCAACAAGCAAGTTTGGGAAGTAAGAGAGAAAGTACATCAATGGCAAGACAAACGACTTCAATGTTATTCGGAGGTGTGTTTTTAGGCGCATCATCCGCACAGAACGTAAGCGTGCCAAATGTTGGGTTCACCTCTAGAAGTGGAACTACCTCACAGAATGTAGGGGTTTAGTATAGTACTACTATCAGAGCATAGGGGAGTACATCGACAGGTCCTATTCCAGCTACTGGTGGAGGGTCAAGAGGTATAGGTGGTTCTAGTTCTGGTGGATCTGGTATTTCTAGAGGCATAGGAAACACATGAGGTTTTGGATCAAGTGGTCAAGGTCCGTAGTAACCACAAAAATTTATATGGAGATGTCTCTTCGTCTTCTAGAGTATAGAGGCATAGAGGATGCTACTGAGCATGTGCACATGTGTGAAATCTTATGGCACGTGAAAGGGATCATGGTTATTGAGTGCAAGGCAATTCAATTCACTACTACCTTGCAGGGAGGAGCACAATGTTGTAATAGGAAGTTTGACCCTGATCAAACTTGCATGGATTATGCAACATTGAAGGATGCTTTCTTAAAAGAGTTCTATATCCCAGAATTTGAGCAGAAAAGTATCAGCGCACTCAAAGATATCAAGTAGGGCACCACTGAGAGTGTACATGAGTATGATGTCTCGCTTTAAGACACTTCTATCTAAGCTTTCTTATGATATTCATGCCAGCCAACATGCACAATGGTTCGTTGGAGGATTGATTACACCATTCAAAAGAGAACTGTCACATAAGACATACACTGATCCACGTGAAGCACTGGAAGTAGCTTTGCATGCTAAGGCAGTTGGGAGCATTGACACTAGCATTAGTCCATTCTTAGAGGCACATATTGTAGCTATGGATAAATAGTTAGAGAATCTATCATCAAATTCAACCCATGAAACGTGCTCAGGAATTTGGTGTACAAATTGTGAAGTAGAAGGTCACACCAAGGATAGTTGTCCTCGTAGAACAGTACGCTCATTACTGTTGGACTGTGAGATCTGTCATTTGAATCATGATGCTAGTCATTTTCCTTTGTTACAGCGCACGCTAAGGAAGAATGTATCCAACTTTTGTAAAATTTGTAGTTCCACGACCCATGATATTGAAGATTATCGATTGATTGGTCAGATCTAGGATGTTATAGACATTAGGTACGACAGACAAGTGTAATAGATAATTCTAAGGGTAAGAATGAGCACCAGGATCGAGATCATAATCAAATGCACTATGACTAGAATGAGATCCATTTTGAAGGAGGTCATGGAAGAGGACGTAGATATCAAGGTGGATATGGATGATGAGGCTACGGTGGAGGAAGAAGTGAGTTTCCTCAAGGAATGTGCAAAGGAGATATGAGGACATCACATGAGAAGAGTCATGAAAAAAGAGGTGGAGGAAGATGAAATTCCAAATGAAGAGGACATGGACGAGGAAGAGGATTTAGCATAACCTTGTTCCATTATGGAGAGACTTGATATCGTGCATTCAAGTGTAAACATTCGACACAAAGCAATGGTTCTGTTAGATAATCAATTAGAAATCATATTTCTCAACATGCCAATATAGAAATCCATGCATAAAAAAGAGTGCAAAATATTTTGAGTGAGGTGAAGCACCGATGATGAAAGGATGTTGTTGATGCATGCAAAAGAGGATAATTTTCTCACAAAAAGAATGAATCTATTTAGAACCATTTGTAATTTTGAAGGTATGTGATGTAATGTCATTATTAATAGTGGTAGAAATGATAATCACGTTTCTAATGAGATGGTTATGAAACTTGATTTTAAGTGGATTATGTGCCCAAACCCATATAAGGTATCATGGTTATTGAATGGGAATCGGTTTCTTGTAAATTAACAATGCAGGTTACATCTCAAGATTGGTTCCTATAAGGATGAAGTCTTGTGTGATGTAATGCCAATGGAAAAATTCCATGTTCTTATAAAAGACCTTTGTAATATGATAAACAAATTATAATGATGGCCACACAAGTACCTATAGTTTGATGAAATATAAACAAAAGTCTACTTTGAATCCTTTGAAGTATTCACATGTAAAAGTTGAGAAGAGTCCATAAGGTATTGCTTATTTTGGGAAAGAAGTTATATATTGCATTGAAAGGGGATTGTAGATGTTTTACATTCACATGAAGACTTGCATTGAAAACATTAGAGTGTGTAACCACAAAAATGGAGGAAATACCACATAAAATGAGAGAGATGTTTGTTCAGTTTACGAATATCTTAATAAAGGATAGTGCAGATGGTTAACCACTTACATTTAGTATTTGTCATCAGATAGACTTTATACTGGGACTAGTTTAACAATCAAAGCCACCTATAGGATGACACCTAGCGAGAATCAAGAGATGAGGAATTAAGTACATGAGTTCCTTAACAAAGATTTTATTAGAGAGTCTTTAAGCCTATGTATAGTACCCACCGCATTGACATCCAATAAATGAGGAGAATGGAGAATATGCAAGTTGATTCCATATTTGTCAACAAAATTGTTGGGATTTGTGTAATCTCAACTACCAGATTTAAGTCTGAAAAATTTTGTTAGCAAAAGGGATTTGGAAAATATTTCCAATTGATTGTAAAATCTTCTCTCCTACCAAATCAAATTTAATGTTTTCTAGCTTGCTCATGAAGCTATCTCTCGAAAGACCTCTATTTATGTGAGGCATTTTGTATGCATTGATTATTGAAAGAAAGAAATTGAGAAATGAAGCTCTGGAAAATTTTTAAAAGAAAAAGTTAATTTTTCATATTTTTGAATCCCTAATTCATCATCTGGTATCAAAGCGAAAATCCTCACTTGGGCACGGGTTTTCATGGAAGCGAAGGTCTTGCTCATGTTTTCCCACAAGTCACATTTTTGCACTTTAAAATCTATGTGATTTTCCTCTTTAAATCCGTGTTTTTCATTTTTAACTATGGCTGGAACAAGAAGCAATTTACTCCAGCCCCAAATCCCCATTTTTAATGGCAAAAACTATGATTATTGGGATATTAGAATGAAAACCCTTTTTTGCAGTCAAGATACCTGGGAGCTTGTCGAAAATGCCTTTCTAGAACCACAAGATCAAGCAACATATAATGCTTTGTCATAAGAAGAGAAGGATTTGCTTAAGGAAAATAGAAAAAGGGATGCAAAATAGTTAGTTTTTATTCAACAAGGTCTTGATATGTCTATATTTTCTAGAGTAGTCGTAACCACTAGGTCCAAGCAAGCATGGGATATTTTAGAAACTACCTATCAAGGCACCAACAAGGTAAAACACTTGCCAAACTGTAAATATTGATGAGAGATTTTGAAAATATTCAAATGAGAGAGTCTAATAGTGTTGATTCATTTTTTACCCATGTGATGGGTGTAGTAAATTAGATTAGGTCGCATGGAGAGACCTTAGAAGATCAAAGGATCATAGAAAAAATCCTTAGGAGTCTACCAACCAAGTTTGACTCCATTTTTGTTGCCATTGAAGATTCCAAGGATTTTACTCAGCTCTCTGTAGATGAGCTAATGGGATCTTTGCTATCTCATGAATAAAGGATTAACAGATCTAGAAGTTCCTCTTTAGAACATGCTTTTAAGAGCCAAGTCTAAGTTAGTAGAGGCTAAGGAAGATTTGAGAACAGAAGAGGGAGAGGAAGATTTCAAGCAAGAGGAGGTAGATCTCCACATTCAAATGATCAATACAGCTCAAGTGAGTTTTCAAGCAGAGGCAGAGGCAGAAGTTCCTCTCACAATCATTATCATAACTAGTCGCATGAAGAAAGGTATGACAAATCTAATATACAATGTCATTATTGCAAAAAATATGGGCATTATGCTTCGAATGTCAAAAAGACAGATGATTTAAGTAAACAAAGTGTAAATTTTTCAAAAGAATGTAATTCTAGAAGTTCAAATAATAGTTCTATGTTTATTACTTGTCATGTTGCTCAAGAGAGCACAAAAGATATATAGTTTTGAGATTTTGGTTGTAGTAAGCACATGAAAGGTTCAAAAGAATTGTTTTCTAGCATGGATGAATCTATCCAGTTAGAGGTAAAACTAGGTAATGATAAAAAGTCTCAGTGATTGGAAAAGGGACCATAAATATTAAGACAAAACAAGGCGAGAAGAAGTTCATTCAAGATTTTTATTATGTCCCTGGGTTGTAACATAACCTAATGAGTATAGGTCAGTTGATACAGAAAGGCTAAAAAGTGTAGTTTAAGAATGGAGAATGTATTATTTTGGATCGAAATCCAAGCAATAGGCTAATAGCCAAGGTGGAAATGAAAAGAAATAAAATTTTCACATTGAGAATACAAAGTGAGTTGATTCTAGCGATCGCTAGCTCTTATTCTTGTATGGGTCATGCAAATATCACCAAAGGAGGTTCTCGGTGCCTAGTGCTCGCTAGCTCTAAAAAAATATGGATTACAAAAATTTCTCTCAAGAAGGTTCCTCAAGCCTAGAGGGCACTAGGATTTTTCCAAAGGAACAAAATAAGAATTTTTTTCAAAGAGTTTCCTCAACCTTAGTGGCGCTAGGGTTCTTCCAATCAAAGAAGAAGGAATTTTTTTTCAAGGAGGCATCTTAAGTATAGTGGGCGCTAGGCTTTCTCCAAGCCAAGAAACTCAAAAATTTCTCAATGGTGTTCCTCAACCTTAGCGGGCCCTAAGGTTCCCCCAAGTCAAGATGTGCCAAACTTTTCTCGAGGAGACTTTTCAAGCATAGCGGGAGCTAGGAATTTTTCAAAGGAGGGTGAAAATAAAAAATTTCAAGGAAAAGGTTTGAGCCTAACGGGTGCTAGCTTCCAACCACCTATGGGTGGAGAAAAATATTTTCAAGAAGGATTTTTAAGCCTAGCGGGTGCTAGCTCTAAATCACCTATGGAATGTCAAGACCTCATTGAAAGAGGATTTCCAAGAATGACATTTGCATTTTCACTCCAAGTCAATTAGGAAAATAAGGCTTGGCTTTGGCATTTAAGACTTGGAAACTTTCATTTTAATGTCATAAATTTGCTCCACAAAATAGCATGGTAAATGGAATACCATTTCTCGAGCCACCTGAAACACCATGTCAAAGTTGCATTCTTGCTAAGAATGAAATTTTTCCAGTTGGAAAGGCATATAGAGCTCAGGAGCTCCTCAAAATCATCCACACAGACCAATGCAGACCTATGCAGAAACCCTCAATAAGCAAAAGCATGTACTTTTGACCTTCATTGATGACTTCAGTAGGAAGACATGGGTATACTTCCTAAAGCAAAAATAAGATGTTTTTGATATTTTTAAGGAATTCAAGGCCCTCGTAGAGAAACAGAGTGGTCATTTTATCAAGGTGCTAAGATCAAAAAAAAGGTGGCAAGTATATATCAAATGAATTTTTAAATTTTCTCAAGGCAAATGGAATACATAAACAGTTGACAACCAGGTATACACCTCAAGAAAAGGTGTAACAGAAAGAAAGAATATGACTCTCATGGACATGGCCAGGAGTCTACTAAAGGAAAAACACTTGTCAAATGAGTATTGGGCAGAAGCGGTTGCATGTGCAGCCTACCTATCGAATAGGTGCCCAACAAAAAGTGTCATCAACCAAGTTCCTCAAGAAGCGTGGAGCGGAAGAAAGCACAACATTGTACAGTTAAGAGTATTTGGATGTGTTGCGTATGCACTAGTACCCACTGAATTGAGAAAGAAATTGGATGATAGGGGTGAAAAATGTATTTTTATTGGTTACAATTAGTAGTTAAAGGCTTACAAGTTGTACAATCCCATCTCCAAGAAGGCTATTATCAATAGAGATGTTGATTTTATAGAGAATGAAGCCTGGGATGGAAGTATTGATAAAGAGCTAGGTATCTCTATAGAGGTATCACATGAAGAGTATGAAGTTGAAGAAAATGGTGCACAAAACAATCAACCAGCTCCACAAGGGTTCGCTCCAACAACAACTCCAGTTTGTGCCCCTTCTCGTCAACCGAGTACATTAGTAACTCCTCAAAATGCATCGTCACTAACAGTCCTCAAGGAACTCACTCAAGAGATAATTTAAGAACACCTACTCCACAGAAAATATGGAGACCTAGAACAAATTTTCAGCCTAGTGAACCCTCAGGGCATGCAGGAACTACAAGTCCACAGAATAGTGATTCATCCAATCCAACATCAGCAAAACTTAGATCACATTTTTGAAATTCTTCCAAGAAGACAAGAAGTCTGAGGGAGTTATATGATCAATCTGAGCAAGGACGAAGAGCAATACTATGATTTTGCACAATTTTCAAAAGGTGATCTTATTTATTTTTAAGATGTTGTAGAAAATGTAGAAAATTAAGAATGGGAAAAAGCTATGGATGAGGAAATGGATTCTATTAAAAAGAATAAAACTTGGGACTTATTCAATCTACCAGAAGGAAAAGATGTTATTGGTGTTAAGTGGGTCTATGAGACCAAATTCAATGTAGATGGACATGTGGAAAAACACAAGGCAAGGTTAGTAGCAAAGGGGTTTTCACAATAACCCAAAATTGATTATAATGAAACTTTTGCACCGGTGGCTAGAATTGACACAATTAGAATTGTCTTAGGTATAGCAGCTCAGAAACAACTGGAAGGTATGAAAAATGGATGTCAAGTCAAAATTCTTGAATGATTTTCTAGAAGAAGTTTATGTTCAACAACCTCCTAGATATGAAGTATATGGACAAGAGCATAAAGTCTGTAGACTGAAAAGGCATTGTATGACCTAAAGCAAGCTCCGAGAGCTTGGTACAACAGAATAGATTCATATTTTTTTGCAAAATGGATTCAACTAAAGTAGTAGTGAGAAAACCCTATACATCAAGATAAAACCATAGAGGTTAAGTTCTAATAGTTTGTTTGTATGTTGATGATCTCATATTCACTGGAAATCTATCTATTGACTTGTTTTTTTCCATAAAATGGATTCAACAAAAGTAGTAGTGAGCCAACCCTATACATCAAGATAAAATAGAGAGGTCAAATTCTAATAGTTTGTTTGTATGTTGATGATCTCATATTCACTAGAAATCTATCTATTGACTTGTTTAAGTCAGCCATGAAGAAGGAATTCAAAATGACAAATCTATGGTTGATGAAATACTTTTAGGCATAAAGTGACTCAATTTGAAAAAGGCATATTCATATATCAATCCAATTATGTAAATGATGTGTTAAAGATATTCAATACGCTGAAATGTAATCCAACAACAACACCAGTTTCTATGGGCCTTAAATTAAGCAAACAGGATGAGGGATCCAATGTTGATCCAACTTTGTAGAAAAGACTTGTTGGAAGTCTGATGTACTTCAGGACAACAAGGCTAGATATCATGTATGGAGTCAGTCTCATCTCAAGGTTCATGGAGACACCCAAAGAATCACATTGACTTGCATGAAAGAGGATACTAAGATATGTTATTGGTACTACAGATTATGAAATTTGGTATGCACCATATGATGATTTCAAATTAATTGGATACAAAGACAATGATTGTGCAGGTAGCATTGATGACAGAAAAAGCACGTTCGGCTATGTATTTACTTCTGGTTCAGGTGAAGTTTCATGGGCATCCAAGAAGCAGCCCCTTGTCACTCTCTCATCCACAAAAGTAGAGTATGTAGTAGCCACAACAACAGCCTGTCAGGTAGTATGGATGAGGAGAGTTCTAGCAGATTTGGAACACTATCAAGAAGAAGCAACACAAATCTTCTGTGACAACAATTCCACAATAGCATTGTCAAAGAATCATGTGTTCCACAAGTGGAGCAAGTACATTGACACCAAATATCACTTCATCGGGAGCTCATCAACAATGGCGAAATATATCTGGACTTTTGCAGGTCTGAAGACCAGTTTTTCGACATTCTCACAAAGCCTTTACCAAAGGATAGTTTTGTGTATATCAGGGAATGTCTAGGAATAGTTGCATGGTAGTTAAGATTAGGGGAGTGTTGGGATTTGTGTAATCTCAACTACCAAATTTAAGTCTAACATATTTTGTCAGCAAAAGGGATTTGGAAAATATTTCCAATTGATTGTAAAATCTTCTCTCCTACCAAATCACATTTAATGTTTTCTACCTTGCTCATGAAGCTATCATTTTAAAAGATCTCTATATATGTGAGGCATTTTTATGCATTGAGTAATGAAAGAAATAAATTGAAAAGTGAAACTCTGGCAAAATTTTAATAGAAAAAGTTTATTTTCATATTTTTGTATCCCTAATACATCAAATATCACTATCACCTATAGATTTCCAGTTCCACACATGGATTATTTGATGGAGTATCTTAGTGGGGTCAATTAGTTCGTGAAAATATTTAGTTGAAGACTGATTTAAAACAAATGGACTATATGCGTGGTTGACGAAGCCATTTGGCATGACCTACACATCAATCATATTCATGCGACTAATGAATAAAGTATTTGAACATTTCGAATGTAAGTTTCTATAATATATATATATATATATATATATCATTTTGATTTTTAACAAAATGAAACAAGAACAGTCTATTTGCAGAAAGTGTTTAAGAATTTACGAGATGAGAAAATATTAATGAATTTGAAGCTCATGTATATTTTCATGCAGAAAGAGTTGATCTAGTCGGGATTTGTTATATCTGAAGACGAATTGAAGATTGATCCTAAAAAGGTGCAATCTATAAAGGATTGACCATCATCAAAACGTGTCATGGAGGCATGGATCTTTCATAGAATTTTAAGCTTATAGAAGAACTTCATTTGAGGATTCAATGAGATTTGTGCACCGATCACATAGTTGATGTATAAGGAGGAGAAGGAGCTATGGAGCATAGATAAAGATTATGGATTTCAAAACATGAAGGATAAGGTCAAAATAGAGTATTTAGTATAAGCTCTTCCTACTTTCGATGATGTATTCTAGGATGGTTACAATGCTAGTGGGATGGAAATCATAACAGTAATGAGTCCAGAGGGAATACCTATTACATATGTTACAGAGCATCTGAAGGATACGAGAAGAAAGTATTTAGTTTAGGAGCAAGAGTTTTATGCCATTATGCAAGCTCTTAGGCACTATTTGTTTCCCAAGTTCATGTTATATGCACGCCACTAAGCACTGCAATTCATCAACATTTATGGGACGTTGAATTAGTGACATATTAAATAGATTGAATTCATGAAGAGTTACTCATTTGTCCTCGAGAACAGAAGTCGGAAGTCAAACCGAGTTGTAAATGCATCTTATTGACTGAAATGCAAGTGGAAGTGATAGGGTTTGAAATGATGATGGAGATGTACTTAGAAGATAAATATTTTGTTGAAGCGTGGAAAGTATGAGTAGAACCAGTGACCGTTGACTACATGTCACGGATAAAGTACATCATAAATGAAGGATTCTCTATCAAAAGCACATAGCTATGCATTCTGCAAGGATCAATGCAAGAAAATTCGGTGTGGGAGAAGGATTGCATAAGGATGCGAAGTCACTTTCGGATTAATAAGACCTTTGCGCTATCGGTAGAGAGATATTTTCATCCGCAAAAGGGTACTGATGTGTGAAGATAGGTGTAATATATAAAGTGTATGCGAGTTGGGAAAAGAGGAGTAAGAATCCTTCTTTTGGAAGGGGCATTGAGGCCCATGATATTCCAGGAGATCAATTTTATTGAGAAAGATTGGCTCTCTTGGCACCTACCAAGATTACTTATATGATAGAATTATTCTGTGATATAATTTCGTTATTTTTTGTTGGTATTTTATTTTATAAATAGTGTCTTGGTAGCTACGCTGAAGGCATTTCTCCATACCAAAATTAACCTGTGAAATATAACATCTAGTAGAAATTTTGATGGACGTGACAAGGACAGACATCAATGACCAAAGGAATCCTCACCCTCTATTGCAATGCAAGGAATATCAATAGTTTTTGTCCTTTCCACCTGGAACACACCCTCTGCAATGCTCTCACCGTCTTTTCCACTACAGCTGCACTCACCTCATCATTTAAATAAACATTGTTGGGCATCAAAGAGAGTATTTCCCTTAGCCTACAGAGTAGATTACAAGATACCCATCAATTTTGAATGGGCTTAAAACGATATTGGATGAAATATAATGCTTTCTTCATGGTATTTCTGTGCAAGCAGAGGTTTAGGTTTCAAATCCACCCAAAGCCTGGGATTTTGTTCACAATCTGCATTAGGTATGTGTCTACTGTAACATATATGCCTTATTTTCTTTTTAATTTGTTGTAGAACCCACCTATTTTTCGGACGTATTCTTTAGGATTGGAAGAAGGTGGTATAAGAAGGCTCGAGCTCTAGATGTGTCCATGTCCATGTCTATTCCCTTAACACTCTGACTAATGCAAATGCAGATGCCTCTCTCAAAATACACATAGCCGCTAACTATATATAGGCTGAGCCAGAGAGATCTTTGACTGTGTAGTGGTCGTACTAGTTGTAGGAAGCTCCATGGTCTAGAGTAGAGTGACATAGACGGACCAGCCCGGATTATGGAAATCATATTGACGATGAGCTGGCACTCACCTGTGGAAAGTTAAGAATGGTCGAGGCGAGAGCATATTGCATCCGCATGGCCTACGAATGCCTTGACAAAGGCTACAATTTATAGAAGCCCTTTCATTCAATAAAGTTTCATAATTATTAGTTTTTACACATGCAGCTCCACATGAACATTATCTTCGCAAAGTGCTGATTGATTTTATCTGTTCGTGAGCTTCGAAATAATCCTGATTTAAAAAATAGTCATGATTGTTTTATCGAGGTAGGTAAGGAGCGATAGTGATAATTTTACAATAATATTTGTGATAAATGAATATGGTGATAGAAGGTACATAACATAGGAGTGGGGTGTTTGTGAATTACGTTGATAGATAATGAGATCTTTGTCCATGTAAAGTATTTCTACTGAAGGCGTTTACTAAGTGGGATCGAGAGTGGTTGTTTTTGGCACCACTTAATCCCATTGTATTGATGACATAATATTTATTTGGACTTTATCGTAGGATTTATCTTTTTCAAGGTTTTTCTTGTTATCGTTGTCATACTTTTCTATTCCGTCATTCATCTCTGTGTCACCTCTCTCTTGATTTACTTTGAACTTTGTGATAGTAATATTAAACACCCAACCAGAGCCGGATTAAGGTTTCAAAGCGCCGTAGGCAGTACTCGGAGACTACGCCCCACCCCCTCTCCAGATCAGGCACTCACCTTTACATAAACTATCTCCCGCTCTATTTCCTCTCCATCGAAATCTCTGATATTATGGTTGCCATCTTCTGAATCATCCAAGGGCAAAGCTCTTTTGAACTCTGCCATCTGCAGCTTCAACGTCTCTTCTGGAATAGGTGCGAAGCCAACCATTCTGAGAAGTTACTTCTCGGAGAATGAGAAGTTGTTGAGTGCACTACTATCTCCCGCTCTGTTTCCTCTCCATCAGAAAGTGCTACAGTGTTATGGCTGCCATCTTCTGAATCATCCAAGGACAAAGCTCTTTCGAACTCTGCCATCTGCAGCTTCAATGTCTCTTCTAGAATAGGTGCTGAACGGAGTGGCTAAGGAGAGAAGATGAATGTTTCCGGATTCAGTGGAGGCATGGAAGTGTCTGCTGAGGTGCAATAGTCGGTGAAGTACTGGATGCTAGAGAAGTCGGAACTAAAGTCATAGTCTTGGAAGTGATCTTTTCCTTTGATTGAGATCTTCTATTCACTTTCTTCTTCTCGGGCCTTCACTTTGCTTTCTCCTCCATGCTTCCGCTTGAGGGAATCTCTGTGCTAAAGATGCCCGTGATTTGATTCATCAATGCTTCATCAAGGAAGTATCCCTTCGTCACCAACCAGTTTGAAGTGTTCACCAAAAAAGCGCTAGACCTTTCTTCAATCGTATGCCACTCAGACGTTATCATGAAGTATGGATCTATTTCCTCCCATTTGATGGTAAGTGTCAAGTAACACATTCCCATCATATCTAAGATCCACGGTATACGTCTTTAGTCCAAAGTCGTGCACTGCTTTGTCTTGATAGCCTCATTGAAATCTTTCTTTCTAACTTCAGTACTAAATTGTGCACTTCATCCAGAAATCCTCTAATGAAGGCACATGTACGTACTCCTGGGAGATTGTCTTCCCGGCTACTCCAAATGGATCGAAGTTCAGCCATGCTGGGAAGAACTCTTGGTCATACTCAGATAACATTTCCGCTTGTAATCCTCGGGCTTTATGAATGCTCTAAAGAACTATAATGTCCCACAATGATCGGGAAAAGCCCATAGACTTGTGTCGTTTCGACTGAAAGTCGTGTATCTCCACAAGTTCTCTACTTAGCTCCATGGTGATCAATCTATCATTCAAATATCTGGGCAGCTTAACCGGTTCTCCAGAAAATCCGGTAACCCTAAGGTATGTGAAATCTGCAAACTGAATGAATAGACTACCAATTTCGGATCTGACCTCCCATGCTTTCTTACTCACCCTGTTGGCCTTCAGGTCTTTATCTAGCTTGCAAATGAATTCATAGAATAATCCATCGTTGACCACTTTGAAATCTTTCTTGCACTTAGGTACAATAAGCTGTGGGTAGCACTCAAAAATAGGGTCCTTATAAAGAACGCCACATCTATCTAGCTTGGAGAAGATGTCTTGTGAAGCTACTACATATACCAAATAAGAAGTCATTTTGAAGCTGAAAGTACACTTCACGTTCCAGAGTTACTCACCAATGTTGTTGCTAATGATTTTCGACCAATTGATTATGGAATCAACCTTGTTGACTTCAATGGTCGTGAATAAAGCATACATCCATGTACAGAAAGTGTCAGCGTTCGGCTTGCCATTAATCCTGCATAACAATTTGGCAATATCATCTACCTCCTGTACCAGATTGGACCGCAGAAGAGTTCTTGGGAACTTAGAAGGAGATCTGGGCTTCTTCATGTATCTGCTATTCATTATGTTCACGCATTCAACTCTATGCTTCTCCCCCTGCCGTCTTGCATCATCCGAATGCTAATGGAAGTCACCACCTTTCGAGCCGGAATCTTCAAGCAATAATTGATGAACTCTGTATCCAACCGAATTATTGTTTTCCCCGTAGCATCTCGCACTGATCTGGATGAAGGATGGTAAGACCTAGCACACTCCATAACGAACTCTGCAACTCGCAATTTGTGTATGGAAAGGCTGCAGCTCGAATAATTCCATTGCTTTTAACTACACGCATGGTGAAGTGTTTCTGCTTTGGATCTACCAATCAATTTGGAAAGAGGTTCCGGACCTAGATCTGTGTCTCCTATGTATACAAATTTAGAAGTGATGCATGACTCTGTTGTGTTTTATTTTTCATCCCTCTTTGCCATGGCTTTGTCTATCTTTGTTTGAACAATTCTTTTTCTTCTTATTCGGCCAGAATTCTTCAAAATTGGTGCAGATCTGGATAATTCTTCAGATTCGGAGGATATATTCATTGTATTGGACATTGATTAAAGCTCCTTTTCTTTTGTAAAGCACCTGTAACGAATTTCTGCAAATAATTCAGACAAAGATGGCAACTGGAACATGAACAGTGAATTTTAATCATAAAAATCTACATAATTCAAGCCTTCTGCCCCAAAATTTGATGTTTTATTTGCATTCAAAGCGAACATGAATTTTACCAACTTCCCCGAGCCTTTGTATCGCTTATGCAAACAATTATCCAAACACAAATCAACTTCCTCTAACTCGTGCGCCAAAATTGGAAGCTTTTAGCATTAATTTCACAATCTTTTGAGCAAAAATCCTCTTCAAATGGGGCACACTTTTCCTCTGGGCTGCACTTCTTTGCCTGTGAATTAATTAATTCATCCTTATGACAGCCCTTGCTTATATAATCCTTGTGATTCTATAATTAATTAATGCCTTTGCTATTACTGGCAATTAATTAATTAATTAATAAGCTTCACTCTTCAAATGGGGTACCTATTTCGTGCATGCTTATGGCTGCCATTAAATAAATTAAATTTATTTAATTTTAGACTTCTGCTTCTAGTTAACTCAAGCCTCATAGTATGCTTTGACCTTAGCCACTGAAAATAGGAATTAATTTAATCATTTAATACTTTAAAAAGTATTATTTCTCTCCCAAAAGGGGTGCACTTTTTGACATAAAGGGGCTACATTAAATAAATAATATTTATTTAATTTTAGAATAGTCTATTTTCAACCACCTTTTGTCCTTTACCCTCTGTTGACTTTTCCACAAGCCTGGGCGCCAAAATTGGGTGAATAATTAATTAAATTAATTAATTTAAAGGCTGCCTTTCCTTCCCCAAAGGGTTCACACTTTTTGGCATAAAGAATTCTATTTTTAAGAAACACATGACAATGAGATTATTTACCCTGCAAGGAAGCCCTGACAATCCCATGATTCACTTAAGTCATTTGACTTTCATAATGGGATTATTTACCCTGCAAGGCAGGCAATAAAATTCCATGATTCACTTAAGTGATTTTTCTTTTATTCCACACTGGGAATTTTTACCTGCAAGGTAGGTAAAAATTCCGCTTACTCTCGCATCTAATTTTCCCATTATCACTTAAGTGGTGTTGTTTCCATGGGAAAAAATACCCTACTACGCAAGAACAAAATTCCCACTTGCCTTTTGCTTCTAATTTTCCCATGATCCACTTCAATTTTTTTTTTTCCAAAAATGCGGCCAACCCAGAAGAGGCTTTTTGGTGCACGACTTCATCTTTTCCCAGTGAACCAGACCTCTAATGGTGACTTCCTTCTGGCATAACGTGCGTATATGATCTCTAGTTACTCTAGGCCAAGAATCAAGCCAAACCGGCAAAGGAATTGATCCAAAGAAATTTCACAGAAAATGAAACGGGAAAAACACAAAAACACAAAACGTTGCCAGAATTCACAAATAAAGTCCAAAATTCATTCCTGGTTAAAACCCTATCGGTTAATAGGTATAACAATATGTACGATCACAACAGAGTTAAACCAGAGTGCAAATTGCCTCAAACGGGGCTCAAAATAATTAAATACAAATTTCCCACAGACAAATCCCGACGACAGAATATAACAATTTTGGGCATTTGGGTATTTGGTGAAAATGGCTAATATGGCTCTTTGGGAATATCTTGACATAATACAGAACTCTCTGGCAATAAAAACAAAAATGACCCATTATTTTAAAAGTACAATTTTTTTTCGGATAGGGTAGTCTTAGATTTTAGGATGAAATCTAGGGACACCAATCGGCTCCATCTATGGACATCTTTTTCTCTGTCAGAATAACAAGGGAAAAGATGAGATCCCAGCATCTCTGGTTTCGTATCTTGTCTTTTAGGCATGGGGTCGCAAAAACAACACAACACAAAAACAAAACAAGGAAAAAAAAACAAAGTTTTATTTATGTACATATGAGTTTTACCTCGCTTCTCATGTCCTGGAACAACTTTAGGTGTTGTCCATTCAAAGGTAATGGAAATTCAACTCCATCCTAATGAGCAAGAATGAAGCTATCTGCTCCGGTGATCTTTTAATCACAAAAGGCCCTTTCCATAGTGAATAAAATTTTCCATGCATGCCTTTTGCTTATCTTCTTTTGTCCCATAAAAGGACCCAATCATTGACTTCAAAATTTCTTTTCCTGGCTTTTTTTTCGAAGATGAATTTCACCTTCCTTTGATGCTCTATTAATCTATCCGTAACTTGAGTTTGTACCTCCCTCAATTCAGTCAAGCACATTATCTGTTTATCAATAGCATCCGTGAATGTAGAATCCTCTAGGGCTCAGAAAGTTATAGGGTAGGCGCCCAAGGTAAGAGGCAGCTCTGTGTGTCTACCATATAACAACTGAAATGGGGACATGCCTAAAGCCCTTTTCGGTGTAATTCTATCGGCCCATAATGCATTAAACAACTTCTTATGCCAAGTCCTTTGATTCTCTATTACGAGCTTTCACACGATAGTCACCAAGTTTTTGTTTCTTGAGTCAGCTTGGCCATTCCCTTATGGATGGTAGTTTGAGGAATGTACCAGCTAGATCCCATGAGTGTAGCAAAAATTAACCAGCTCCTCAGAAGACAGATTCAGAGTGTTGTCTGCTACTATTTTACTGGGCACGCCAAACTTGACAACAATATTTTCTTTTATAAAACTGCACACCTCGGCAGAAGTGGTGTTCTTCATAGGAATGGTTTCTACCCACTTACTGAAATAATCAGTAGCTATTAGAATGTAGTGATGGTCAGCACTGGAAGCTGGGTTGAGCATACCAATAAAATCCATTCCCCACTACTGGAAAGGTTCTTCAATTACAATGGGTTTTAAAGGTAATGCAGGTAATTTTACACGCCCAACAAAGTGTTGGCATGCTTGGCACTTAGCTACCCACTCTGAAGTATCTTGAAAAAGTGTGGGCCAGTAATACCTTGCTCTAAGGATCTTGTGTGTAGTGACTGGGGTTGAGAAATGAACACTGGAAGCCATGTCATGAAACTGTTGTAAGAGCTGATCCTGCTGAGCTTTATCCACGCATCTGAGAAATAGGCCATTAATTCCTCTTTTGTATAGACCATTATCCCAAAGAACAAAGTCTTTGGATTTCAGTTTAATAGTTCATTTCTCTTTTTGAGAAAGTGGATCGGGCATTCTCCATACGTCAGAAAATAGGCAATGTTACTGTACCACTCCTCCACTAGATCTATAAAAATTACCGTAGGCAAATCTTCATCTATCTCTTCTTGATCTGCTTCTGGCACTGTTGCTTTCATCTCTATCATTAATTCGCATAGAACTCTTCCTGAACCAGCTTTGTAGGTTTAATATCCAAGTCATATTCTTGAACCTTTGTCACCCATGTGCCTCTTAACAATCCTAATTCTTGTTGAGTGATGATAGATTTCACTGGCAAAGTATCCGGAACCAAGACCACAGTGTGTGAGGAAAGAATATAGTACCTGAATGCTTTACACACCTTCACCACTGCATATGCGTGCTTTTCCATGGGAGTATATTTCAACTCATAAGTTTTAAGGGGTGTGCTCATGAAAGCAATTGGAGCTTCTATGTCCTCTTGATTCTTCTGCATCAATATTGCTGACATGGTGTGTTCGGAGGAATAACAGTAAAGAATAAATTCTTTACTAAAGTCAGGTGAAACCAAGACTGGGGCTTTTGACAGGGCCTCCTTAATCTTCTCAAAATCTTCCTTCCCTTCACTACTCCATTTGAAATCTTGTGTCTTCTTCATCATATTTGAGATATGATGGGTTAGCTCGAAGTCAGGAATGAATCCCCGAGAAAATTAACTTTTCCAAAGAAAGAGTGAACTCCTTTTTTGGATGTTGGAAATGGCAAGTGTCTGAATGGATTTGACACGTTCTGGATCTATCTTGGTTCCTTCCTTGGAGACAATGTGCCCTAGTAGTTTTCCTTGTTTTATAGCAAAGATAGATTTCTTGGGATTTAGAGAAATACCATGTTTGCGGCATTGTATGAAAACCTCTTCCAGATTAAAAATGTGTGTACTTCTATTCTTGGAAAAGACTTTCAATCATCAAGGTACACCACTATGCTTATATCCTTGAGATGAGACAAAAGCTAAATCCATAGCTCTTTGAAATTTAGCTCTAGCATTGATCAAACCAAATGGCATTTTCTAGTAAGCAAAGGTTCCCCAAGGTGTAATGAATGTCGTTTTGTATTGATCTTCTTCAGCTACCTTGACTTGATTGTAGCCTGAGAAACCATCGAGCATGGAAAGCATCTCAGATCCAGTGACCACTTGCAAAGTGTGATCCATGATGGGGATGGGGTAGTTATCTTTCAATGAGGCTTGATTGAGGTTGCGAAAATCCACGCACATCATAATCTCACCACTCTTCTTTCTTATAGGAACTATGTTGGCTAACCATTCGGAGAGATCCAAAAAGCTGTTAGATGTAAAGATAATTTATCCCATACACAAGACCAATCCATCTTTAGTTCTCTGCCCATCTCTTTACAGAAATTTCTACTCAACAACATGCCATAAGAGACTGGGATGTCTACTACAAGGATAGTCATTTTTAGTCTTTTATCTAGAAAAGAGGCAAGTACGGCTGTGCATCTTTGATTTTCCCCACAAGAGGAACTTGCCTTTCCATGGAATAGCATCGTCCGATGGTTTTTTTCAATGTTAGACCTAAGGCATCAGCAACTTTGGGTAGGCATGACGTTGTCGAAGCTCCAGAGTCCGGATGTAATTGCTTAATTTGTATCCATTGATAGGAAAGGATACATAGAATGGCTTGATCCTTTCTGATGTAGCAGGAGAAGAAGTAGAAGGAGAAGAACTTGCAGCCACATTATTTGAAGGAGGAGTAATCTTTGGACTTGACAAGATACCTCGTGAAGGATTATTTGTTGGGTTGGGACCATTACTTTGCACATACTTGACCAATCTATTTAGCTGATCAGGAAATGCTCTCAAATACTCATCTTCTAACATTTGGACCTTGGTCTTCTTGATGTGGTCAATGATGTCGAAAGCTTGACTTGCTTCAGCCGGATGTGTGTTGGCCCTCTGCTGTGAATTGAAAGAATTTGAATATTTATCTTTGGGCGCTAATGAAGAAGGAAGAGGGCTACCTCTTTTCAAGATAGTAACATCCGGCCTAGGATCTTCTCTTTCTCTTCTTTGGCCACTTGTGGATTCTTCGGCATTTTGGCGTGTCTGGGACCTTATGAACATTGCAAATGTGTGACCATCAAAATCTTCAAAAGATTCATAATAGCCATCATCAGATTCGTAGTCCAGGTAACCAATATTGGAGTCGCTAGCGGGATCTACAAAGTCTTCATCATCGAATGATTCGTCAATGCCGAGATCTTCTTCATTAGTTTCCAAGTTATTCCTTGGAGTAAGCTTCAATTGCCAACCACTGTGGTGTAGTAGCAAGTCTATTTCGGTTTTGATTTTGATTTTGACCATTAAAGGTCCGAGCAGGAGCTAATCTTGAAGGGGTCGCATTTCCTGCTTGAGAGATTTGCTTCTTGATTTGCAACATGTCATTAGCCAACCTTTGCAAAGCAAAGGATCTAAAGTACTTGAAGAAGCTCCATCACCTTTGTGAGATGGTTGTTTGAGTTTTCCAACCATGATTAAGTCATCTTCAACTTCCACAACAACATTTTATGCTTCAAGTAGATTCACAGGTCTTGCCCTTCTTAGCTGATATCCAACTTCGAGCAACAGAGCGTTTATAAAAAATGTCTTTTGATTCTCATTTCTCAATGCGGAAGAAGTGGGGATTTTATATAAAATCCTTTGGAACCTTGCAATAAAGTCCCACATGTTCTCACTTGGCTCTTTTTTCAACTGCATCAGTTGAGTGATCAATGTGCTAGCGTCCTCTACAAGCTTGAATCTTTTCAGAAATTACTCACGCATAGTCGCCCAGTTGGTTATGGTGCCAGGAGCTAGCCGATAGAACCATTCACCAACCAAGTCATGTAGATTCTCAATGAAGAGTTTGACTGAGACATCTTCATGCTCCACTGCAAGCACACCACAAGATATGAAGAAGGTTGCCAAATGATCATCCGGTTTTGCTTTCCATCTCCAAAGAATTTTACAAAAGTCTTTATGGATCCTTTTGGTAGATCGTGCATAGGTGGAGCCGAGTTCAGTGGCCAAAAAAAGCTGCTACCCATGGGATAGGTACAATCTAGTTGTGATTTGACATGATGAAAGGATCACGTTTTCTCCTTGTGTAGACTTGGTGAATAATTCCAGCCGCCGGATTATGCTAAAGATGATCGATCGGATGGGTGTGCACTCTCCTCCCGGTGAGAGAGTAGATTTGCGGCTTCTAACTTGAGGAGGATTTAAGTTGAATTTCTCCTGATCTGAAGAAATGATTAGTCCTTCCTTGCACCTTCACGGATCGGGTGAATGGATGTTCAACCAGGTTGATATTTGTATGGAAAATACTCCAATCTTCAAGAGATAAGATTTGATATGCAAAGATAGTTGTTTCCCAATGAGTCACTAAAAATTGTTTGCTAGATTTTCTGCATAGCATAAAACACAGGCGAGTCATGAGATAAATCTCCCTTATTTACAAAGCGAGGCTCCCGTGTCGATTTGTCAATTAAAATATCCTAGAATCTATATGGGGTTTTACTTTAACTGTTCAGCTCATGAACCATAGTCATACAATTCTACTGACAAGTAAGCATTGTTTAAGAAATGAAATATTTATAGAAGAAGGGAATTATATAAACATAGAGAATAAATGGGGAATATGTGCATCCCAATCAATCAATAATGAGAGTTGATTGCATGCCCATAGAAGAAATCAATAGATATTAACAAAGAATTATAAGCAAAGGCAACTTTAGATCTAGATTTAAAATAACACAAAGTTTATTCAAAGATCTAAGATAGAAAGCTAGAAACAAAAATACCGTGACACAATGTTCTCTCGGAAATATGCTCCTATATATTCCATTGCTTCATGTGGCTCTCAGGGGTTTTAGCACAAAGTCTGGAAAACAATAATGCTGCTTACAAATTTTGATCATTAACCCGGAGGTTCTTCTTCTACTTATAGAATGTAGAAGGGAAAGTACAAATGGGAAACTCAACTGAACTGAAACATAAACAAGAAGTAAAGATGACATTTGGCAATCATCCTCCACTAACTTCTCCTTAAGTGACACATGTATCACTTAACTAATAGAATTGTTCCACATAACTTTAAGTAATGGTTTCAAAACCAATAACTTTAAAGTTTTACAATTTCATCTGGGAACGTGGAAAATAGAAGAAGAAAGAATAGAAGAAGAAGTCAAGCCAGTTGTAACATTTATGTCTTCTTTTTGTTCTGATACTGGATATACTTGTCAAACATGTAATTCAACATCTTCCCATATATTTTAGCCACCGCTTCCTTTTTGTCCTGAACTGTAGCAACCCTTCGTTCAACACCTTGATACACGCTTCCACATCCTCCAAGCTCGGCCCGAACCTCACAATATCCACCGCAGTGCCACCAGTCTGCTAATGGAATTCATCGTGAAAGGCTTAGTAGCTCCATCAATTCTCCCTTGTACCATCAGAAGAGACCCTTCCAGGGAATTAGGCACTCTGCTAGGAATGATCCGTATGTATGAAGTAACATTTCCAACCACTTCCTCCTCAGTGAAAGCAATGATATTATCTGGTAAAGACGATGTCTTACTCTCAAGTGCCTACATCCTCTTCAGCAAAACTCTATAGATCTCCAAATGGAAAGATACTGCAAACTCCAGCTGCTTCCCCTTCTCGACTGATCCGTCTAGTACAATCTGCTCTACAACCAATACTTCTCCAGAGCTTGTTGATTTCAGCCAAAGTACTCAGGTTACTCTCAGCAACTATGTTCATTAGAGCATCTATCAATGTCTGCGTGTTCTACTTCAATCCTTTTATGGTGGCTTAACCGATGGGTACTCTGGTTACTATTACATCTTCTACCATGCGCTCATCCTCTCTCTTTCCTTCCGCCAGAATGGACATCTCAGCAAACTTCTACCCCGAATCCTCGATAATAAACCTTGAAGTTACCTTAGCAACTTTAGGTTTTCTATCATTTCGCCTAGACTCTGGAGTAATTGCAAGTCATGTTCCTCCAAGTTCATTTCCACTCTAGCTTTTGGAACCAACTGCGAAGCCAACCATTCTGAGAAGTTACTTCTTGGAGAATGAGAAGTTGCTGAGTGCACTACTATCTCCCGCTCTGTTTCCTCTCCATCAAAAATTGCTATAGTGTTATGGCTGCCATTTTCTGAATCATCCAAGGACAAAGCTCTTTCGAACTCTACCATCTGCAGCTTCAATGTCTCTTCTAGAACAGGTGTGAAGCCAACCATTTAGAGAAGTTACTTCTTGGAGAATGAGAAGTTGCTGAGTGCACTACTATCTCCCGCTCTATTTCCTCTCCATCAGAAACTGCTACAGTGTTATGGCTGCCATCTTCTGAATCATCCAAGGACAAAGCTCTTTCAAACTCTGCCATCTGCAGCTTCAACGTCTCTTCTGGAATAGGTGTTGAATGGAGTGGTTGAGGAGAGAAGATGAATGTTGCCAGATTCAGTGGAGGCATGGAAGTGTCCTGCTGAGGTGCAACAGTCGGTGAAGTACTGGATGCTGGAGAAGCCGGAACTAAAGTCATAGCCGTGGAAGTGATCTTCTCCTTTGATTGAGATCTTTTGTGCACTTTCATCTTCTCGGGCCTTCTGCTACTTTCTCCTCCATGCCTCTGTTTGAGGGAATCTCATATTCTGAAGTTTCCCATGACTTGATTAATCAATGCTTCATCAAGGCAAGTATCCCTTCATCAGGAACTTGGTTTGAAGTGTTCACTAGAACAGCCATACCTTTCTTCAATCGTAGGGCAGCCCCTTATGTTATACTGAAGTACGGATCTATCTCCTCCCATTTGATGATAAGTGTCAAGTAACACATTCCCATCATCTCTAAGATCTTGTAGTATCCGTGCTAGTCCAAAGTCATGCACTTGCCGTGCTAATAGCCTTCGCTGAAATCTTTCTTTCTAACCTCATACTTATTTTTGCACTTCATCCAAAATCCCTCTAATGAAGGAACATGTGTGTCATCCCGGGAGATCATCTTCCTGGCTAATCCAAATGGATCAAAGTTCAGTCGTGCTGGGAAGAACTCTTTCTCATACTCGATAACATTTCCGCTTCTAATCCTCGGGCTTTATGAATGCTCTGGCAGCTATAATGTCCCATAGTGATCGGAAAAAAATCCATAGACTTATGCCATTTCAATTGAAGGTCATGTATCTCCACAAGTTGTCTGCTCAGCTCCATGGTGATCAATCTATCATTTGGATATCTGGGCAGCTTAACCGGTTCTCCAGAAAAGCCAGTAACCCTGAGGTATGTGAAATCTGCAAACTGAATGAATAGACTGCCAATTCTGGATATAGCCTCCCATGCTTCCTTGCTCACCTTGTTGGCCTTCAGGTCCCTATCTAGCCTACAAATGAATTCGTAGAATAATCCATCGTTGACCACTTTGAAATCTTTTTGCATGCGTAGGTACAGTAAGCTGTGGGTAGCACTCGAAAATAGGGTCCTTAGAAAGAATGCCACATCTATCCAGCTTTGAGAAGATGCCTTGTGAAGCTGCTGCATATACAAAATAAGAAGTCATTTTGAAGCTGAAAGTATGCTTCACGTTTCGAATTTGCTCACCAATGTTGTCGCTAATGATTTCCGACCAATTGATTATGGAATCAACCTTGTTGACTTCAATGCTCCTAATGAAAGTATACATCCATGCATGAAAAGTGTAAGCGTTTGCCTCGCCATTAATCCTGCATAATAATGTGGCAATTTCATCTATCTCCTATACAAGATTAGACCACGAAGAGTTCTTGGGAACTTAGAAGGAGATCTGGGCTTCTTCATGTATCTGTTGTTCATTATGTTCATGCAGTCAACTCTATGCTTCTCCCACCTGCTGCCGGCATCCTGAATGCTAATGGAAGTCACCACCTTTCGAGCCGGAATCTTCAAGCAATAATTGATGAACTTTGCGTCCAACCGAATTATTGTTTTCCCGTAGCATCTCGCACTGATCTGGATGAAGGATGGTAAGACCTAGCACACTCCATAATGAACTCTGGCAACTGGGCTGTGTATGGAAAGGCTACAACTCGAATAATTCCATTGCTTTTAACTACACGCATGAGTGAAGTCTTTCCTGCTCTGGATCTATCAATCAATTCGGAAAGAGGTTCGGACCTAGATCTATGTCTCCTATGTCTGCAAATTTGGAAGTGATGCATGACTCCATTGTGCTTTCTTTTCATCCCTCTTTGCCATGGCTTTGTCTATCTTTGTTTGAACAATTCTTTTTCTTCTTATTTGGCGGAATTCTTCAAAACTGGTGCAGATCTGGATAATTCTTTAGATTCGGAGGATATATTCAATGTATTGGACATTGATTAAAGCTCCTTTTCTTTTTTAAAGCACCTGTAATGAATTCCTACAATTAATTCAGACAAAGATGGCAACCGGAACATGAACAATGAATTTTAATCATAAAAATCTGCATAATTCAAGCCTGCTGCCCCAAAATTTGATGTTTTATTTGCATGCAAAGCGAGCATGAATTTTACCAACTTCACCTGAGCACCTGTATCACTTATGCAAACAATTATCCAGACTTAAACCTGTGTGCCAAAATTGGAAGCTTTTAGAATTAATTTCACCTTCTTTTGAGCAAAAATCCTCTTCAAATGGGGCACACTTTTCCTCTGGGCTGCACTTCTTTGACCTGTGAATTAATTAATTCATCCTTATGGCAGCCCCTACTTATATAATCCTCATGATTCTATAATTAATTAATGCCTTTGCTATTACTGGCAATTAATTAATTAATTAATAAGCTTCACTCTTCAAATGGGGTGCCTATTTTGTGCATGCTTATGGCTGCCATTAAATAAATTAAATTTATTTAATTTTAGACTTCTGCTTCCAGTTAATTCAAGCCTCACAGTATGTTTTGACCTTAGCCATTGAAAATAGGAATTAATTTAATCATTTAATACTTTAAAAGTATTATTTCTCTCCCAAAAGGGGCGCACTTTTTGACATAAAGGGGCTGCATTAAATAAATATTATTTATTTAATTTTAGAATAGTCTATTTTCAACCACCTTTTGTCCTTTACCCTCTATTGACTTTTCCACAAGCCTGGGGGCCAAAATTGGGTGAACAATTAATTAAATTAATTAATTTAAACGCTGCCTTTCCTTCCCCAAAGGGGTCACACTTTTTAGCATAAAGAATTCTATTTTTAAGAAACACATGACAATGGGATTATTTACCCTGCAAGGCAGCCCTGAAAATCCCATGATTCACTTAAGTCATTTGACTTTCATAATGGGATTATTTACCCTGCAAGGCAGGCAATAAAATCCCATGATTCACTTAAGTGATTTTTCTTTTATTCCACAATGAGAATTTTTACCCTGCAAGGCAGGTAAGAAATTCCCACCTGCCTACTGCCTCTAATTTTTCCATTGTCACTTAAGTGGCATTGCTTCCATGGGAAAAAGTACCCTGCTAGGTAGGTACAAAATTCCCACCTACCTGCTACTTCTAATTTTCCCATGATCCACTTCAATTCTTCTTTTTCCAAAAATGCGGCCAGCCTAGAAGAGGCTTTTTGGTGCACGACTTTGTCTTTTCCCAGTGAACCAGACCTCGATGGCGACTTCCTTCTGGCATAACGTGCGTATATGATCTCCAGTTACTCTAGGCCAAGAATCAGGCCAAACCGGCAAAGGAATTGATCCAGAGAAATTTCACAGAAAATGAAATGGGAAAAACACAAAATCACAAAACGTTGCCAGAAGTCACAAATAAAGTCCAGAATGCATTCCTGGTTAAAACCCAACTGGTTAATAGGAATAACGATATGTACGATCACAACAGAGTTAAACCGAGAGCGCAAATTACCTCAAACGGGGCTCAAAATAATTAAATACAAATTTCTTGCAGACAAATCCTGATGACAGAATATAACAATTTTGGGCATTTGGGTATTTGGTGAAAATGGCTAATATGGCTCTTTGGGAATATCTTGACATAATACAGGAACTCTCGACAATAAAAACACAAAACGACCCATTATTTTAAAAGTACAATTTTTTTTGAATAGGGTAGTCTCAGATTTCAGGATGAAATCTAGGGACACCATGGGCTCACAAGTCCTGATTTAGCTGAAGTGGACACTTGGTGAGTAGAAAGCCGGTGCGGGGTAAAACGGGGTACCGTGAACCATTATAGACGTGAAGGAATGAGTAAGCCCCGAGTTGTAGGTAAATCAGCTTTGTGTGACACAAAAGACCTGGGTCGTGGAGAGATGAGGTTTTTGCGGATAGGTCTAGCCCACAAGGCACTGGCAAGGCCCTGAGCTAACTTTTAGGGTCCGTCAAGTCAGAATTTAGTCCGCATGAAGGTTGCCAACCTGGAATAGGACGTGGACATGATATTCGACGGCATGGGAACTAGTGACTTGCCCATGTGACACTAAGGTGCTTGGAAGGCATAAGGGGTCCGCGTGTAAAGTGGGAGGCTTGCCAATGCAATACCATGGGGCTCGACATGCAAGGAGTATTCGGTGAGAGGAGAAACGAGATAGAGTGTCTGACCGAGTTGGACGAGCTAGCTCAAATTAAACACCTTATAATATCAAAAACCCCTCCAACACTAAAGGAAAGGAGATCAATCAAATGTGGGCCCGAGAATATTAAAATAGAATAATCATTCTAAATGATGATGCAAAACATAGTGGAGGAAGAAAAAATATTTTAAATGATGTTTTCCAACCAAAAAATTAATTTCCTGTCCCATGGAACAAGCAAGTCTAGCAAATTCCAAAAATAGTTGCCTACACTTAGAAGGTCACAACTGGAGAAATTCTTAACGAAATCACAAAAAAAGTTGGTCTCATTGGAATCGTGTCTTAAATCCCGTTGTACAACAATCGAGAAATCTAGTAATTGACAAAGATTCAAGGGAGAGTTTTAAGGAAAATGGTCCAGGTTAAGAACAATAATTTTATTGGTGGTTGGGAGTGCAATTAAGAGGCATGGGTAGACATTTTTCACTACTGCAAGTCATGGGACGGTATGTGGTGCCTTTTGCAGGTCATGTATTATCATTTGAGCACATTTATGACATCTTACAAGTGGTTTGAAGATAAATTTCAGGATTACGTTCTCTCCCTCTTATAAAAATCTATAAATTGTAATCTTGAGCTCATTTGTAAAGGAGTCTGTCATTTTTTCTCTCCCACCGTCCTCTCTCTTTCTTCTCTGCTAGGGTTGAATGTGGAGCTTAATCCTCCTCTCTCTTCTTTGTAATAGCATTTTATTGACTCTTTCCCACTAATGATGTAATGTGTTAATTCATGGAGCAATAAAATCTGTTTGGTGATAATTTTTTACCATCCTTTACTTATTTTGCATGGTATATTGTGTATATCTCTTGATGTCTATTGCAGGTTTTGGGAGCTATGTCTAATGGCTTTGAAGTGTTGTTCTGTGTGAATCTCATCTTTGGTCTGTGATGCATCTTGTCCATCCTCTCCATTGCTCACCTCTCTCCACTCCAAGCAGTTGAGATTGTGATTAACAACCTCCTTTTCTGTTGTATCAACACTTTTAGTGTAGGTTTATGTTCATGCACTCTCTGTCCCTGGTCCCTTGGAAGGTTAGGTTAGGATTAAATATTCTTTCCTGCATTAGGAGTAGATTGTGGTAGATAGTTTAGGAGCATGAACTAGCCTTTTCTTGAGGGTCATCTCAAGCCCACAAGTCTCACATCTTGAGAGAGGATCCAATGTTACACAAATTACACCAAATGTCCGATACATAAATCAGACCATTTTGGGGTGTTGCAATTTTGTGATTATAGTTTTAGCATGCCTAGGTGGGACCTCAAAGAAGTTAAAGTTCCATCTTTCAGGGGTGTTTTAATGCAGATTTGAATTGAAGATCATTTGCAAGTGTGCAGTTCACATTTGCAGCGGAATCCATTTTAACAAGTTGGTATGTTCTTTTAATATTTCAGCTTTTGGAAGTACTCAAAAACACATGTGGTGACTCCATCTAGTCAACAACCCATCTCTAAAGTGGCAGAACTTTCCTCCATCCATTTCCACCCATTTCCATTCATCTTTCCTTTCACCTCTTTCATTTTCCTCCATTCTCTGAAGTTACGCAATCATGGCTTCATTCCCACAGTGGAATTCACATTTGCAGTAGTTTGAATAAAGTCTATGCCCACCTCTAAACATGAAAAATTCATTTTTAGGTTATTATCAACCTCCTTCAGAATCAGATTATGATGATCAACAATATGCATACCCAAATGAACAAAAAAATATGTGGACCAATTTGGTTACATGCTAGATTATATAGTTGTTGGAGAGCAAGAGTATGTAAATTATGGAGGATATACTACGCCTGAAGATGAAGAGTTACAGCTGAAAGTGCAAAATTGGGAGGTAAAATTGGTGCAAACTAGGGTTGTAGCTCAAGCAAAGGCACTTAGGATTGGATTGAAGGTACCTTGTCCAATGATTTTTCCCTTTCAAGGTAATCATAGCTCACAAGAGAAACTGAATGACATGGTTGAAATGGTGCCCCACCTTGAGGCATGGATTAATGATATTGAGGTCTATGAACAAAAGGTAAACCATTCTTGTCAATGGAAAAGTGCTACATTGCCAATGTCTCAGTCATAGCCTCAATTCCCAAACTTCTCGTATGTTGCCCCAAGTGTTGAATTCACGTCTCCACTTTCTAGTCTTCAATCTCATCTCTATTCTTTTCCCTTTTCCCTTCCAAGCAACCTTCCCCTCCACAGCTACAAGAAGTTCCATCTCCTCCACCACCACAAATAATTGAAAAATCAGTTATATCTCAACCCAACCCTCCTATTGTAGTCTCAAGTTTATCTTGGGAACCAAATAGTTAGAAAAGCAGCCAAGGGAAACAAAAAGAAGAGTCTAACAAACAAGAAATAATAGAAGAGTTAAAGAGATGGGCTCTAAAATTTGGGATTGAGAAGATTCCCTTGATGGTGAAGCCAAGAGAGGAGGCCAAAGTAGAAGAGTAACTGGTAGACAAGTCTTGTTTTGTAGCAGACTGTGAAGAAACAAGAGAAGGAGCCCAATGAAGGAAATATAACACAGAATTTGAGAAGTTTGGCTTTGAGGTTTAGAATTAATAAAATCCCCATGATGGTGAAACTTGCAGATGAAATCAAAGTTGGGGAATAAGAAATCAAGGCTTATTTTGAAGCCAATGTTGCAGTAGCGGAGCCAGAGGGAGTGATGATCAAAAATCCATTTTCTTAGAGTGTGGTGTCCACATTGGTACTATCTTTTTAGAGGATGTTGATCAAACACCCATTGCAAAATCAAAGGAAGAAGGAGAAGAACAATCAACTTCTAGTTCCATTGAAGAAAATCATTTGGAGGAGACCAAATTAGATTTGGAAGCATTGAATGAAGAAGAGATCATTGAATATTTCTTGCTTTCCTTTGAAGAGTCTGATTTAGTTGATGAACTCGTAATGGAGGAGATATTTATAGAAGACCTTGCTGCCCCAAACAGTCCTCTAGAGCATCCTATTGAAGAATTTGATTTGAAAAATTTCATGCTAGAGGAAGAGGCTATTCAAGAGAAATTTGGTCTTCAAGCAACAATGGAGGAACTCCTAAGCCAACAATGTGTTGCAACTAATTGTAATGATACAGAAGTGACTTCATTAGATGCTACAATCAATAATGAGAGCTGTAGATTGAAGAGGAGTTCCATGTTGCCAAGGAGGAAGGAAAATAACATGAATGTGTCATCTCTCTCTCACCATTCATCCAAAGGGGACATCAATTGTCTTTAGATGTTCAAGAATAAGAAGAAGATCAAGTTGTAGATAGCCCCCTTTTTCAAGAAGGCTTGCATGAAGACTTCCTTGTGGAACTTAGAGTTTAACACAATGGGAAAACCTAGCAGATCAGAGCTTTCTCTATTAGGTACTTGGATTTATTGGAGCAAGGGAGAAGCCAAAGCCAGTCATGCTTATTTCTGAGCATGAGGATGAACCTCAATGTACCAAGGATAAAGTACAATGCCTCTCAGAACCAAATGAGTAGTAGCCAAAAGAGGTATATGTCTTTTTCTTGTTGATGCCTTAATGAATAGAGGAGTGGAAAATTAGTTCATAACCAACTTTGCACTCCTAATCTCAGCTGAGTCTAATGCCAAATCATCTCCATGGCTGACCAATTTAAGAGAGGGAAACTACTTCTCTTCTCCAATTGTAGGTGTTGTTTGAAGATGCCCATATCTCCTATTAGTGTAAGAGTAGGAGTAGGATTGTTTTCAACAAAAGTAGTGCTTGTGCACACTCTGCATGTCTTACTCGAGGCATGTATGATTTCTCTCTTTGTATATAGCTTTTGTCCATATTGCTCCAGCCAATACAATACAACATGCCTCTAGTTGTTGCAACAAGAAATCATAGTTGCATGTAATAGTTGCAAATTTCAAATTTAAACAAATGCAGAGAAACTAAAATCAGTTGAGGGGGAAATCTTAATGATTCTCTCCGAGGACAACTCTAGCAAGCCTCAATACCCATGCAAGCAATAAAGAAATATAGCCAACAGCCCAAGTCAGTAACCTTCTGCTTGAAATTAGACATTCAGAAGGAAAAATAAAATCAAAACTTAATAGAGTTCCATCGTGTCCAAATTGACATATGATCATCCTTCAACCTCAATGAATTGCTGCTACGGGAATGAGTAGAATTCAAGCTTAAAACAATTTTCTACTCTCACAAAATAAACTTGAATATTTTCTTATGAGAGTTGAGAATGCAGAAAGAGGAATGCAGTTCCAAAAGAAGGTACAGCAACATCACAAATGTTCCGGGGTCAAGAATTCTAGAGTTTAAATCAGCCCATGATGATAGTACAGACTCCATGCCCAAGGGATAGCCACATGCAACTGGTCATACTTCATTTAGTAGGAAAATGGCCCCACGAGTCACCAAATTGTTATCCAAATTTGCTACCTTGGAAAATTGGAAGACCCGCAAGTTTGCATTATAACAATTGGTGATGGGGCCCACTTTTTTAAGGATGGAAAAATAAATACACAACTTTGGGACACTTTCATACATACCACTTAGTCTGAGTACAACTGAAGAATCTAAGAGATAGTATAAAATGTTCAAGGGAGTGTGTAGACCTTAAGGAAGTAGTCTCAAGTTCTAAATACAACTCAGCGAGCTCATAAGAAAGCTACCTCTTGACACCGAGCTATTTGCATTGTGCACCAAGTCATTCCAATGACATGTGAGGGGTGTGATACCAAGTTCCATTGTGCATTGATGTGTCAAGTTGGGAAAACCAAAGTTACACTAATTTCATCTCTATGTGCATTGAGCTAGTTTTATGTTTGACCAAGCTATGTAAATATGGGCAAGCTCTAGAGAGAAACCGAGCTCTTTTAAACATGCATTGAGTTCTGCTACGAAGAAGAGTTCATCATGTTGTTTTAAACATAACTGAGTTGCTTTGTGGGGGCCGAGTTGGTGTATTGAGGGGACAAGCCAATAATCATGGCCAAACTGTTTGCATCGAGCTATGTATTTGAAGAATGAGCTACTCCCAGCCAAGTGAGCTATCGATCTCCACCCAAACCGAGCCCATACAAAGTTAGGAAGAAAGATAATAAAGAAAACCAGAATGTTTTGTATATGAGCTCGGTGTACTATTCACCCAAACTGACAAGAACAAGGAGACCATGTTTTGGCAAACAAACAAGCATTCAACGAAGTGGAGATTGTTCTCACTAGACTAGGGAGAATTAACATTTCATCATAGAGGTCATGGCTTAGTGAATTGTCCAGGCTAATCCCACGACTGATTTAAACCCACACCAAGTATAAGTGGTTAGACACTAGATGAGCCGTTCGAGCTCATAGCTGAGCCATCTCAATGCAATACTAGGGAGTTTGTGTTAGGGGATAGAGGTTTAAAACTACCAGTGAACTATTATCAATCTTGAGCCACCATGATGATAAAATAATGAGAGGCTGAAGTCGATGGAAGTGCTAAACTGCAGTGAGCCATTTTATAAATTAGAGTGAGGCCTTCAATCTCCACTTGGTATCTAGATGGAGATAGCAATTCAAATGAACAATGGCGAATGACAGGTCCAGTTCAGTAAGCTTTGGGTATAGGGGAAACAACCAAGCTTCATGCGGATGAGTAGGATTGAGCACGAAACTTGTGGTCAAGCTCCAACATTCGGAAGACGGGATCGAGGTTTTTGGAACCTTGAAGGGCCCATGGTGAGCTTTGTAGAAATGGCTGAGACTAGAAATTTGGTGCTTCAACGAGATCAAGGCTGGATGTAGAGAATGCGGAAAAAGGTGGCCTAGATGGTCTGAACAAGGCTAGGGACACCCGTGCCCACAAAGTTTGACTTCACCAATGTGCGACCCTGGGTAGATGTTGATAGCTCGAGAGTTATGCGGGCAAAGCGGATGGAAATGGCCCGAGCGGCCCTGGGACATTTAGGCCTAAAAACGTGAACTCCCTGCACTCAAAGCCATGAGGGTAATGCAGAAATAAATGGCCCATGAGGCCCTTGGGACATACGGGCTCACAAGGCACAATTCAGCCGATGTGAATGCTTAGCGAGTCAAAATCCTGAACACGAAGGAATGAGTAAGCCCTAATTTGTGGGAAAATTGGCTTTGCAACATAGAAGACCCAAACCATGGAGAGATTAGTTTGCCACAGATAGGTCTAGCCCGCGAGGCATTGGTGAGGGCCTCGAGCCAACTTGGAGGGTCTATCGAGTTGGAATTTAGTCAGCACGAAGGTCACTGAGTTGGAATAGGACGTGGACGTGGTATTCGACGACATGGGAATAAGTGGCTCGCACACGTGGCACCAAGGTGCTTGGGAGACATAAAGGGTCTGCGTGCAAAGTGGGAGGCTCGCCATGCAAGACCAAGGTGCTCGACATCCAAGGAGTGTTTGGCGAGAGGAGAAGAGATAGTCATCTTGGTGGAGCTGGCTATACTGGCTCAAATTAAACACCTTATAATATCAAAACCCCCTCCCACACTAAAGCAAAGGAGATAAATCAGATGTGGGGCCCGAAAAATTAAAATACAAGAATCATTCTAAATGATGATGCAAAACATAGGGGAGGAAGAAAAAATAATTTAAATGATGTTTTCCAACAAAATAATAAATATCTAGTCCCATAGAACAAGCAAACCTGGATAATTCCAAAAATACCTGCTTGTGCTCAGACAGTCATAACTAGAGCAATTCTTAACGGAATCGCGCAAAATTGGTCTCATTGGAATTATGGCTCCGAGCCCGTTGCACAATAATTGAGAAATACAGAAATTGATGAATGTTTGGGGGAGAGTTTTAAGGAAAATGGGCCAAGTTTAGAACAATGATTTTATTGGTGGTTGGGAGTGCAATTAAGAGGCATGGGAAGACATTTTTCATTGTTGCAAGTCATGGGACATTATGGGGTGCCTTCTAGAGGTCATGTATCATCATTTGAGCACATTTATGACATCTTGCAAGTGGTTGGAAGAAAAATTTCGGGATTACATTCTTTCCCTCTTTAAAAAATCTTTAAATTCTAATCTTGAGCTCATTTGTAAAAGAGTTGGTCAGTTTTCCCTCGTGCCCCCTCTCTCTTTCTTCTCTAGGGTTGAATGTGGAGCTTAAGCCTCCTCTTCATGCTTTGTAATTGAATTTTTTTGCCTCTTTCCCACTGATGATGTACTGTGTAAACTCATGGAGCAATAATTTTTTTTTGTGATACATCTTGTCCATCCTTTGCATATTTTAGTCTCTTCTTGCCTCTCTTCATTGCAGGGTATACTATAAATATTTTTTGATGTCTATTGCACATTTTGGGAGTTGTGTTTAATGGGTTTAAAATTTTTTTTGTGTCAATCTCATCTTTGGTTTGTGATGCATCTTTTCCATCCTCTCTATTACTCACCTTTCTCCACTTTTGGCAGTTGGACTCTTGGCTAGCACCCTCCTTTTCTGGTGTATCATTGCTGCTTAGTGCATGTTTACTTTCATGCATTCTCTCTCCCTAGTCCCTTGGAAGGTTAGATTAGGATTAATTTTCTTACCTGCATTAGGAGTAGACTGTGGTAGGTAGTTTAGGAGTAGGAATCATCCTTCTCTGGAGGGTCATCTCAAGCCCGCAAGTCCTACAGCTTGAGAGATGATCCAATGTTACACAAAATACACCGAATGCCCCACTCCATATTCAGGCCATTCGGGGGTGCTGTAATTTGGTGATAACACATAAGAGTAGATTTTTTGCTCTAGAAGCTTTATAGGGGAGGAAGGATGCCATTTGAGAGCAGAATTCTACATGATTAGCATTGAGTGAAGAATGTCGAATTCCAGACCCATTCACAGGTTGGGATAACATGTAACAAACGTATATTACACCACTACAAATTTAATCTGAACTCTGCGCAATCCTATAGGGATATTGGTTTTATTCGTAATCCTCGTGGACCTGCAGTGATCAAAAGAGTCTTCATATGCATTCAATTTTTTAATAGCTATCGAATCTATCTGTTATGTACCTTATCTATTAGAAGTCTCCAAGTTTCTATCAGATCCTTGTTTTAACGGACTCTTAAATTGTTCTGGTTGGTCAGCAGCTGTAGCGTATGATTTCTAATCTACAATCTTGACGCTGGGAATAAAAGTATTTTGAGAAGTGACAATTGGTTTCTTGCAGATCATTGTATGCACTTCCAAGTTGTGGTACTTTGTAAATCCACTTGAGTGAGGTGCTCAACGCATTCTGTCATCTCAACATGGAATCAACTTGAAAACATGCTTTATTGGTCCAATCGAATAGTTTCAGGAGAAATACAAATGTTTGGTTGATCTATGCAAAACACACGATGGAGAAATTCTGACCTGTTAATACCTAGCTGGTTTAAAGGCCACTCCATAGGCAAACGGTAACTTGAAGGCGAATTGAACTTCTAAGACAGATGCGCGAATGCTCATCCATTTTCCAAGTATGATTCTATTCTACTGTAATCCGTGCTCAATCCTCAGTGAACTCGTGATATCTGTCATGCATTTTTGTATATCGTCCACGTGTTCTCTCACATCTTACTTTGTCGGTCACATTTTTCAACATAGTCTGGTATTTATTTTGTTTTTGAAATATGCGTGCATATCAAAAATTGGAATATGTGTTTATTTTTCTATAGTTCTATCATGTCAAATAGTTTGTTTTGTCAAGATGTCATTGTGATTAATCAATGAGTCGATAGTTACTAGAGTTGGTAAAAGTGGTTATTATTTTTGTTGTTAATGTCCATATAGTATCGATTCATTTTATTTAATTGATATTATTTTAGCATCTGTAGTTAAAAGATTCATATTTTATAGTTGTGTCGTCATATTAAAAATTGTCAAAGTGTATGTTGTGTCAAGAGTCATCAATTGTGTCATTGTAATAAGTCCAAAAAAATGATTTCCATATTTTTCAATAATTGAACGCATTTTCGCTTGTATGCAACGTCCCCTTTATGGGGGTGAATTTTTAAAAGAGCCTCAAATCCATATCAAGCTGAGTTAGCAACATCATACCAGAGGACAGAGGAAAACGGAGGATGGAGGTCAATACATGACCTCTCGTCAGTTGCCAACGACGGGAACACATCAAAGGTTTGGTGGCATGTTTGTTTGCAATTTGCTTTCTAGTTTTTGCAGCATACTTTCTGTTGTGTTTTAAGAGTTCTTGTTCCAGTGTGCTTCATATTTCAGTGATCTTGTTGTTCCTATGTGGTGTGAATAAGTAGAAATTTCACATTGTAGGGGGAACATGATCCAATGTTCCATTTAAAATTTTCAGTTTGTATCATGTGAGCAAATTTTCCTATATTATTCCATGTGGTGAAATGTGATGAGGATGATAATAGTACTTGGCACATCATGATGTGGTTGAGGTAAACCAATTGAAAACCATCATTTTTAGTTTGTGGTACTCCAATTGTAAACCACCAGTTTCGGTTCATGGTTAACCATTTGAAAACCATACAATGGGTTTTTTATCATCTTACAGTAAAAATCACCTAATCATGAAAGTAGGTGCAAGTACAAAGGTAGGTTTTTCCCATGTTCTCACTAAGGGGGAATGTTAGGAAATCAATCTAGTACTCACATTATATGAGCTAATTGTATTTACTGTGTTATAAATAACACTTACTACATTGTTGTATTACCTAGGTAAGTGGTTAGTTTGTTATACCTGTAAATGTGTTAAACGTGTTATTTTTTATATTGTATTCCTATTTAGTAGGAAGCTATTTTGTTGTTGTAATGGCTATATAATAGCTGGATGCTTTGTGTGAAATATACAAAGAGTTAGTTTGTAATGTTTTTGTGTAAAAATCTGTACTAAAAGATTATTAAGCTCGATACTATTATTTATTAAGTTGACTCGTGTTACTCAATACTTTTTTCTTTGAATATTTACACATCACCCCTTGAAAGATTCTCTCCTTGTTTTCTCCTTGATAAATATTGCAATCACAATATATAGATTAATGTCAAATATCTTCCTAAATGTCCTACCTCTCATAAATAAGAAATTATAACACTAAACCAACCTATAAAAGTTAGAATATTAAAAAGTATCACATTTAATTTTTTTGTTTGAAATAATCAACCTTTTGCGAGCAACTAAAATGCATATTCTAAAAGTAGACACCCTCACTTATATATACCCAAATGAAGATAGGTCAGCAAAAAATTATCCATAAATATTACTGCACAATATTATTGCTGGAATTTTTATATGTTAACAAGTAAATTTGTTAATAAATATTTTTTCCAAATTGGACCAATCCAAGTAAATTCTAATTGCCAATTGAATGATTTATAATATTGAAATTGAAACATTCCATATTTATAACCTTAGATAAGCTAGAGGATTGAGGAGGTACCATGTACACATTATTTTTTATTATTGGTAAAAGGAGGGTTTTTCTAGGGGCCCTACCATGTTACAAAGAAGGCCTGATAGCAAAGATAAAGCCTTAAACACAACAAGAAATAACAAGAAACAACTACCTAGTAGCGAGTGAGATAAATAGGTAGAAGAAACAATTTTCTTGTAACTTGATTTTCTCTTTCTAAGAAACATTTTCCAACCTTCATAAACAACATTAATAGGTAAATTAACCTCAATAGCATCAATCGGTTGATTTAAAATAATTTGTAAAGGAATGGAAGGAGCATTTTACTTAGTCTCTTTGTCAGAGATTGGTTCATCATTGTTGCTCGTTTGGATTCCCACATTGGATTTTCCATGGTCTTCAACAGGATCCCTAATAGGTGTTTCAGGTACACTCTCCTCCTTAGATGTACTCTTGATTTTTTCATTTATTATTGTATGGCATGGGAGGGCATCTTTCCACCAAGTGGATCTCACATATTTCCTTTTCTCAAGGTGACATTCAACTGCTACATGACCCAAAGCAAAAAATATTCTACATCTGAAGGGAAACCCTTCATAATCTAGGGGTTGAGTCCAAATTTTGTCTTGGAATTTAAGGTCAATGTTTGTAGGAAGTTCTTTTGAGGTGTCTATTTCAACAAGTATCTGGGCATAGGTTGTGTGCATGTAGCAAGAGGTATCATCAAAAACATTAATGATTTTCCTCAAGGTGTTACCTATCGAGATTAAACATTCAATCACCCAAAATTAAAGTGGAAAAAGTGGCATTCTAACCCAAACTCGTTTGGTTGTGAAATATTTAGTGAGAGGATTAAAAGAAGGGAACCAGGGTTTCACAATCAAATAGTGAGGTTTTCATGTCCAAATGGTTCCAAATATGGTATTCCTATCTCAGATATTGGTGAAAACTACTATAAAAATACCTTTAGCACAAGGATAAATATCTACTTGGCCTTCAATAAATTGTATCAAACATTTTGAGATCCATGCATGTAGATCTGGTAAAGAGGGTCACCATCAACTGAATTTACATATTAGGCCATGCTCCTGAAAGTATGATTCAAATTTGGTCACCTCCTCTCCAAATTCCATGCAGGGGTTGTAGGTGGCAGAGGTCAAAGTAGTAAGAGAAGATACCTTCTGGACTACCTCGCGAAAATACAAAAGTGCAACTATAGGCAATTGCACAGGGGCTGTAACAGAGTTTCTAGCACCTCCATTCATAGCTAGTTGTCTTTGAGGCAAGCTAGATCCATTGCCATCAACCTGAGGGACATTGCTCAAACTTACCTAACCACCCACGAACATAATAGTTCCTTCAACAGAGCCACCTCCACTAAGAGGGTCAGATTGGGGGTGAAGAGGATTGCTATATCCCTTGATATTGTGAAATATGTTGTTGAGCATGACATGAGGATACAAGGAGATTTCGTCATCCCTAATAAGATCTCATCGCACCCCAATACCATCCTTAAAAATAGAGTTCTGAAACATCATGGTATCACCTCCCTGGTCACTCCATTTTCACTTCCTAGAAATGGCAATGATGAAGTCGGTTTAGGGTTCACATATTTAGGTAATGAGGTAGGGGAACAAGGTCATGAGCCAGAGATTGGAATTGAGTTGTAGCCGCTGCCCATAGTGATGTCAACAAGCACTAGAGGGAGTGACCCGGCCACGCGACCAAGAAATCCCCCTCTACTCCTTATAGATCTTGCGCCACCGCCATGAGCTGCGATAAGTTTAGGGTTCGCAGAGATTTTCATATTAGGTTTCACAAAGCTTGTCATTTTTCAATAAGGAAACTTTACTTACACATACAAATAGTATTTTTCCTCTTTTTCAATACCGAAACATTACTTATACTGATAGGAATCTCAAAATGGGAGTCCCAGTGGATGTTCCTAATAAACATCGAGGAAAATGGAAGCTCAAGGTTTTTGCCAATGGTCATTGAAGGATGGCATCATGAAGACTGTCAATGGAAAACCTTGATCACTACCTTAATCACTAAAGAGAAATCCTAATCATAAATGTATATGAAATCAATGACATATGGAAGCTTGAAAGAAAATTTTCCATATATAACCTTTGTAGAGTTTGGGATTCAAACATATGCAAGTTTACCTTGGAAGTATTCATCATCCAAAGTACATTTTCTCAACGAACTACACACCACACATCCTTTCTCTTTCAAATTATTTCCAAAAATGAAATGTAGTTCATATATGTCAGGTCATAAGAAATAAGAGTTTTGCACAATTTGGTTACCCTAACACATTCCCCACAAATTTACTTCTCCCTCAAACCCCATTGTTCATCGCCCCTCTTTATTCTTTGATGTTTTGTTCCCTCAAGTTCAACTTCGTAGACATTATTTATTCTTAAGATTGGAACCATTTTTAATTAAGTTGACTCTTGTTACTCAATACTTATTTCATGATATCCATGCACCGCCCCCAAAATATTTTGTCCTTATTTTTTGGTTGATATGAAAAATATTATAATCAGTCCTAGAGATATTTCAAAATATCTTCCCAAATTTTTCAACTCTCAAAATTAATTAAATTGTAGAATGAAACGAACCCATCAAACTTAGAATGTAAAATATGTCATGGTCATATCTACATTTAAAATAATGTATTATATTTAGTCTTTCTTTAATTAATAATTATATTTTTCAATTGTACTTTACTTTTTAAAGCAAGTCGGTTGCGTTGGAGACCGATTAATATAATATTAAAAGATGAAATATACTTCTAAGGAGGTCGGTCTTGGGGGAATTCCACCTTAAAGGCTCTTGGTGCCACCATAAGGATATATAAGGGTCACATAGGCTCATTTTGGGCATGTTTTTGCTAATATACTTTTATCTCTTTGATTCTAGAGCTGGTTTCTCTATTCTAATCCAGTAAAGAGTGAAAATTCATTAGTGTGGAAAGAAAGGAGGACAAAACCCTTCCTTGTTGAAGGTTGGAGAACGAAAACTCTCCAATTTGGTGGTGTTAAGGACTTCTAAGAAGACTATCTTTCTAGTTGGGCAGCTAGGGCATTGAAGGAGAAGAATATCAAGGGTTCTCCATCACTTATGGGACCCTCTCTTAGGGTGGTAACTTTGGAAAGAACTTTTTTGGCTTCCTTCTAGGGAATGTTTTGGCATTTCAAGTTTATATTCATACTTCTGTAAATTTATAAGGTTGATATATCATTTATTAGGTATTTATTGGGGTTTGGAGACCTTAGTTTTAGTCACTTTTGAGAGTTGTACTTATGCTATTAATTAATTAATTTCCATCTATGTTTCGACTGATTTTTGAGTGATATTTTCCTTGAAACATTTCTAAAGTGTTTCTACATGTTGTAGATGATGTTAATGGTGATGTTTTGATAAATTATTGCTCTTTCATGGCTGCTCTAAAAATTAGTCCGTTACGCACTGTTGTTTCATATTTTTAGTTGGATGGTATAAAAATCAAAATAAATTTTAGTTTAGGTTTGTGTGATTTTATTTCTTTTTCATTCAGCCCTATAAAGTGGCATTACAATGGTATTAGAGTATCAGTCTTCCCACCCTAACAGTTTTTTCAAAAGAAGATAAAATGGAAGATAATTGTTTTGATGATGCTAGATTTGAAAGGCTTGCCCTAGGTCAAAAAACATTGGCAAATAAAATGGCTCAGCTGATCCATACCATTCAATATCCAAATGATGTAAGAATGTCTTCAAAAGAAGTTATTATTACTCAACCATCCAAAATGAACAACATTTCTAAATGGTATGAGGAGTATTGGGATCTTCTGGAATTTATTCATGAAGTCCTATCATTTTCCAAGCTTGTAGGATGGAGAAAAATAAAGTGGGAATTGGAACTTGGTCCAAGCCGCAATCCATACACAAGGATCATGGGAAGGATATCCTAACCCTACAGGTGAAAAGCCCCTTCATGTTGGAAAAGAAAAAAGAGGCTACGGAGCTTGATGAAGAGGAATCCAAAATCCCAAGTTCGCTATGTAATGATGGAAATTCCCATCCTTCTAAAAGAGAAAAACTACCTTAGCTACTGATCATGGAGAAAAAGCACCCCATGGAATCTCTAAAATCCCCATCACCCTTGGCAAGTTGAATCTCTTGACTAATTTTCTAAATGTAACCATCAAGACACAAGGGTTTGCACAAATCACGGGTCACATGCCAAGGACTGAGAAGGATATTATGGAGCATGAAACCCAAGGTTAATATGTTCTAGTTTTTGATGATGAATTGTTAGTGTTTAATGGTTTCATAGAGCTGAATATTAGTAGAAAAAATCAGATTTGGGGATCGAACATTGAGATGGCATTTTTGAAGTCATACCCATGAAGAAAGGGTATTTTTGGGTCCTCATAATCACTCTCATCCTGCTAGATATATGCTAATGATAGTCAATGAAGAGCGTAATGATGATGGATTAGAATTCAGTAAGATCTATGAAGACATTCAAAACACATATAAATAATGTATGGAGGTAGTGAAAAAATAAAAAGAACCAATTGGAGAAGGATCAAAGGAAAAGGGAAATGAATATCTAGATGACAATCCAAGTAACCAAAACTTCTCAGATTTGTTGTTTCCTAGTTCTTGATTATATGAGGATAATCTTCAAAAATAGTTTCACACAAATGTCAGTAAAATAGAGAGCATATTGAGTAGTAAGGGGCAAAAAAACTCTTGTAATAAACCTCCGAGTTATGCATCCATCATGAAAAAGGTTGTTGTATGTAGGACTAAAATTTGATTGATAAGAAATTACCATCTTCAAAAATCCCATGGTATGTGTGTAAAGGTAATTGCTCCCTCTTTCCATTTGGTTAGTAATCCATCTGATACACATGTATTTTAGGGAATAATTTTGGATCAATATGATGGATGCATTGAGTGTACCTCAACATGTCTTATGATGTCTAGAAGGTTGGAAGAAAATCTCCATCAAGGAAAACATTCCGGTAAAGCACTTGGTAAGGTTTCCAAAATGTTCTAAACAATAGTCAAAGGGAGGTCAATGGATGGATAACATAGCCATAACAAGAAGCCATAAGATACCCAATACAAGAACCAACAAATTTTGAAAGAATGGAAAAAGGAAAAGATCTCACTCGGTGAATAAATCATGAAAACAAAAAGTGTCGATTTAAACTTTGAAATTATGGATCATACAGACATCACAGGAATTCCATGGTATGTGAATATTTAATTTCTCTTGCTGACCAAGTTTTCATTTTAAGTATGTTGTCATCACACAAACATTGGTTAGGAAGGATGATCATGTCTCATGCTTGTTGTGTCTTCCTATGGCACCACTAGTGAGATATCATCATGATAAAGGTATGGGTGTTGTTATGAGACTTGAGAAAGGGAGAATCACTCATTTCAAAATTAGTACTTGGGGTAAATTCATCTTGGTATGTGTCGATGTAAGAAAAATGTCAAAATTCACTCTTGGGAAAGGTAAGCCTAGTAGTTCTATTCCTAGTGGATACTCCTTGCAACCATCTTTTCATATGTCATTGTTATATTAGGATCACCAAAAGAAGGATCAGAGTTATGATTTTCCTATTGATAAGGGGCCAATCCATGGTTCCATGTATGAGATTAAGGTAAGGAGTATCTGGTTAAATGGAAACATTCTTATATTTGTGTATGGCATACATACTTATCAACCATCCTGGGTGAAGGGTCTTCTTCATGACCAAAAAGCCACCGTGTTTGTAGCTCATGGTAACCATACATAATTTCAATAAAGTGAAATTTGGTAGAAGGATGGGGCTGATTACAGTTGGTCACAAAGGCTTACTGATCGCCATAACCAAGGGAGCATCTCTCAGTATTCCCATGGATAGCTACAAACTTTGCATTAAATTCTTTGTCTCCGCTAAGATAAAATTTATTCTTGAGATGCAATGGATTCAGTAGTTTTGGGAACTAACCATGAAATTACCAATTAAAATACTGGAATTCTCAGTTGAACAGAAAGAAATAGGAACCCAAGGTGTTTTGAAGGAGGGATTCATGGGAGAAAAGCAAGGGGAATATCAATATTGTCCCCTTTTTCATATATCAACTCATTGGAAGAACATAATTAAAGATGGGCATGCACAAATTTAGTGACCAAATACATTTATAAAGGGATAATTTAAGTTACCTATCATGGTGGTGAAATTTGATAAGGTTAAAAAAGGGGACTAAACTCTATCCCTTACTATTAGTCCAAGAAAGGTGTGTCATAGCTGAATTTGTAAACACAAGTTTGGAAAGAAACATCATATGAACGTATTGAGAGAAAGTTAAATGCTGCATGACTGATTTTTCTTTATTAGCTAAACTGAAGAAGGTATATTCATCTCTCTTTAGAATTACCTCAGTCATCAAAACAGATTAGCTGTGATGAAAAATACTCAACTAAAGTTGTGAAAGGATGGGAATAAGAACTCCCGAGTTATAAAGGTAAGCCTCTCAATTGTTGGAGATAATTCAGCCCAAGGGTAGTCATTACCATCTCTCGTATATTTTATTTCAGTCTCATCTATTCACTTCCTATTTTAGGAAATTTATTAGTTACAACTGTGTCATTGATAGCATGGATGCATCTCATCCAAACAGAGAGAACATGAAGTTTTGAGAGGCATGAGAGGAAGCTGATCATCATGCCTATAAATTATGAGGGAGGATGGATGGAAGATTGTTTTTCTTGAATAAGTTTGTTTCATGTGCAATTACAAAGAAGGAGCAGCAGATATTTATTTGGGATCCAAGTGCTTGTAATTTGTTAAGGGAAATCAATTTTGGGAACGAAGGACTATAATGTCCCTTTTTTGAATGATCCAATTGAAGACTTATTACCCATTCTTCTTTCCATGGGAAAGAATAAGATGAACAAGGAAATCCCCTTTATTATATTTAGTATTTTTGTAATTATAATTATAACTTTTTTGAAATTCCCTTCTTAATAAGCTCAACTGGGTTGGGGAGATTTTAATATAAGCATAAAAGTTGAAATAAGCTTCTAGGGAGGTTGATCTTGGGGGAATTTATCCTTAAAGACTCTTGTTACCACCATAAGAATATATAAGGGTCATATAGGATCATTTTGAGCATGCTTATGGTTAATATACTTGCATCTCTTTGGTTCTAGAGATAATTGTTCTATTCCAATTGACTAAATGGAAAAAATCCATTAGTGTGGTGGGCAAGGAATATAAAAACCTTCCTTGTTGAAGATTGGAGAATGAAAAATCTTCAATATGGTGTTGTTAAGGACTTCTAAGAAAACTATCTTTCTGGTTGGGCAGCTAGGGCATTGAAGGAGAAGTATACCAAGGGTTCTCCATCACTTTGGCACCCTTTCCTAGGGTGGTGACTTTGGTAGGAGTGTGTTTGTGTGCCTTCTAAGGAACATTTTTGCATTTCAAGTTGATATTAAGACTTCTCTAAATTTATAAAGCTAATTTATCACTTATTTGGTATTTATTAGGGTATGGAGACCTCATTTTCAGTCACTTTTGAGAGCTATACTTATGTTGTTAATTAATTAATTTCCATTTGTGTTTAGGATTAAGTTTTTCATGATATTTTCCCTAAAATATTCCCAACGTGTTTGTACATGTTGTAGATAATGTTATTTGTGATGTTTTGATAAATTATTGATCTTTCACAGTTGTTCCAAAAATAAGTTTGTTGTGCACTAATGTTCCATCTTTTTAGTTGGCTAGTATAAAAATCAAAATACATTTTAGTTTGGGTTTATGTGATTTTATTGTTTTTGGTTCAGCCCTAGAAAGAGACATTACAACTGGTGTGAGCAAATTCTAACAACCATTCAACTAAATTATAATCTAAAAACTAGTACATTCCCTGTTTATAACCTTAGATGAGCTAGATGATTGAAGGAGGTATTAAGTATGAACGTAGATAGTAAATTTTCTCTTTTGTCAATTTCTCAAACATTACTTATGTTGATAGACATTTCCAAATGGGAGTATTAATGGATGTTCCTAACACGCATTGGTTAAAATGGAAGATAAAGGTTTTGTTCTAGTGATCATTGATAGACGACGTCATCAATATCGTTGTTGTGGGGAAACCTTGATCTTTACCTTAATCACTATATTGAAACTGTGACCGCAAATGTGCAAGTAATCAACGACATAAGGAACCTTAAATGCATAATTTATGTATCTTATATATGTAGAGTTGAAGATTCAAACATATGCGAGGTTCCCTTGAAATTATTCGTAATTCAATGTTTGTTTCCTCAACAACCTGTACACCACACCCCTTCTCTTTTAAATGACTGACAAAGATGGCAAATAATCATTTTAAGTCTTTTTTTCAATGACTTAACCTTAGTTTATTGCAAATATTTAAAAACCTCTCCATATAATTGTAATCTGTGTATCTTATTTCAATAATAAATAAAAGCTGGTGTATTTTTTGTGTTAACAACTTTCTTTTTACTTTGTTTAATAATTTTTTTAATATCTAAAATTATTTTTTTATTATTTATATATTATTAAGTTATGTTAAGTTAACATATTGAAGATGTTTTTATCCAACATAAATCAAAAATATCAAAACATTTAAACTACGTTTTGTCTTATTCAAATTTGAATTGTTGAAAAACAAAGGTTATGTATATTCTTTATGTCATGATCACATTTGTCAATGGCTTATAATTTCATTGTGACTCAGGAACAAACATTGAAAGAGGAAAACACTAATTTTCGTAAAGAGGTGAAAGTCTTCCTATGGATATATCATTATAAAAGTGTTTTTTTGGGGTTAACCGTAATTAAATTCTAAACTTAAAACAGTTGGATAGAAGCCACAAAGCAAGCGACTTTAATCTTGATATGACAAAAGAAGTCAATGATAAATTGGAAACAGATGCTACAACTCAACAAGATCTGTCTCAAACGAGCCTCAACCTCAGGTAATTTAAGTCATCTGATTTCTAAATATTAATTCTTTATTATCTTACAAACAAAACATTCAATGATGAGAATGTGTGCGCAGGCTCCCATGAGTTGAACGCCACCCTATGGTCCATCATGTTTTTTGTACTTTATTTGCTATCTCTCGTCCCTATGTTGTGTCTATGTTGAGCTCAAACTGCATTTTACAGATTTGATTGTAATATTTATTTCAATTAAAAGTACTTCCTAAGATTGAAAAAGACCCAGCAGTAAATTTCAATTATGTATACTTTATTGTTAACATCACAGCCCAAACTTTTTTAACAAACCAATGCGTCAGAATTTCGTGCTTTTTATTTTTCTTGGTTATATGTTTCTATTTAGTGTTAGAATATTCTCCAGCAGAAGGAAATAAACAAAGCTGATTATTGGGCCCCCTTAAGCTCTAATACAGCTGTGATAAACAAAAGAAATAAATGAAAACTCACTTTAATACACAAATATTAAGTATAAAATTTATAAAACTATCGTTATTCTTTTAACATGGGATATATATATATATATATATATATATATATATATATATATATATATATATTGCTCAGGGTTTGGAAGAAGCATGGGAAATGTGCAGAATTTATAATGTGGAATGATCTCAAGTTACATTTTAATTAAAACTACAATCTAAGAGTTAGATGATTGAGACCCTTTTTTGGCTGTTCTTTTCAAGTTTGTTGTTTCATATTTTTGTATTTTAATTTGTTATTTTGATGTTTTTGAATATTCTTCTTAAATTATGATTGTTTTGGAGGGTGCTTTTAATTTTTTTGAATAATTGTACCATTTTATTTTGAGTAATATAATTACTATTTCATAAAAAAATAGTTAAATGATTAAAATAAATTCTACAATTATTTAAAACTCCACCTCTATAAACTAAAAACTATAAATAAATCTCATATTGTTTCATCTTACACTCTCAAATTCACTCACCATATAATTCATTACTAGATAGTTTACATTCATTACTCAAAACACATCCAAAATTCTTACTCCATGCCAAGTTTGAAAATTTGAAATATAACTGAAAATGAACTAAGTACAGAAGTGCCAAATCTTGTTGGCAGGACATTTCAGTCAATCCAAACATAATTTGAGCAGAGAATAAAATTTTGAGAGTCAAACATAATGACGTTATTCTGACATTGTTTCTTATTATTACAAATTTTTAACCTCTTTATGTTCACTTGAGCCCATCAAGTAAATAATGTGAGAAAATGATGTGAAAGTTGAAATGTATACAACTGTGAAATAAGGTTGACAATTTTTTTTGCTATGTATATATTTTCATTAAGAAAACATTTTCTTCGAAACATGCACATGTGTTCCCCTTACCCATAAATTTGTATTCGTTAGTGCATTATTAAAGTCTTGTCCATTTCTATTTGACCATACAAAATACGTTTCATAAATGCCCTAAGAGTCATTTTAGAAAACTACAACCTTTTGAAAATGTTCATCCTGCTGCAAATTTCTTCATAGAGATGTGCCACCATTACACACAACCACTCTTATCCACAATGCTTTAGCTCTAACGTTATCAATTGACCTCTCAGAGTAGGTGTTGAAAATCTTTACTTGAGTCACTAAAAATTTTCAGTTATAGATTTTCTATTGTTGGCAGACGTGGATTTCCAGCTATACTTGAGTAATCTCCCTGCCATGTCACATCATTCTCCACCCACTGCACTTAATTAACTCACCCATTTACCTATCATCCTCTGTATGTATCTAGACTCTTCTCTTTTAATCTGGAAACTTCTATGTTTGAAAAAAAAAGAGGGGAAAAAAGCTCTGTTTGTATTGTATTGCAAAGAGGATACTCTATTTTTTAAGAAAAAGGAAGGCACGTGTAAAAAGAGAAAAAGAAACTCTAAGTGTATCTGATTTTCAAAGACATAATACAAATATGTTTTTATTTTTGTATTTTTTTTTGCTATTTTACTATATTTTTGCTCTCCTCTTACAAACTCATGTGCAGATCTCTCTTGACATTTGGAGACGTGGGAGATATATTTGTAAATAACCCCTACAACAACGTTTAGAGTGAACATATAAACATTCCAAGGAGCTGCCAAAGATGTGAATAAAAGAGTGTTGACAGTATTGGATGGTGATGGATCTAGAAGAGTGGATTTAGGTTTGTTTTATGTTGTTCTTTCACCCATCTGTGCAGGTTCTCAAGATAAATTTAACATTGTTTTTATAAAAATGGGGAAATAGTGGAACATCAGTGAGTAGAGGAAAAGTTTTGGAGCAATGGAAAGCACCAGTGGAAGCATTGCACATTCTCAAATACCAACATTCAATGGAAAAAAATTATTTTTTGGAGCATAAAAATGAAAACCTTGTTTTGCTCCAAAGATGTTTGGGACTTGGTTGAGAATGGATTTACTGAACCAGTAGACCAACAAGCATATCAAGCTCTCTCATAGGTAGAGAAGGACCTATTGAAGGAAAATAAAAAGAAAGATGCAAATGAATTATTTTTCTTTCAACAAGCAATGGAGGAATCAATCTTTCCAAGAGTGGCAATTGCCACAAGATCAAAACAGGCATGGGATAGTTTACAAACAACATACCAAGGCAGAAGGATTGAGATTCAATAGATTTATTCTTCACTCATGTAGTGAAAATAGTAAATTAGATTAGATCATATGGAAAAACCATTGAAATTCAAAAATTTGTAGAGAAAATACTTAGAAGCTTACCTATAAAGTTTGACTCAATTGTTGTAGCTGTTGAGGAATCCAAAGATCTTACCCAGCTATCAACAAATGAATTAATGGGATCACTCTTAGCACATGAGAAAAGATTAAATTGATTAGGAACATCATCATTGGAGAATGCATTCAAAGCTCAACTTCCATTTGGTAGAACAAGAGGGATATCAAATTACAGCATAGGCAAAGGACATTTTACACTAAGAGGAGTAAGAGAAAATACAAAATTTGAAAGCAGATACCAACATCAAGCCCACATAATCATTCTACACCAACAAGAGGAAGAGGCAACAACCATTCTCATAGCCAACATCAAGGAGAAAGGTAGTATAAATCTAACACCCGATGTCATTATTGCAATAAATTTTGGACATTTTGCATCTGAATGTACAAAAAGATAATATGACATGAATAAGAAAAAAGCACACTTTACAAATGAAAACAAACCCCACACTAGTGAAAAAAACACAATGTTGATAACATGTAATGTTGCACAACAGAGGTCAAATGAGGTATGGTTTTTAGATAGCGGTTGTAGCAATCACATGAGTGGGAGTAAGGAGTTGTTTGCAACATTAGATGAATCATTGAAATCAGAAGTAAAATTGGGGAATGATCACCGAGTATCAGTCATGGGAAAAGGGTCAATTAATAGAAGAACTAAGAAAGGTGATAAGAAGCATATCCCTGATGTATAACATGTTCCTTGATTGCAACACAATCTCATAAGCATTGGGAAACTAGTGAAAAAAGGGTATAAAATATAATTTGAAAATGGTGAATGTGTGATTCTAAACAAGAAACCAAGAAATAGGCTGATTGCAAAAGTTTAAATGACAAAAAATAGGATGTTTCCACTTAGAATCCAAAGTGAACTATTCTTAGAGCCACGAGGATTGCAAAAGGTTGTTGCATTATCTTTCAAATATTTATACAAAAATGAATCTTTGCTATGACATTTAATGTTTTTGCATTTAAACTTCAAAGGATTACAATTGTTGTATAAGAAAAAAATGGTATATGGATTGTCACGAATAGAGCTTCTTAAGATAACATGTGAGTGTTGCATATTGCCAAAACAACATAGACAATAATTTCCATTTCGAGAGTCTTCTAAAACTAAGCATCCACTTGAGATAGTTCATTCAGATCTTATTGGACAAATGCAAACACCATCCATAAGTGGGATTCTTTATTTCTTGACACTTATTGATGATTTCAGCGGGAAAGTTTCGGTTTATTTCTTGATATATAAATCAAATGTATTTGTTGTTTTTAAAGAGTTCAAGGAAAAATTTGAAAAGGAAAGTGGACATTATATCAAAATATTGAGAACCGATAGAGGTGGTGAATACATATCAAATGATTTTAAGAAATTTTCCAAGGAAAATGGCATAAAGAAAAGACTTACTACAAGATACACTTCTCAACAAAATGGAGAACCGAAGAGGAAAATAGAACAATTATGGAAATGGCATGAAGTATAATAAAAGAAAAACACCTACCAAATGAGTATTGGGCTGAAGTAGTTGCATGTTTGTTATACATATTAAATACATGTCCAATGAAAGCAATGATAATTAAAAAACCAAAAGAAGCTTTGAGAAAAAGGAAGCATAATTTAACACATTTGAGATTCTTTAGATGTGTGACATACTCCTTGATACCTCAAAAGTTGAGAAAGAAACTAGATGATAAAGGAGAGAAGTGCATATTTTTGGGATATAATGAACAATCCAAGGCATATAAAATATACAATCCTATCACAAAGAAGGTCATAATAAGCCGTGATGTTGAGTTTGTTGAAGAAGAAGCATGGGATGACATAATAGACAAAACAACTACAATTGCAGCTAGTGTTCCACAAGAGAATGAAATTCAAGTTGTGAATCTTACTACACAAGCAAATGTTCCTACAACGCCTTCTAAGGCACCTACCACTCCAAATCCATCTACTCCAGTAAGTAATAACAACAAGGAGTCTTCTAATCCAACACTTGGATCACTAAGATCAAGTTCTATAAACACTTCAAAGAAGACCCGTAATCTAAGAGATATTTATGATGAAATACAAGAGAATGAAAATGATGATTTATGCTCTAATTTTTCATTCTTAACACAAGTTGATCGAATTTATTTTGAGGATGCCATTAAAGATGAAAATTGGATTACAGCCATGAATAAAGAAATTGAGTCAATTGAAAAGTATCAAACTTGGGATCTAGTAGCGTTTCCTAAAGGCAAGGATGTGATTGGAGTTAAGTGGGTTTACAAGACAAAGTATAATGCTAATGGAAAAATAAAAAAATACAAGGCAAGACTAGTAGCTAAAGGATTCACACAACATCTTTGCATAGATTGCAATGAAACATTCACACCTATGACAAGATTAGATACCATTAGAATGGTCTTATCCATAGTAGCTCAAAAAAATTAGAAGGTTTAACAAATGGATGTCAAATCAACATCCTTGAATGACATTTTAGAAGAAGTGTATATAAAATAGCCACTCGGTTACGAAGTTTTGGGAGAAGAACATAAGGTATACAAATTGGAAAATGCACTATATGGTTTGAAGCAAGCTCCTATAGCTTGGTACAATGTGATAGACTCTTATTTTGTGAACAATGGGTGTAGCAAGTTTGGCAACGAACCAAATTTGTATGTCAAAGTGAATGATGAAGGATAAATCTTGATAGTTTGCTTGTATGTAGATGATTTTATATTTATAAGTAACATGTCAATTAACTCATTTAAGGAAGCCATGGAAAGAAAATTTGATACATATGACTGATTTGGGGCTCATGAGATACTTTCTTGGAATAGAGGTAAGTCAAAGTGATCAAGTAATTTTTATATGTCAAAGTAAATATGCTAGTGACTTGTTGAAGAGATTCAAAATGACAAATGTGAATGCAGCCCCTACACAAGTTGCATTGGGTTTAAAACCTAGCAAGGATGAAAAAGTCCTAGTGTTGATGCAACCTTATTCAAAAGACTAGTTGGTAGCCTCATGTATCTAACCACCATAAGACCGAATATCATGTGTGGGGTTAGTCTCATTTCTAGATTCATGCACAAACCAAAAGAATCACATTGGAAAGATGGAAAAAGAGTTTTAAGGTATATAGCTGGAACAAAGAGCTTTGGGATTTTGTATACATCTTTAGATGATTACAAATTGATTGGATATATGGATAGTGATTGGGGAAGTAACATGGATGATAAAAAAATCACTTTTGGGTATATATTTCATCTAGGATCGGGTGTTATCTCTTGGGCATCAAAGAAACAACCAATTGTGACACTCTCGTTTGTTGTTGAAGCAAAATATGTTGCAGCCACATCAACAGCTTTCCAAGCAGTATGGATGAGAAGAGTACTTTCAGATTTGAGGCATCCACAAGAAGAACCTACGGAATTTTTTTGTGATAATAATTCGACAATTGCTTTATCTAAAAATCATGTCTTTCATAAACGAAGTAAGCACATTGATACAAGATATAATTTTATTCAAGAATTAGTGAACAATGGTGACATACATCTTCTCAAAGCCACTTGCAAAGAATGTCTTTAAGCATCTCTGGGAAGGAATTGGAATAAAAGACATATTTAGTAGTGAACATTAAGGGGGGGTGTTGGTGGATGTGGATTTCCATCTATACTTGAGTAATCTCCCCTACCATGTGACATCATTCTCCACCCACTACATTTAATTAACTCACCCATTTACCTATCTTCCTCCGCATGTATCTAGTCTCTTATCTTTTAATCTGGAAACTTCTTTGTTCGAACAAAAAATGGTGAAAAAAGATCTGTTTATATTGTATTGCAAAGAGGATATTCTATATTTTTAGAAAAGGGAAGGGGAGTGTAAAAAGAGTAAAGGAAGATCTAACTGAATCTGATTTTCAAATACATAATACAAATATGTTCTTATTTGTTGTATCTTGTTTTTCTATTTTACTGTATTTTCTTCTCTCCTCTTACAGATACATCTCTAATATAAACTCATGAACTCTAGTACTTGGTTCTTGTTATTTTATCTATAGCAGTTCTATTAAATCCTCTTAAGAAATTTGTGAATTTAATATATGTTAAGTCTACTCAGGAAACCAAAAAAACCACACGTAGAAATAGAGTACAATAGTTGTTCCAAGAAAGTTTCATTCAAATGATCTAGGTTCTTAACAACTTTGTATTACCATTGAGTCTAGGAGGGAAAATATCATTAGGTAAATAGAATCAAATGGTTTGGGAGGTTATTTTTGAAGAGACAAGACTTCTACTTTGTTTTTGATGAGTGTTGAGAAAGGATATCAATACATTTATTTTTATATACAAAATTTGTCAAATGTCTAAAAAGAGGAGAACAAGCATTTCTTAAAAAGAGAATCCAAATCTAAAAGAAAAATGCTATATTTTTATTCCATAATCATACCTTAATACATGCATAATGTAAATTGAAAAAACAATCACCACTAAAATCCTTTCTTTCTATGGTTTTTAATCAGCCCTACTAGTAGCACTTTTAATTTTTTAAAATAAATTAATTATGTCAACTATATTTACTTAGTCCAGTTAGGCCTCTACTGGGTTATGTCTAAGTCATATGATGCCCTGCATCAAATATTTGAGGTATTTTAAAATTTTAAGGTCCTCAAGTGGTTCTGGTAAGTGATATCATCACTCATTAGACTATATCCATAGATAGTACCAACTCCTTCAACCATTAAGCCTTTCTTCTGTTTTGCTTCTTACAATCCTTGGCCATTTCTTGGTGGCCTCTCCATGATGCCTTGCATTCTCTCAAGAATGTCTTCTACTCCTTAAAGTATCTCTTCCAAGCCTTCTTATTTGCAAGTATAACCTCACTCTTGTCCTCTATGGTCTATCTTGCCGCTGGACTTCTCTTCTTTGCTACATATATCCTTGCACACTTCTTTCCTTGTCTTCTCATTTTCTTCTCCATTAACCTTCCACCGGGACCTCTTGTGCAAACACTCTTGTGTGTGTTCCTTCTGATGCAACTCTTCTCCCCTCTACATCCTCCTTTCTTGAGGGCTTCTTAAGGGCTTCTTCTCTCTTTTTCCTCTCGAGACCTGTTAGACCACACTACTACTGAGGGCCTTTTCTCTCTTATCCCTCTTTTTTTTTTTACCACGTCGCATCCTTCTATTGTCTCCCCCTGTTCATGTTCCTACAACTTTGTGTAGGAATCTTGGAGCCTCTCCATTGGATGCCTCCTTTAGATCCACGTCGATCTCTTCTCCTCCTTGTGCGCTTATTTCCATTCACACTTCAACAACTTCTTTTAGTTTCTCTACAATTTTTTCTTTTAGTGTAACTTATTTTGGATAAGAGATTTCTTGACCTCTCTCGATCCTATCTTCTCCTGCATTCTCCTGCAATTTCTCCAAACTTCCATCACACTCCCTTTGGCTCATTCACTCTCTTTCTCCTGCATAACTTTTTGCACACCTCCCTTTGACATCTCCCTAGACCTATTTATTGGGTATGCCCTTTTTATGCACACTATCGCAATGTTCAAGTATTGTTCGATTTTTCCTATAATGGTACTTCCATTGCTTTTTCCATTCTCATCTTCACGATGCTCTATTACTTTTAGAGTATAATTCTCCACACATCGTGAGTCACTTCTCGTTTTGACTAGGGTATCTTCATGTACACTACCTACGACGTGTGCAACCTACAATTTCTTAAAGATGCTCTTCCATGAATATCATATGTATTCTATTTTTTCCTCTTTCTTATGTGTTCGTTCTTTCCTCCATCTTCCATAGGACAACCTCCTCTCGTGGCTCTTTGCATACCTCTATGAATGTATGGTCTTTATTGGCCATCTCTCTTTATTTCTTAGCATCCTCCTCTAGCATAATACTCTCATACGTTGTCGTCTGATGTGCCTCCACATACACATCTTTTTGTGGTGCTATTGCAGTTGAACCCTCTTCTCTTGGTGGTGCTCCCGCATTGGGTTATTATTCTCCATTTTTCTCTTCCGACAAAACCTTCGGTTGTGTTTCCATGTATGCCTTCTTTCGATGCACTCTAAGTATCCTTTTTGAATTCTATGCATCACGCCATTAACTCTCTGTTGACTCCTTCACTTTCTTCACCTCTTCACCTCCCTTGGTGATAGGACCTTTCTTTTTTGGGAGGAATTTTATGCATTCCAGTTGGATCTATAGATTCTTAAGTCCCCAAAGCTCCTGCATTATTTCTTTGATCTTCTTCATGACTTTAGCATGAATTTTTTTAATTTCTGTTTGTCATCTCACAATCTTTTCACTCGCTTGCATTCTCTACACACTTATCATAGTGGAGAAAAAATAATTCCATGCAAGCTATGTCACATTATGTGATCTGTCATCCCTTCACCGTTCTTCACCACTGCTGCACTCCGAAACATTTTTATGTGTCTTGTACCTACATTCAGTCATGATGGATAACATGATGCCTTTGCTAACTGCCTCAAATTCAACTATTTGTTAGCTTCATCTTGTAGTAAAGTAGCCTTCTCTAATACCACTTAGTGGCAGGGGTTAGGTCCATACCATGTACTCCCTTAGCTTGTCATTTTCTAGGGTACAACACAACAGATAAAACACAAAGGTTTATTTATATTTCTTTTAATTCCTATACTTAATATACAATCATCTTCCTTATAAGGAATATTAAAAATATTGGCACCTGCTAGGGCTAACCATACTCTCTTCCATTGCATGGTCAATCCCAACCTCTCTATGCGGTCTTGCTAGCCAACTAACTCTCTTTAGCTCTTTTTTGGTCTTTACCACCACTCTTCTCCTGCTTCATACCTTTCAGTAGCCTCTCTTAACCTCAACTAACTCTAACAACCTCAACGTGGCTAGTTTCTCTTCTATTTATAATCATACGCCTGAATCTTTCTCTATTCTCTCTCCTCTACGTTGGCTCCTCAACTGTTCATGCTTGAATTTCAAATTTTAATTTGGATTCTTTTTTTCTGTTATTTGCATAATTTTCTATGGACCAATCCCCTTAACCCATGTTTGTGGGTGTTTGGCTCCTCCTTATCATTCATTCCATCATCTAGACACCATCAACCATTTGACCCATAGATCCATTTTTTCATTCTTTCTTGTTCTAGCTTTCACCATGTCCTTATCTTTTGGGCCTCATTCCTCATGCTTCTATTGCGTCTTCGCATATGGTCTCCTCTGAAATCCCCATGTGTTTCCTTTTTTTGCGCCTTCAATGTCCCCTTTCACACTTATGCCCAATTATCATGGGAAAATCCTTTTCTCTCTCCATATTCTCTTAACCAAGTATTTTGGCCTTCTTTCTACACTACGTGCCCCATCACATGCGTCATCTTCGACCTATGCACAATTATTCCATGCATGTCTTCATGGATTCAAACCACTTCTCCCATTTTCCTTGGTTGCTTGTCTTTGTGACTATCTTCAACTCTTTTAGAAGCCCTTCATCTACCATGTATCCCTTCATTGGCGAATTCCTCTTCACCTTCACCTTTTGAGATCTACTTGGATCTTGTTCTCCTCTGGTTCTTTCCATAAGCCATTCTTTACAACTTTATCTTCATGTTGTTTCTCCTGATTTATGTTATGGAAAACTCCTTCCTTATGCGAATCTATGTTGTAATTTTTCTCCTTTGCTCTCTCTTCTGCATGCCATGTTCCCATAGACCTTCCATCAGCCTCTTCTTTCTTTTGTTGCACCCTATTTCATGTGTACTCTAGCAACATTTCCTGTGATTTCTCTGCATTGTTTCCTTTGAGAAAATAACTTCACCTCATTGCAATGGTGATCCCATCACTGCACTCATCTCCTTGTGCTCTCCTTCCTTTTCTCCCACACATCCCTCAATTCTTGTGCACATCTTCTTTTCTAGTGCAAGTTTTCCTAAGTCCAAGGGTGGCCCTGCATCATCTTGAATCTTCTTAATTTAATTTCACTTTTTCTTTTGCAAATATTTGGTCTAGTCTCTAAAAATGCTTTGATCTCAAACTTATTCTAATATTTTTGATAGAGATAAAGATTTGTAACATTGAATATCGATGACAAATTCTTAAAGCAATTCTATCAAATATGCATTCTCATTATTCTATTTGATAAACTTACAAGCACCAAATTTTTTTCCTTCAATTCATTGAAAGCACATATAGAAAGTATTTATGTATGGAATTAAACCATGATTATCTCACCCTATAGAGATACCTTATCTCTTTAAAGTAAGTCTACAAGACTATTATATTGCTCTTTTTCTATTTGCATATTTTGCCTAATTTGTTGTTGTACTTCTTGTATATGCTTCACAAAGTCCTTAGCATCTTGTTATACTTTTTCCTATTAAGAAGATCAATAATATGTACTTATTATTTTGGATTGTAGACATGTTGATGCTAGAATTGAATGAAAACTCTATTTGCAACAATACCAAATAACATTATATTGGGCTATCTCCAACTAAACCTCCTAGAAAATATTTGAATTTTTTGTATTCTACATTTATGTTCCCATATATTTGAGGGTGATATGATAGACCATAATGTAATTGATTTTAAGTATTTCTCCCCAAACTTGTCCAAAAGTGACTAAAAACATTGCATTCTCATCTAATAAAGGAATTGGCTATCCTAAAATCCCTAGATTTGTTAATAGAGCCATTATGAGATAAAAACATTAATAAAAAGAGACAAAAAGGACTTTGAATTAGACTAGAGAGGAAAGAGTGTCGAAAAAAATTTTCTAGTGTAAATGCAAATTTTGTAAGGTGATTATACATGATCTATTAAGAATGTAGTAAGTACACAAATGGTGAAAATATTACTTTGTCACATCCCAAAATAAAATCCTTATTAGAGTTCCTAGATGGAAAAGTAGGGAAAATTTTAAGACCCTACAAAAATTGTAATGCCCCGTTCTCCAATGAACATGTCGCTAAGCATTTAACGTCATGGTGCTCCTGTTGATCTCTTGTTGGTTTCACCCTTGTATGCTTTGTAAATGTTTGGGTAAATGCCTTCAACCGCAATTTCTTTTTTTCCCCTGGTTATAAAATTCGTCCATATATGCCAAATTAGATAATTATCAAGTTAGTGGTGAATTTGATCCCCAGCCTGCCACGCTGCTCCCACCATAACCTAGCTCACCTCCGTTCTCTTTGCGTCACGTTTCAGTTTCTCGGAGATACGTATGTACAACATGATTATAAAATGGATGTCTTTTACAGTGGATATTGTGGATCCATTATTTACTCATTGTTTCTATCATGTTAAGTGCCTTTGGAGATGTCAATATTGAATTTGGTGAGGGCTTCTTTCATTCTGACCTAAAACTATACATGGTTATTTATGCTTAAGGCGTTATATAAAACTATTTGTATGATTTTATTTTAATTCCGATTAGGTCCAAGTACCAAACTTGTTGAAACAAAGCTATCATATAAAATAATGCAGAGAAATGAGGACGAAACCCTATACTACTCGAATTTTAAGGAGAACTAATTAAATATAGATTAGGTCAGTGAAGTCATAAAAGATGTGCTTGAATGGGAAGAAATACAGGACCTGCGTATCACACAAGATCCCTCCTCCAAAATAGATGTTTTTTTCTTTACAACCTGGCGTACGTTCTGGAGGATTTCACTTCAGTTTCGAAATGGCTGCATGAGGAAGTAACAGTCTGTCATTTTGCACCTTCTGTAAGGGGAAATCATGTTGTTTCTTGCCTGGGACCTGGGGAGGCGTGGCTGAACTCTTATTGGGTTGTGCATGCGTTTTGGCTGCGTGATTTGTCATGGCATGCTAGCCACATTTTTTTTTGGGATCTACATGCTGAATGAATGGTGGGTCGCGCGCCTTCATGGAAACTCACGTTTGTGGGTTATTACAACATTCCTTTGCTTCGTGGTGGATTTTGGTTGCTTTTCCCTGCTAGTCGCATGTAGATCTCCGGGTATGGAGCCTGGTTTGCTTCGGTGAGTAAATACTCTTGCAATAGCATGCGAATCTTGTAGAGAAGTTGTTGGTCACGCATGGTTGTCTGGGACGTCTGTTTTTCTGGCCTAGGCGTAATAATTACAAGTTTTCTCAAAACCCCAGCAGCTCGTTAAAGAAAAGACTCGAGTTTGTGGAAAGCCTCGTCCCAAACACTGCATGAAATTTTAAAAAAATTAGGTGCTGTGTAAAATGGAAGAGGTAATGCATTGTGAGAAATGCGGAGAGGAGAGAGTGATAACGGATGCCATCACGGGGATGCTGGTGTGCGAGTCGTGTGGATTTGTAAATGAAGAAGCAGTTTACACGGCAGCGTGGGACTTCGCAACAGGAGATGGGATGGGGAATTTTGTCTCGGCTACAGACACCGGAGTCCGTGCTGCAAGTCGTTGGGTTAACAACAACAGAGCCTACGATTATCACCAAGGAAAAGAAGTGATTGCAATGAAGAAATTGGAGGATATCACATCGTTACTGAGATTACCTGTAGAAAGAGTGTGTGAGGTTAAATACATGGTGGAAAAACTTTCACAGGGATGGTGGGGTGCAGGAAGATGGTTTGATATTCTAATTGGTGCTTGTATCTATGTGATTGTTCCACAAAGTCATCTTCCTTTGATGATAATAGAGATTGCGGTAATCATTAACTGCGATGTGAGAAAACTGGGGCGCATGTACAATAGACTTCTCAAGTACTTAGATATCAAATTGCCAGACGTAGATTTGTTCATTTTCTTGGAGCGAGCAATCACTTCCTTCCCACTATTTTCTGATATTGGTCTTGAAAAAACAAATAAAATGATGAAACATGGACGATTCCTTTTGCAGTGTGCTTTCCAATGGTTTTTGACTATAGGACTTCATCCCCTTCCGGTTTTACCTTAAAAATTGTTATTGTTGCTGCTATATTGGCATTTATTGCTGAGGTCGATGAGGTCAATGTTGGGCTTGAAGACATTTCCAAAGAATTGAATGTTCCAATGCACACTTGTAAGCTACGATACAAAGAGCTTCAGGAATCCTTAGTTCGAGTTGGGCGAGCTTACCTTGGGGAAAGGATATAACGATAAAAACTGTTATAAGGCATGGATCCTTTCTTTTGTAGATTGTAAGAAGAGGTGTCCAGTGGAGTTTAGGTTTGAGAGGAATGTCGGCGCCTCGCATGCTACGGATGAGGATTCAACTAGAGGGTTGTTGTTGCTGGACTTTGGGAGTTTGGATGCCTCGTCGAAGCTGGAGGAGCTAGGCAAGATAACTCTACACTTTGCTACTTGTGCTATTTTTTTAATATATCGTGAAATCGAACCACCATTTCCTTGTATTGGTTTGTTAGATGGACGTCTTACTAGGAGACCTCTCTTTTTTGCTTGTTGCAATTCTTGTTTTCATTTTTATCGCTATCGGTGTGTTAGTGGAAAACACGCATGTGCTGTCATCTCTAGGTGTTATGTTTTTCCTTGCTTGAGTGTTCGACCTTCATCCTTTCGATTGCATATATCTTCTTCTCTACGATTGAGTTTTAAGTTATTATGTTGTCCCAGCTAGTATTTTCGTTGTCGTTAAAATAAGTTTGCGATAACTGCAGCCCCTCTCTATCATTTGAGTTTATTTTCTGTTCCTTTGTATTTCATTGAAAGTTATTAAATCTTTTTCTCAAAACCCCCCTTCGATAATCTTCTTGACATCGGGAAAGACAGGTTGTAGAATTGGAGTGATCACCGCTTGGGCTATCCGGGTTAGAGCTTCGGTATTAAAACTTTTAAAATGAAAAGTTTGTGTGCAATGCATATCAGATCTCGTGTGCTTAGACTCCCACATTAATTTTCATCTTGTTCCTAGGCTTTTAAGACCATTCTCAGGAAGTACCTTGACCATCCCTACCCACTTGAACCGTAACTAGCCTTTCGGATTTGCTAAGCTCGAGGTTTCTATCGTGTGAATCCAGTACCTCGTTAACACTAGGATAGTTTGGGTCAAATCCCCCTCTCAGAATTATTGTTGATGGCATCTCTTTCTATTTCCTAACTTGCTTTCTCTCTCTTTTATTATTTTAATGCTATTAATTAATATTGGTCATTTTCCCATGCACGTAATTACCTTAATATTTTGTGATGGAAATTTCCTTAAACACTATTAATCTTTAGGAAAACTCATCTTGCATTTGAAAGTCTTATGGTTTCATAAGCGGAGGGTTTTGATTTGTTAAGGTCACTTAGAAATTTATGTTTGTATCTATGTGTGACGGTTGACTGTGTGATGAAGGGTTGACTTAAAATATTGCTGTTTAAAAAAAAAAGGGGGGTAATTTATTTTAAATTAACCTAACTTTAGAATTACTGTGGAGGTTCATAAATCCTCAGTGATATAAAATTTGGATGACGTTTGAGATACTCTTGATTGACGGAGTCCCCTTCTTCTCTTGTGTGTTATTACTAGCCTTTAAGGCATTGGCCCTTCTTGAATGATTTGGGAATCTCTTGGAGTTAATGGTCAAGTCTAGTATATCTTGCCTTCACTTCGAAACTTATGTCGTGTCGTGTCCGTGTATCTAATTTTAGTGATATGCTCTATGTGATTACAGGAATGAAATTTTATATGCTTGGCCTTTCATGTTAATCTGTGAACATTGTGGTTCCTCTTGGTTACGTTGATCAGCTCTTGTCTTTTAGAAATATTATATTAAATTCTATGCTTTTGGTATCTTTTTGTAATTTTGAATGGATAGTATGTGTGAAAACTTCAATTTTGTAAATATTTAAGCTGTTGATGGGAATCTTGTTTCTTATAGATTGTTTATTCCTTCTTGTAAGGTCAAGAGCCATTCTCGTACAATTGTTAAACTTTTGTTGCTTTTGTTCATAATTGAAGTACAAGGCCTTTTCTTCTTTGATTGGCATGGTAGAGACTATATGATAATTTGAGGTGTTGTTGTGTTTAGGGCATTGACCCAATTCTCGTCAATAGAGTGTTTCTTTCATGGTACTGATAGACTTTAGTTATGGTGGTTTTGTGTAGCCTTATTTTACTCAGTTCTCGCGGACTGACTCTTGTATACAAAAAATATTTTGTTGTAGATGCTCATGCGGGTAAAAGAGGGATAGACTTGTAAATTTTACATCAACATCTGTTGAGAAGTTCTTTTGCATGAACCCTTTTTATATTGTTCAACTCTTGATAACGTCCCATGGAAAATGTAGAAGAGGATCAATGTCTTAGGATATTGTATTGTGGATTATGTCATCTTAACTTTGAAAACCTTGGATTGTCTATCTATCTTGGAAAATCTAAGAAAATTGGTTTACCTCATTGTTGAGTGACCCTATTGGATTACCAGTATTCTAAGAGTTGATGTAACCTTGTTTTGTTCTTGTAAATGAGTGTTGTTAAACTTTACCCTTGAGAATTGAATGTTGAGTTAGATCTTGCTATGATTTAGTAATAATGTGTCATAAGTAAGCTAACATGGGTTGTTTAATACTTATAGAAGTTAATCTGGAAGTTATATTCGAATAAAGTAATGTAGAGGTTACCAACTTGAGAGCAAGTGGTGAAATTTGTAAAAATGATCCTAAGGTGAAATGAATTGTTAGTTGTTAGAAGATGATAAGATATAACAAGCCAAAGAAAACAATTTGGAAACCACTCAACCTATTCCCTCGCCTTTTTGGAAGGTAAATTGTTCTCTTTGGTAATACTCATTTAGTGAAGCCTAAGTAAGATCTTTGATAATTTTGGTTGAGATCTCTAGCTTCAATTGAATTTTGGCAATAACTAATGAGGTCCTAAAGATGATTTCGACTCAACCTTCTCCCTCTAACATTTTCTTAATAAATGAATTAAGCAAATAAAGGTCAAAATAGAGAAGACTCAAAGCAAATTTCTCTTCAGAGTAAAAGCAAGGAACTTAGCGTGGTAAGAGGAATTATACGAATAATATCCAGAGTCCTAGGAAACTTAAGTTAAGAATCGAAAGATGTTTTATTAAAATAAATAACCATCAATAATTTCTCATTGTGGCTTGCCCTATCTGTAAGTGTGTCATGTGGTGGTTTCCTATGATGTCTTGTCAAAAAAAAATTTATCCTGTATTTATTGTGTTGTTAGCGTGTGTGAAATTTTTGTCGCTTATAAAATCCAACTTGGATTTTTTTGGAAAATTTTTAAAAGTGAATTTTGTGTTGATGTCGAATAAGAGAAAAATGTATATAGTGATACAAATGAAAAATTTATCTGAGAAAAGGTGCGTTAAGAATGGTAGTAAGGGATCAAATGCAAAAGAAGCTGCAGATGTGTCAACTACACAAAAATTAGAAAAACAAGTCTCTGTATGGATAAACGCTTCATTTTTATGGACACATCAGTCAACATACATTTTCATATGCAGACAACCATTTACGTATGCAACCTGATGCTCTTTTGGATGCTCCATATGTAGACGCTCGACTACATGGGCAACTAGATGACTAAGTGTACAAACACGACTACCCATATAGCTTCACATCTACCAATGCATCTTCCCGATTCACAGATGCAAATGGGCCTCAACTTCAAAGCATTAGTTTGTGCATGAATCTAGGAACATGTGCATGTAACCAACCGGTTGCACACACATTAATACATGCATCCGCCTAGAGGCGTAAACCACCTGACATCACGTGCCCTCCCTTGCATATATATACAAACACATAGACACTCGACTTCCCATACAACCTGACATTTGATATGCAGCTGCCCAGTTGTAGATGCAAATGGGTGTTGGTTGAAAGCGTCTATATGTGAATGAAGCTAGGCATTGGTGCTTATGGCAGCTTACACACACATCCACATGTCAATACATGCTTCTTTCTAGCTACAAAAACCACATGATGCCATGTTCCCTCCTTGCATATATATATATATATATATATATATATATATATATATATATATGTATATATATACATATATATATGTACATATATATATATATATATATGTACATACATATATATATGTACATACATATATATATGTACATATATGTACATATATATATGTACATATATATGTACATATATATATATATATATACATATATATATGTACATATATATATGTATGTATATATACATATATATATGTACATATATATATATGTATGTATATATATGTACATATATATATGTATATATATACATATATATATGTACATATATATATATATATATATATATATATATATATATATATATATATATATATATATATATATATATATATATATATATATATATATGCAAGGAGGGAACATGGCATCATGTGGTTTTTGTAGCTAGGAAGAAGCATGTATTGACATGTGGATGTGTGTGCTGCTGGTCCTTCTAGCACTCAATGCCTAGCTTCATTCACATAATATAGACACTCGACTTCCCATACAACCTGACATTTGATATGCGGCTACCCGGTTGTAGATGCAAATGGGTGTTGGATTGAAAGCGTCTATATGTGAATGAAGCTAGGCATTGGTGCTTATGGCAACCATTACACACACATCCACATGTCAATACATGCTTCTTCCTAGCTACAAAAACCACATGATGCCATGTTCCTCCTTGCATATATATATATATATATGTACATATATATATGTATATATATGTACATATGTACATATGTAGATACATACATATATATATGTATATATATGTATATATATATATATATATATATGTACATATGTATATATATATGTACATATGTATATGTACATATATATATATATACATATATATATGTACATATATATATGTACATATATATATATATATATATATATATATATGTATGTATGTATGTACACACACACACACACACACACCTATTTTCCCTCATTTTTGTCACTTGCTCCTCCGTGCTAGGTGCTAGTCTCTACCTTCATCCAATTCAACATCGTCTCAGTCTGAAGTTCAACAAAAAATTTAATTCATAAACCTTAAGTGCTTGTAAATTGCCACATTACTCAAACTAAAGGACACATTTATTGATTAAGTAGATAAATGTGCTTTTTGAGGGATAATTTACATGCCTAAATATCACATTGATACTAGTTTGCTACAATTTCTTTTATCCAATTATGACAGATCCACATGTGTCTTCACAATCAATTTTTGATCACGATATTTTTCTTTTAAAACATCTCCAGAAGATATCCACATGTTGGTTGAATGTATTTATTATAGGAACAATGAACTATTTAGGGGACAACAGTCCCTCGTCTTTATTGGAGAGGTTCCTTTATTTAAACCAAAACTAGAAGCTCTAGAATATTTACAAATATAAATTCTAATAAGTTTTGTTGGGGATATTAGTTGCAGTGAGTATTTCCATAATTTAAATAATGAGAAAAGAACAAGCTCAGGTAACAAAAATGAAGGAATGCATAAAGGTAAGTATTCAACAAGACTGACTAACTTAGGACACACAACTATGCATATATATCAATCAAGGACACAAAATTCCTTCTTGGTTTTGTAAGATCACCATACTCATAAAATAAAAAAATAAAGAGAGACAAAACATCAATTTTGATTAATAAGTATGTAGACCTTATTCTACTCCTCCATGTCAATAGAAAATAAGAACATACATTCTTGCATATAATGAAATTTACTGCAGTGACAAGACACAAATTAAATCAAAGTTCAATTACTCTTGGCACATGGGTAAGACCACAAATTTTTATATATAAATAATGTAAACAGTACATAAAATGAGATAGAATGAAAAATATTTAACAAGAGAGAGAAAGGAGAGAAGGGTTCTTCTTCTGTATTTTAAATTAATGTCCTTTACATCCAAACTCTCAAACATCCAACTCTTTTACAATATAAAATCAATCATTTTATGGGTAAGAGAGGAGGAAAAATACCATAACTACCCACATACTAACTCATTGTTGAGTAAGTTAAATAATCACATGATTAGTTAAGTCATTATTAAACTGAATTTTACATTGATATCCTTTTTACAAAAATAAAAGTCAATGTGAAAACATAACAACTAGATGCTAGAAGGTAGATAAAAGACAACAAAGGAAAGAAATTTTAACTTGAGGACATGCATATGAAATCTAGTTAGTGTAGAGGATATACCCATTTCTTTTGGTATAATTATGTTACGAAGATTCACCAACCAACTTCCAAGAGAATTCTCCATTTCCACTGCAATTCACCCATATTGGGATAAGCATTTTTTAGCTTCCACTATCACAATATTTAGTTCAGAAAACTCTTCCATTTTTTCCTTGTTCACATTCTTTCTTAAACAAGTCTTCTTTAATCAACTTATTGAAGTATTCCTTGATTTGATCTAATGTATTCTATTGAGATGAATTATCCTTGAAAATGTCACAACATAGGGTAGCTAAATCAACAAAAATATCATACTTCAGAGATTCACCCTTCTTGATGGAATTTTGTAATTCAGTAGAATATTCCTCAAGGACTTTCAGCGTGCATTACAAAAATGTACAAGTGCGAGACAAATTGTTTTTATATTCATAAAAAATATTCTCCTAGAGAAGGATTTTGTCATTTGTGAGAGACGTTTCACGAGGTCATAGATAAGATCTTCCCAAATAGTTACCTCTTTCTCAATGGTCTTAATACCTGAAGTGATTTTCTTTTGTGTATAAATTATATTTTCATAGCTTTTTATGCTTCATAAATGAATTCTAAACTGACGAGGATATTTTTCTCCACTCATGCTTCTAGTGCTTTTCTAAGAGCTGCATGTTTGTGATTTTCTTTAATTTCTTTTAAGTCAATATCAGAAGTTACATTTGAAGTTAGATAGAACTTGTACCTATTCTTCCAACTGCTCTTGAGTCTACTTTCCTTTCTCAACATTTTCAAGTACCTTAGAAATAATTTCTCTATGGTTATGCACCTCGCCATCAAGGGTTGATTCTCCCTTCAAAATGCTTGTTAGTTCAAATTTTGTTGCAGATATCTCACATTTATTTTTATCTCCTTTGGGTTTATTAATTTCAATAAATTGCTTCCATGTAGCATCTGAAACAAGACATGAAACATTCTTGGACTTTTTTGAGGAGTGGTGCCTATGAGTGCAGCAAAACATCATATTTAGGAAGTTCAACCTTGGACTGAGGTTTCCTCTTCTTGTTGTCAACCATAGGTTGTACCCCAAGTAATTAAATCCCGATGATGTTCTTGAATGAGGTAAAGTGAGTACATATGGTGGAGGAAGGGGCTATGAGACAAAAACATTGGCTACCATAGGAGAGGATGAGGGTCTTTTCATATCCAAATTGGTTCTAGAAGTGCCGAATTTCCCAAGATCTAGAGCTACTACTTCCACCAAATCATCTTCATCATCATCATCATCATCATAAATTTCTTCTTGTTGTTCGTCTTTCACTTTTTTCTCAATTTCCTTCTTTTTTTTTCTATGTGTTCAATAGTTAGTTCTCCTCCTTGTATCTCGGGTTTTTACCGTCTTCTTTTCTAGGTATCTCGGCCTTCTTCTTAGCTTATTTAGATTTGTATTTCTTTGTATACACCTTAGTTCCAAAATCTTTCTGAGAGAGAGAAGGTGTTTGGTGAGAATGAGTATCTTGTTGAGAAGACTTATCCTTATTAGGAGAAGTTTCCTTTTGAGAAGCTTTAAACGCCTTCATTTTCTTATTAAACCAATTCCTAGTTCTTAAAAGAAAATATTATTGAGATCATCTGCATTATCCTTCTCCATTTGAGATCAGTGAATGGTGGGAAGATGACTGAATTGGTGAACTCAAGAGTGACCGGATCTGAACCATCATCAATCATGCCCTTTGGAAGTGTATGAAACTAGAATTCTTTGATCATTTGAAGAGGAAACATGCCATATGATCTTTTCCTAACCTCATAATCAACTTCAGAGTCTACCAAGTAATATTCAAATGTTGGAACATGTTGATAAGAGGGTCAAATGTTAATTCTAATGATATTATTACTATCAAAGGATGCCCTCTTCTGATAAGGATGTAGGTTAAAAAAAGAGATAATTATCTCGACATTATAAGCATCAAAAGAAAACCTACATGTGTAATATCCCAAGGATATAGGAAAATCTATGCTAGATATTTTCTTATTCCAAATAAGTTTATTACTATAATAAATAGGAATCTTGTAAGGGGTTCCCCAAAAAACTACTATTATGATATACAATAAATTCTTAATAATGAATAAATAAACTGCCATAAACAACTATCAATTGTTTAGTTTCTTGGAAACCTTGGTGGTCACATTACCTTCCAAAAATCTCACTAGGAACATTTTGAAGGCATCATTAACCTTCATTTGATGACTTTTTTTGTTTTCATAGGTTAATTGAGTAAAAATTCATAAATAGGAAGACTTTGTCTGCTTCTTTGGTTTTATAAATCAACCCAAATTTTATACCTATCTATGGTGTAAATCATATATGAGGTCATGTAGAAGGTTTTTGTTTGATGCATATGGGAGAGATTTTGTGTTAAAGTTTCAAAAATAATTTCACCGCAATTCAAATTTTGATTTCCTTCACAAATCAAATTGATAAATATACACATCCAATTTTGAAATTCTTGAGTAGATTGAAGACCCATTACCCTTGCAAGTAGTGCTATGATATCTGATAATTCATCAATGAAATCAACCTTATAAAGTATTTTAGGCAGTGTAGAGGGCCCTCTCTTTTTTTCCTTCAACCAAGATTTAGAAATCATAGACTTGTATTATTTGGATTTAGGTCAAAATCTCTCTTAGCATCAGCCATAGTTAAAAATTTGGAGTCATCAAAAGTAGGGATACCTCGGGCTAGGTTGATATGGTGAGCATATAGTTGTGTAATTACTTGTCCTTAGGGATCTATCAATTCCTTATACTATGGTTCAAAGAAGGAAACACGAGCTAGGAATGTATCAACACATTGAACAAAGGTTGGAAAGCCTCATGTATGGGTTAAACCACTGCTTAAAATTATCTGGGCCAATATCGATGGGTTTTTATCTCTCATTTTGGTCCAGAATTCATTTAGATACATATGCTTGATATCACTATACCCAATTTCATAGATTAATGTTTCTAGGGATGAAATGGGTTCATACCCAATGTACTCAATCTTCATCTTGACCAAATTAAACACTTACTCAAAAACAAATGGATTTTTATAAGAGATTTATGAGAGACTTGAAAGGAAGGGCATCAAGATGAGAAAAATTTAAAATTTTGGGAAAAAAGTGATAAAATCACTTACTAGTTAGATGAGGATAAAGGTGACCTCTCAGCGTTTCCAATGCAATTTGAATTTTTGAATTTGGCCTAAGAATGAAGGAAAAATGAACAAAAGAGTGTTTTTATTAGGCATGGGAGGGAAGGAAAATGAAAGGGCAGAGAAAATATGTAAATGTGGTGAAGAAAATTTGAATAAAAAGGGTTTTGTAATGTGAATTCCCTTTATTTCCTCACAATTTTAAGTTAAGCGGTGAATCGGTTCTGTAGTGGCTTGGGGGAACACAGTCATGAGGGTCTAAAACTCAAGTGTTACCTAAGTGATAGGTTTAATGCGGGTGAATCAACTAATCAGAGAATGGGAGGCCCAAGGGAATATGTCTTGAGGTTCCACATAGGTCCTAAATGTCTGCTTTAATGGATTAGGGCAAGAAAATCAGGGGATTCAAAGATGCGGGGAACTGATGACCAAAAGGAACTCATTCCTGGATAGCTAGAAATGCCCAAAATATCTAGCTGAGGAAACAAATGTGAGTAAAGTAGAGGGGTCATAAAATTTGGAAAACCACAGAGTGGGAAGCCTGAAGGAAAAGTGTCACATGTGTCAGTAAGGCCCTCAATAAATGATTTTCCTAATGGAGGCGGATAAGGCAGAGAGGTGAGAAATGGGAGGAATAATAAAACAATTCCTCTTATTCCTCAAATAGATGATTTGTTTGATTAAATAATAATTCCAAACACACAATAATTTAACTACCAATTTTTTTGTTTGAACATTGACTCAACACAGAGTAGACGTAACCAAAAATGCAAAGAATAAACCTATGACTTTTTTTTTATTTTTTCAACATTTCCTAGTCTTAGAAAACAGTTGGATATTTATGGGGATTGGCCTAGATTGAAAAATATACAAATAATAAAAATATTAAAACTCCATAATCTTGAGGCTTATAAGAGTAGGGCTTAATCCATTGGGCCATAAAGTCAAAGAATATACAAAAGAGAACCAGAATAAAGGATAGATAAACAACCACAACCAAAACAAAATTATGTACAAGGTACCAACACTCACTCAACACTTAAACAACTAGAGGTATTTTCTGCTAGATCAAAATGGAAGGGGAGTTCCATCCATATAGGCTAAGTAATGTTAATTTTATCCACAAAAGTGTAGAATTTTAAAAGGAATGAGCCAGAGGTAATAAAAATTACCATGACTTCCACAAGGCTCCCTTCTTTTAGCCTAAAATATAATGATATCTCTAACTTGGAAGTCACGAGACCTAGTCTTCTTATCAAACAACTACTTAACTTTCTACTCATGTGCTAAAATGTGATCCACCACTTGTATCCTTTCTTTTCCAAGTTTTTGTAAACACAATCCTTTTCTCAAATGTATCTTTAAATTAACCATTTTCAACAGTTTCAGTGAGATTTAAGGTATGAAATTCAATTTTGATTGGTAACTCGACATCTAATCCATAATATCAGTTAAAACGGGACATTCTGATGGCTCTTTTTGGTATTATAGATCATCCCATAGGGCATCATATAACTCTCTAAGCCAATTTATTTTTGATTCATCAACTAGTTTCCTTACTATGGTTATCAATTTTTTATTGGTTAATTCTTACTATTCATTTCCCTATGGATAATAATTAGAAGAATGGGAAAGAGAAATTCCATACCCATAATAGAAATCAATGAGCTCATAAGATGAAAAGTTCATACCATTATCTGTCACAACTTTGTTAGGACCTCCAAAACGAACCAAGATGTTCTCCTTGATAAAATCACTAATAACTTCAAAATTCATTTGGACTAGAAATACTTATACCTATTTTGTAAAATATTTAATTTCTATCAAAACATGGGTGTCTCCTGTGCTAAAGTTTGGATTGAGAGTCTCGATGAAGTCAATCCCCCATTTCTAAAAAGGTTACCCAACTACAATGGGTTTTAAAGGTAAAGCTACTAATTTGGGCCTTCCGACGAATGTATGGCATACTTCACATTTGAAAACCCAATTTGTTGGATCCTTGATTAGATTTTGCTAATAGTAATCCCCATGAAAAATGTTATAAGCAGTTATAAGGGAAGAAAAATTGACACCAAAAGCTTGATTATGATATGATTTTAGTAGCTTCTTTTGTTATTCTTTATCTAAATACCTTAGAAACCTGACCATCAATCCCTTTTCTAAAAAGTGAATTGTCCCACAAGACATAATTTTTTTATCGATTTTAATTTCTCCCTTCTCGTAGGTATTGAGATGTGAAGGACACTCACCATATGTAAGCAAGTGAGTAATATTAGATTATCATTCATCTATAGAAAAATGAAACAAAATAGTTGGTATTTCAATAGTTCCATTATTACTTGAATATTCATTCACACCTTCTACTACCAATTGACATAGACCTAGTCCTCATACAAGTTTGGTAGGATTAATGTCAATATCATAATCTGAAACCTTGGAAATCTAATTGTCTCTTTTAGAACCAAAATCTAATTATGTTATAATGGATTGGATAACAGGATCTTAGACAAATATGATGGAATGGGAATTGAGAATGTAGAACCTAAACTTCTTTACATCATTGACTAGAACAAAATCTTGCTTTTCAAGCTGGGAATACTTTAGTTCATGAGGTTTAAGAACATAGCTGATAAAAATAACTGGTGCTTCAACTTCTTCTATTTTTTTAATTAAGATGACAGAAAGGGTATTCTCAGATGCATAAAAGAAAATAATAAAATCATTATTTTATTCTTCCTCATGTGGGAAGAATGGGTCTTCTTGGTTCATTTTTTTTTTGGAGCACTTGGAGAATTTTGGGGAGCTTGGAAAGGAGCTTGGACAAAGGGGAAAAGCTTAGAGTTTTGGAAAGCATATTAGAGGTAGGGTTCTTATCCTTTTTCCTTCTTAGTTTTGTTTATCTTGTAAACTATGCTTGATCAATAGAATAGTGTGTGAAATGATGTATGGTGAATGTGGTTGTTTGCTTGTTCTTGTCATTTCCTTTGTTTTCTCTCCACCATCATTTGGAATGATGGTTTTTGGAGAATGTAGGGGAAGAGAGAGGGATTTCCCTCTCAAACCTCATGGTTGTTGGTCAAGCCATGAAGGTCCCTTCTCATCCCCTCATATGGTTTGAGGTGGGAGAAAGGCTCATATGGCTCGAACCTTTTCCCATTCTTGGTGAGGAAACCCTTTGGGTTTGAAAATCCTCCCAAGAAGGATTTCTATAGCATAAGGAGGAATAAGGAGGATGTATGATTAGGAGGTATAAGGAGTTTTTATATATATGTATTTATTGGTGCTCCTATGGTTGGACACCTTGATTTGGGCATCCTTCTTCCTCTCTTCCCCCTTGTGAGGTTGACCTTGTTCTCTTTATGTTGTGGTTTTCATTGTGTAGTAGGTCTAAGTGGTTGATTGATCTTATGTTTTTCTTGTTGTGTGTGTGTAAATCCCCTTTATACTTGTGCACATTGTGGAAGCTAGTTCCTCTCTTCCATGGGCTTGGGGGAGGCTAGCATGACTTCCAACCATGGAAAGGCATGTGATGATGCCTTTTGGTTGGGTGGTAAGTAAGCCATATTCTCTTGAAGTTGGAGCTTAAGTTGGAGATAGTTGGAGATCCCTATTCATCTTGGTTCTTATTGTATATTTATAAATGTGATTATGTGAAGTTTTCTCTTTCTTGTAAAACATCCACTTTGTATGTGATGTTACTTGTAAACTTAAACCATATTGCTTAAGAAAGTTTCCTTCAATAGTGCAAGGATCTTGTAAAAAAAAGAGGTTGTCTTGAATAAGCTATATAGTTGAGCATGTTCTTACAAATGTGAACCCTTGCCTTGTCTCTATAAAAAAATTGTGGGAATAACTCTCTTGTAGAAATCTGCAATAGTTATTTATTTGTGCATTAAATATAAAATCAAAAAAATTTAGTGTGCTTGCATTTCATTATTTGAAAAAAAAATGGCATTACATTTGGTATCAGAGCCGTGGTTCAAACACACGGACTCTTTGGGTAATTTTGCTTTGTTATTTTATTCTTATTGTTTTGTTCAAAAAAAAAAAGTAATAAATGTTGTAGAAATTTAAAATACTATTTAGTCATTTCATTTGAAGGAATTTTAGTTGTTATATGGAGATTTATATTAGTATTGGAAGGAAATATTATTATTTTGAAATTTATCTCCTTTTTGTAAACTATTATAGATCAAGATATTAATTAAAATCAGATTTAAATGCATTCATGTCTCTATTTTTAGAAATCTGATTTATTGGAAAACCTAAAAGTTGTATCTTTCATAAGACTCACAAAAAAAAAAAACCACTTGCTCTTCCCTACAAAAATGAAAATAAAAATAAATATAGTTTTATTTGAATAAATACATTCTATTTAAAAAAAAAAAAAAAAAAAACGGGTTTGAAACTAAAATAAAATGATAATAATAATAACATTATATTCTGATTTTGTGTGAATATAGCATACTTATTATATAATATATATTATTATATATTATGTGATATATATATGTAATATATATATTATATATAATATATTATATACATATATTTTTATAAGAAATAATAGATATGATTATATATATATATATTAGATGTTTATTTTATTTTATTAGAAAGTAAATAAAATAAAATAAAAATAATAAAATAAAAAAAAAAAAAAAAACAAAAAAATAGCAAAAAAAAAAGCTGGGATGTGTTTGGGGGTGAACCCCCAAACCCCAATCCCCCGCACCCGACCCTGTCCCTCACCTCGGATCCCCGACCCTGTCCCTCCCGGATCCCCCAAAACCCTGTACCATGGACACGCCCCGCGACCCCTGTCCCACGGCCCCCAAACCCCGAAACCCCAGCGCCCACCCCCGTCCCGCGCGCTGAACTCCTACCCCGCGCAGCCTACCCCGCGCACCCCGCCCGTGGCTTCCCCTCCCACCCATCACTTGCTCTCACCGCCCGCGGCCATTCCTCCATCCGCCGCCCAGCTCGAATACAAGAACGAAAAATAAAGGCACTTTGTATATATATATATATAAAACCAAAAAAAAAAAAAATACATATAAATACTAATAAAAAAAAAAAAAAAAGGGGCCAAAAGATACTGAGCTGCAAATATATATAAAAATCAATATTTGGGGTTATCCTCAACAAGTTTCACGGAAGAATTAAAAAAAAAAAAAAAAAAAAAAAATACATGGATCTTACAAAAAAAAAAAAAAAAGATTTCATGAAGCCAATCTCCTCTAGTCCTCCACCTGCACAAAGAGAAAACAAGGAAAACAAAATAAGAGAAATAAGAGAGAAGAATAAACAAAATGAATGAACAAAGGAATGAAAAGGAAAATAAAAACACCATAGAGAAATCTAGGGCAAATTTAGGGCAAGTTTGAAATCAAAGGCCAAGATTTGTTTTATCCAAGGGCTCTCTTTAAACCCTACACCCTTTAAGTCATGATCTTTTATGGGAATGTAAAATAACTTATATGGTGTGTGTGGGTAAAATAAATTAAAAGGGGGGAAAACAAATTAAATTAAAAAGGGGTGTGTGGTAAAATTAATTAAAAGGGGGAAGACTAATTATTTACAAAAAGTGTAAATTTTTATTTATAACCCTAAGGAGATTAATAGATTAAAATAATTAAATTATTGCGGGATGGTATTAATTTATTTCGGGAAAATAAATAAATAAATTAATAATTATTATAAATTAATTATTAATGGGAAGGGACATTGCTTCTGGTGTTATAATGATAATAACATTAATAATAATAATTAAAATAATAAAAATAATGATAAAATAACGCTTCCAACAAACGTTTAGAAAGTTTAAAAATATTTTTTTACCTCGGGTTCAGGATGGCACCCAAGAGGGGACGTTCAGCTCGAGGTTCGGGACGTAGTGCGCCTACGCGGGATTCGCCGGCCCCCGATTTTGGGCCTCAGATATTGGAAACCCTACAGCAGCTGATAGGTGTCGTACAGGAGCGTCTTCCACCACCGCAGGTGCCGATAGAGGAGGACATTCAGTTGGGAGATGAGTTGTTTGGTGAGGATGCACATCCAGAGCCACCTGAGCACGACATTCCGAGATGAGAGAGGTCACGCAGCCCTTCCATCCTTGGCGAGAGGGTGGCCTCGTTTCGTCACAGCCGTTCACACAGCTTCGAGGGACCTTTTGGAGATATGCGACCCCTCTCACCTGTTAGACCACACCGTCAGGATCGAGACACAGGCAGTGTGATTCGAGACCTTCTTCGCCTGCAGCCGCCTACGTTTACTGGTTCGACAGACGGCTTTGGGGCGGAGTCCTGGCTCCTTAGCTTGGATAGCTACTTTGGCTTGCACTCTCATGAGAGCAACGTCAAAGCCAGGTTCGCCATACACCTCCTCCGAGATGCAGCAGGCGTTTGGTGGAGGAATGAGGAGCGGAAGCTCCATTTGACTCGGGATACAGTGACATGGGAGTTGTTCGAGGAGTGATTCAAGGCCCGATATATGTCAGAGCATTTTGTGCAGAAGAGGATCGACGAGTTTCACGACTTGCATGACGGGTTACAGCTCGGTGGCGCATGATATGAGAGCGAGTTCTTAGATCTCTTACAAGTATGTAGACTACCTGCAAGATGAGAAGTTGTAGGTAAACAGGTTCATTCGGGGCCTGAATATAGATATAGCAGGAGTTGTTAGGATGTTATCTCCTCCCACACTCGAGAAGGCCGTTGAGAAGGCCTACTTGGCTGAGGAGAATAGGACCAAGGCTCAGGAGCACAGAGATAGGAACAAGAGCAAGTTCCGGACGGATTCGGGCATTCCAGAGTCGGAGAGCACGGGAGTAGTACCACCCCCTAGAGGAGGATTCGGTCTTCTAAGAAGCATTGAGAGCTCCTCCACACCCATCACGCAGCAGAGACACAGCATCGGGACACCAAAGCATCGAGAGGGTAGACAAAATCGAGTTTTCAGCGAGGTGGGTCTAGAGGTGGTTTTGGTGGGTCTAGAGACAGGAGGCCGGGTACTCATCACTCCCAGCCAGCCCGCTCGCAGCAGTCTACTAGGGTTGGACCGGCAGGTTCAGTTCGCCAGAGCACAGGAGGGACCCCATCTCAGAGAGGTACAGGAGGATGTTTTATTTGTGGGGCTCCAGATCATTATGTGCATATGTGTCCGCACAAGCCCACTACTACGGATATGCAGAGGGATCATAGATCCGAGCAGACGGTGGGTGACGTGGGACGTGCCCATCGTGTGTATGCAGCGGTTGACAACCACCAGGCTGAGCATCAGGCCATAGTCATTGAGACGATAGGTACTATCAGGGGTATTTTTGTCTCAGTACTTTTTGATTCAGGTGCTTGATTCCTTTATATCACCTTCTATAGTGGACCAGTGTGGGCTAGTGGTGGCTAGGTAGCCAGATAGTTGGCAGGTTGAGTTGGCCTCTGGGGCTAAACTCGCCGTGGACTCGTATGTGGAGAGTTGTGTACTCGATTTGGGAGTCTTCTCCACTATGCTTGACCTCCGAGTTATTCCTATAGGTTCCTATCAGGTAGTTTTGGGTATGGATTGGCTCGAGGCTCATCGAGCCAAGGTGGATTGCTAGAGAGAAGGTCATTGAGTGTCAGGATGATTTGGGTAGTGCAGTTGTGATTTCAGGGATGCAGAGACCCATTTCCTTGCGTATGATCTCGGCTAAGCAACTCAAGCGGAGCATGCGTAAGGGTTGTCAGTTGTTTGCTATCACTATCAGTGATCGTTCGGACAGTACTCCAGAGCATTCACCCCTTGATGATCATGCAGTTTTGAGGGAGTATGCAGATGTGTTTCCAGGAGAGCTTCCAGGTTTACCACCTAGTAGAGAGGTGGATTTCACCATTGACTTAGTGCCTGGATCTGCACCAGTTTCTAGGGCACCCTATCGGATGACGACTTCAGAGCTTCATGAGCTCAAGATTCAGTTAGAGGAGTTGTTAGAGAAGGGTCTCATTCGCCCTAGTGTATCTCCTTGGGGAGCGCCAGTCATATTCGTGAAAAAGAAGGATGGTTCTCTCAGGCTTTGTGTAGATTTCAGATAGCTCAACAAAGTCACAATAAAGAACCGTTATCTGCTCCCTAGGATTGATGACTTGTTTGATCAGATGCGGGGAGCTAGAGTGTTCTCCAAGATCGATCTCAAGTCAGGATATCATCAGTTGCACATTTCAGATGCAGACATTCATAAGACAATGTTTCACACACGTTACGGGCATTATGAGTTCACAGTGGTTCCATTTGGTTTGACCAATGCCCCAGCTGTCTTCATGAGCCTCATGAATGGAGTATTCAGGACATTTCTGGATCGCTTTGTCTTAGTGTTCCTTGATGACATATTGATATATTCTCGTTCCGAGGAGGAACACGAGGAGCATTTGAGGCAGGTACTTCAGGTTTTGAGAGAGCAGAAGTTGTATGGGAACTTGGAAAAATGTAGCTTCTTTCAGACAGAGATTCAGTACTTGGGTCATATCATATCAGGCGAGGGTATCTCCGTAGATCCCTCTAAGATTCAGGCTATCTTGGATTGGCCAGCACCCACATCAGTCACTGAGGTGAGGAGCTTCATGGGTTTAGCAGGGTATTACCGCAGGTTTGTGCAGGACTTTTCTAGGATTGCTCACCCTATTACTTCTCTTCAGAGGAAAGGGAAGAAGTTTGATTGGTCAGAAAAATGTGAGCAGGCCTTTCAGTTGCTTAAGGAAAGGTTAACCACGGCGCCCATCTTAGCAGTTCCAGACCCAACAGAGGATTTTGTTGTTTGCACTGATGCATCACTAGAGGGTTTGGGAGCAGTTCTTATGCAGGAGCGTCGGGTTATTGCTTTTGAGTCTCATAAGCTCAAGGACTATGAGCTTAACTATCCTACTCACGACTTAGAGCTTGCAGCAGTTGTTCATGCACTTGTGCATTGGCGACATTTCCTTTTGGGTAGACCTTTCATCTTGAGGACAGATCATTGTAGCTTACAAGATATCTTCTCTCGGCCCGAACCTCAACGCTCGTCAACAGTGTTGGATGGAGTTCCTTTGTGAGTATGACATGGAGGTGCAGTATATCAAGGGAAAGGAAAATGTTGTTGCAGATGCACTTAGTAGGATTTACGGCATGTGCTTGATTCTTTGACACTCATGATCGATTTGAGAGGCGAGATACTTGAGCATCTTCCAGAGGACGAGGTTTTATGAGGTCTTGGCGGATGTTGGATTATCGGGGTTCTTTTCAAGGCGATATTCGGGATGCATGATAGAGTCGAGATGGTTTGCTTCGGTTTCATAGGCACATTTATGTGCCTAAGGCGCAGTGATCTACGTAGTTTCATCCTTACTGAGGCTCATCGAGCCCCATACGCAGCACATCCAGTAGTGAAGAAGATGCATGCCGATTTGAGAGAGTTATATTATTGGCCGGGTCTTCATCGGGACATAGCAGATTTTGTAGCACGTTGTCTTGAGTGTCAGAGAGTCAAGGCAGTGCATTCTCATCCCGCAGGACTTTTATACCCTCATGATATTCCCGAGTGGAAATGGGATGTGATCTCTATGGATTTCATAGTAGGACTTCCTATGTCCTCTTATTGTCATGATGCCATTATGGTCACTATGGATAAGTTGACCAAGGTTGCGCATTTCTCACCAACCAAGGTTACCTATAATGCACAGGCCATTGCCAAAGTGTTTATGGAGGATATTGTCAGATTGCATGGGATTCGAAGACGATCATCAATGACAGAGACACCATCTACACATTAGTTTTGGACTTCTTTTCAGAGGCCTTGGGTACCTGATTAATTTTAGTTCAGCATATCATCCAGAGACGAGATGGGCGGGATGAGAGGGTTAATTAGGTGTTAGAGGACATGTTGAGAATGTATGTCATGGACCAGCATAAAAAGTGGAAAGACTATTTGCATTTGGTTGAGTTTGCCTACAATAACATGATTATCATAGCTCAATTGGCATGGCTCCCTATCAGGCTTTGTATGGACGACCTTGCAGGACACCTTTGAGCTAGGATAGACTAGGTGACAGGATTATTTTGGGACCAGCTTACCTTCAGGATTTAGAGCAGCAGGTTGTTCTGATTCGACAGCGTCTTGAGTAGGCTAGAGCATGCCAGAAGGCGTATGCGGACACCAAGAGGATCGATCGTCACTTCTCAGTGGGTGACAAAGTCTTCTTGAGGGTTCGTCCTCATAAGAGTCCGATCCGTTATGGAAAGGGTTCTAAGCTATCGCCTCGTTTTGTGGGGCCTTTTGATATTCTTGAGGTCATCGGTCCAGTTTCCTATCGCCTAGCTTTGCCACCACGCCTTACACGGGCCCACGACATTTTTCATGTTTCTGTACTACGTAGATATGTACCAGATGTTTCTCATGTTTTGGATTGGTCAGCATTACAGGTAGAGGACGGAGGGCGGTGGAGATTGGAGCCCGTACGCAGCACTTTGGAGCACCGGAGGTTGGCTCTTGGGGTCGAGATTTGGACCAGAGTTAGAGTGCGGTGGGACGGATCTGACGAGTCATCGCCTACTACACGGGAGGATGCTACACCACCGAGGGCTAGATATCCCTATCTCTTCCAATGACTTCCGGGAGGAAGTCTAATTCTAGGAGAGGGGGACGTAGTGCCCACATTTTTATAGCTCCAGATTTTTCTGTTGGTTCCTTTATTCCTAGACATGTTTTGTTTGAGACTACGATAGACTTTGGACATTTTAGTATGATATTTTATCTGCATGGACATTATGGCATTTTTGGCGCGTAGCGCCAATTGGATTTGATTCGTTTACTGATATATTTCTTATGATGTTGATGACACTAACAGGGTTATATGATAGAATTTTTGGTTAAATGTTAGTCTCTTGTGGTTGATTTGATTAATGATATAGTGTTTTAGATTTAATGATGGTAATTCTCATGCTAACCTAAGTGTATGTCGTCGCAATTTTATTTATGATTCATGGCCAACTATGTGGATGATTGTATGCATTGCACTATCAATTGTAAATTATGTTCGGACATTATAAGTTTGATTAATATTGTGATGTATAGATGATGTTTATTATATTGGACAGGTGCGGTTAATGTTTGCAATGAGTGTGCGGTGTGGTATAGGAGAGCATGGGTTTGGGGCAGCTACGCAATTGTGCACAAGCGGCCCACTGGTGAGTCCTAACCATGCTAAATGTTTGAAGCCTTAGAATAAATGTATTTAATTGGGCACCATGGGTGAACCCCTCAATTGTAATGTATTTATGTCTTGTAAAATTAATTAGGTTTAGGGTGTGTTTTATTAAGTAAACTAGCTTAGGGGTTTAATGATCTTGTCTTAAGTTAAGTGTTGGTTTTGGGAAGTGTGTGTGTGTTGGTAGAAGGGATTGGGGACCACATGTGAACCTTGGGTGAACCCCACACCCTCTACCCTTGTGCCCAAGCATGCCAAACCCGAAATTGGGTTATTTTGGGTAATTTTAGGGACCCCTTTTGAGTTTGGGGGTTCCCTTAGCATGAAAATGGGCCCTTGGACCCTACCTAATAGGTAGGGGGCCTATTTCCAAGGTTTGGAGGGAGTTTCCCTCCCATTTAGCCCTCTTTAGTCACCATCCATGTAAGATGGTTGGATTGTGTGAAAGTGTTAAAAGTTGCTCCACTTTGTTTTATTTTAGTTTTTAGTATTTTGGGTGAAAAGGGATAAAAGGTGAGTTTACTCTTTCTTATTTGGTTTTGGAATCTTTGACTCTTGAGAGGAGAGGGGGTGACACTTGTCACTTTCCCATTGGTGAGGAAACTTTTGGGTTCCTCTTTTTATTCTTCCTCATGTGGGAAGAATGGGTCTTCTTGGTTCATTTTTTTGGAGCACTTGGAGAATTTTGGGAGCTTGGAAGGGAGCTTGGACAAAGGGGAAAAGCTTAGAGTTTTGGAAAGCATATTAGAGGTAGGGTTCTTATCCTTTTTCCTTCTTAGTTTTGTTATCTTGTAAACTATGCTTGATCAATAAAATAGTGTGTGAAATGTTGTATGGTGAATGTGGTTGTTTGCTTGTTCTTGTTATTTCCTTTGTTTTCTCTCCACCATCATTTGGAATGATGGTTTTTGGAGAATGTAGGGGAAGAGAGAGGGATTTCCCTCTCAAACCTCATGGTTGTTGGTCAAGCCATGAAGGTCCCTTCTCATCCCCTCATATGGTTTGAGGTGGGAGAAAGGCTCATATGGCTTGAACCTTTCCCCATTCTTGGTGAGGAAACCCTTTGGGTTTGAAAATCCTCCCAAGAAGGATTTCTATAGCATAAGGAGGAATAAGGAGGATGTATGATTAGGAGGTATAAGGAGTTTTTATATATATGTATTTATTGGTGCTCCTATGGTTGGACACCTTGATTTGGGCATCCTTCTTCCTCTCTTCCCCCTTGTGAGGTTGACCTTGTTCTCCTCATGTTGTGGTTTTCATTGTGTAGTAGGTCTAAGTGGTTGATTGATCTTATGTTTTTCTTGTTGTGTGTGTGTAAATCCCCTTTATACTTGTGCACATTGTGGAAGCTAGTTCCTCTCTCCCATGGGCTTGGGGGAGGCTAGCATGACTTCCAACCATGGAAAGGCATGTGATGATGCCTATTGGTTGGGTGGTAAACAAGCCATATTCTCTTGGAGTTGGAGCTCAAGTTGGAGATAGTTGGAGATCCCTATTCATCTGGGTTCTTATTGTATATTTATAAATGTGATTATGTGAAGCTTTCTCTTTCTTGTAAAACATCCACTTTGTATGTGATGTTACTTGTAAACTTAAACCATATTGCTTAAGAAAGTTTCCTTCAATAGTGCAAGGATCTTGTAAAAAAAAAGAGGTTGTCTTGAATAAGCTATATAGTTGAGCATGTTCTTACAAATGTGAACCCTTGCCTTGTCTCTATAAAAAAATTGTGGGAATAACTCTCTTGTAGAAATCTGCAATAGTTATTTATTTGTGCATTAGATATAAAATAAAATAAAAATTAGTGTGCTTGCATTTCATTATTTGAAAAAAAAAATGGCATTACATAAAACCACAATTTTTTGATATATAGATAATTCAAACAATACATAACATGAAACCAAATGAAGAAATATTTAATAAGAGAGAAATGAGATAAGGGATCTTCTTATGCACTGTAGACACTTCTAACTTAGATTGAGCAATTTAAATACTTAAATTGCGCCAATTGTCACCTTTTCCACAAATTGATGACATATCATCAATAATGCTCACTTTCTCTTCTATCACCATTAGTTATCTACATTATGCTAGTTAATTAACCCTTCTATCCAACAAATAAACCAATTAACGACCTTCCGTTAATTAATCCCCCTTTCTATCTAAACTAATTAATTATTATTAATCAATTAGCTTTCTTTTCCACTGAATCAATAAATCATCATTTACTTGATTAAATTCCTTCCATAGTCTAAATCATGTTAATTATTCCTCTAAAAAGCATCTATAACCTTGCACACCTATTAATTAATCACCTTGGTTAATTAATAAACCCCCTCAATCCCCATGAGTCACTAAATGAAAAACTAAACACTCCTAAAGTTGACTCAACCCTTTCTAAACCTCCCTTATCAAGAACTAACCCAACCTCTCTATTATCCCACATGTAGCGGGATGTATAGATTCGTTTATCCATTGGGCTATATAAGGATCCCTCCTCCTACCTTTCTTCTTACACCTAAATGAGCATAGAGCCTAAGCTATAACCATTTTCATCATCTTAAAGTATTCTTCATTGGAATAACTAGACATCTTCATCTCTTGCATTCATCCATCCAAGTTTTGAAGTCATATGGAGATATGTAAAATGGTCTTGTAGCCATGGATTGACAAGAATCCATTCTTGAAAGCCTTGGGATTCAAACATACAATCAAACATTTGATTGGTAAGGGTCTAAGTAGGTTCATTTCATTTGATTAACATTCATTAGAGATCAAGATTAATGGATTAACATATTATTTTGAATATTTATTCATGTTATAATGTAAGGATGTTGGTAGATTAGTCTTGTTTAAGCTCTAAGCATGATGGTGCATTGATTTTTATTTAGCTTTGTTTTAGGACTACTAGGTGTTAGTTCTAATTCTTTTTGTATTGCTAACAAATTCATGTACACATTTGACACGCCTGGTGGGACAAATCCTTAGTCCCTTAGTTATAGCTCAAATTTTGTTGTTATTTCAATATTTAATTAACCCATAATATGCACATGTGTAAAATGATGTTAAAATTTTTATGATTTTGTTAAGCTCATATGTGTTGAGTATTATTTAAAGCTTTAATTTTTATGGGTTAGTGTCAAATTTGAGATAACATGTTAAAATTTGGAGCATTTTGAACTTGTTTGTGTCATTAGGCTGTATTTTAATGTCATAACTAGGTAAATATTTTGTAGGGGGTGCAAGTACACAAAACCACATGTAGGCACAATAAACCATGCATATGCACTAATCCCAACATGCACACACACTATTGTAGTATTGTACCTTTTCTACTATCAGAAACCTGCTAGGATAATGCAGGCACCCTAAAGGTGGTGCATACACCCTTCTGTTAGCGCATACATCCTTCTGTTAGCACACACGCTTTGTGTCTGCATCTGTGGTGCATGTGCCCTTATGCTAGCGCATATATCTCTCGGCCAATGCACACACACTTTCATAGTTTTGGTACCTTCATTTTTTTCTATCCACACACACACACACATCTATACCCTAGCGCACACGCACATATCCTAGCACAGGTATCTCTCGGGTAGCACAAGAGCATTGCAAATATTCTAGGTTTACACAGAGGGGCGTAAGCATCCTAACCCATGCACATACACCCTAACGCACACACACGTATCTCAGTCCGAGCTTGCAGGTCAATTCCGTGTTTGCAAAGGTTTGTGTCATTGAATGTTAACATCATTGCAGGTTTAATCTGATTAATTTTTACTTTGCAGGGTATGTTTACATACTTTTGTTAGATTAGACATTGGATAAACCTTGCATGCTTAATCATTAAAGTAAGGTCACGTATGATCTTCCCTCACTCCTTTTGGGGTGATCTTAGGAATCAGAAATGATTCTTATGTCTTTCATTGCTTTGAAAAATGTTTAGAATGTCCAAATTGAGTCAAGATGTATTATGTGTTTGAATTAAGTATTTTCCATTTATTGATTTCTTAATTGGATTTCCGTTGCGTATGCTCTTCTCTTGCGTCCTAGGATGATCTTGAGAATAATAAATGATGTTTATTATTTTTATGCGTATGGAAAATTACTAATCCATTGAAAATAACCAAAAACACTTGTCAAAGTAAGAAGTCAAGAAAAAAAATTACTAATACAGTTTTCGTGTAGGTTGCCAAAAGGTGTTCAAGTAAACCACATCAAATTAAATAAGATAAAAAAACACCACAAACATCACACTGTATTTACAGGTTCGGATAAGGGTATGCCCCATGTCTGCTTAAAAGTAGGACATAACCCCTTTGGCATAAGCCTTAAGATACAACAATGGGGGTGGTCCTAGGAACCCCAAAATAGTCCACACAAGAGGGAACCTTATGGAAAAAATGGGTAGTGCTCCACACAACCTACTTGACTAGTATTACCAGTTGTGAGATTTAGCTTCAAGGTTATTTGTATCATGACCCCAGTGAGAGTACATGATGGATGCATTTATTTCCAACTATTCTTGAAGGGGGTAAAGTAAAGTTGAGATACTCTAAGAATTAGTCAGTGCAACTTTTCTTGGAAAATCAAGCTCGCTTCTAGATAACTTGTGACACCTAGTTGAGTGAACTACCTAGGAAGATATCTTTTACCATGATCCAACTTGGACCATATCAAAACCAATTTGAGTTGAGAGCTATTATTCATCATGAAACATGTGAAGCGTTACTTTTTCTTAGTTTTTGACTCTCCCTAAGGCGAGGGGAAACTCTGCTGAAGTGAGACCAACATTTTTCACCCCCAATTGATCTACTTCCTTCACTTTCTTTTGACACTTTGTTGATTAGAAGAAGAGTGACTACCCTTGTGTTGTTAATTGATTGTATTCGCCACTTTTGTGTCTGTTTACACTCATCCATGTTTGTAGCTGAGTTGTTAAACATCTAAAGTGTGCGGAGATGTTTTCATATCATTGTTAGCCTTTTTGATCTTGATACCCAAGTCAAGATCATCATCGTAGTTAGGCTTGATTCATCACTTTGATTCTCCTATTGAATGATTATCTTGTTTATATCGTGTCACTACAATTTTGGTATTTACGTGTTGTTTCTTGTAAACTTGACCTAATCATATCTTGAGAATGTTTAATCAAACATTTAATTTCCTTCAACATGGGCATAATACCACTTAATATTAGTAACATTTCCAAATATGTTAAACAATACAACAAATATTTTTTCTTGTCAACTTATCTACGATATTTATACATAAAACCTTCCAACGATGGATATTATTGAAAACCTCTACGTGTAATTTCATACATGGAAATCCACCTTGTATTAACATATTTTATAAGGTTTTTACCATCATTCACTCTAATTGTAAATTTCAGAACTCTAGAAGTATTTTTAGACTATTGGAAATATATGCATGCAAGTCACAGATATGTTCTTCAACTTTTACAAAACTCTCAAATGTGGTAACTATTTTGTATACAAGATTCATTCTATGCGCCATGCAATGGATTGGAATCATATATAAGGCAACAATTGATTATAGGTGAATGCAAATACCATTTCTATGATTTGTATTATTGATGCACCATCTGTACTAACACACACCAACTTAGAAGAGATAGTCTAATCATCCATCTCATATATATCCCAAAAACTTGAAATAACCAATTTGTAAAGAATCTACGTATTGTAATTTCTATCATTTTATAGACTGATAATAAATGAGGTTTCCATAGATGGTTCTCAAAAGTGTAAACATAAATGCAAACCCATGATGTGTTGTCATTTTATGTGACCTAATCAATAGATAGTGAAATAAATCATGCATTTTTTTCTTTCAAATCCTCCTTATCAATCATCTCTAGACATTTTCCCATTTCCCAAGGACTACTTTCTAGACCAATGTGATTGTGTAATATTAGGGAATCCACTATGTTGAAATAAAATTTAATAATCTAGAAAATCATAAATAGGTCTACCCTTTTTTAGAATGTGGTAAATAGTTGAGAACTATATATTTTTGGCACATAGATTAAACTAAACAAATTTTCCTAATTGAGTTGTAATTATTCCTCCTTTCTCAACATGATTTTTTCTGTTTTTGTTCATTTTCATATTTTGTTGCAGATCTTACATGTATGAATTCTTTTGCATTTTTCCATCTTTACGTTCATTTTATTTGACAATATTCTTGCTTAACTGATACATATATTTTACATGTATTATTCTGAATTATATCCATCTTGATTTTCATTTTTTGATCCTTTCTAGGTTTTTAGCTACACATTAAACATTTACATTTTGTTGGAGTATCATTTTCTTTTTCTAGCTTTACTAGTTCAATGAACTAATACTTAGCTTCTGTTATCTCTCGAAAGTGCACCCTGTAGAGAGATGGCAGCAGATTTTCTAAGCCTGCAAAATGATCTCTCTCTTTCATAGATACAATGGAGACACCTTAGGTCTGTGGGTATACCTATTGTGAGGTGAATCTCCGGGATTAAAAGGCCAGTTCCTTATTGGTGTACACTAAACTGTTTTTTATTTTTGGAGTTTTAAGGGCAAAAGATGACTGAAAATTAATAAGACTAAGGTGATACACCAAAATTTTTGTGAGAACTTTGACTGAGTAAATACACAACTGATTTGTGAAGAATTTTAAAATGCACAAACCAATTAATACCCTTTTTGTAGAAATCTAAGGGCAAAAACACTTAATTGTACTGAGGGAGATTCACAACAGTACTAGTAAGCTAACATGCACAATAAAATTTAGGAGAAAGGGTAAATTTGCAGCAGGGTAAAGTGGTTAATTAGGGAATTTTCATTCACAAAAATAATGTTGACATACACAAGACTGCAAAATAACTTGGAAAGGCATAAAATAAATCACACTCAGAGGGAAAAACTGGCAGAAATTGCTTCAGTACTCTTATATCCAAAAGTTCTCTGGGAAGTTCTCGAAATAGTCCCCATTTTGTGCTTTGCAAAGGCACACAATATATAGCAAAAGTTCACCCCCTTCCTAAAAATAGCCTAAAGGTTGTACTCGCCCATGCATCCTAATTTTATCCTTTATTTATTATTAAATAAAGGAATAAAATAATACAAACTAAAGCATGTAGTAAAAAAACATTAACAGCCTTAAATACAATACAGTCAAACTAAATTTGATTGTTCTATTTTAAAGAAAGAAAGGGTGAAAACATTGCTAAAAATACAATTTGCTTGCTAGGCAAGTCTTCCTCCTTTGAGCATGCAAATTCGTCATCTTCTCTATTCTATCCTATTGTGAAGGCATGCAAAAATATAATTCCTGTATGTGAGCAAAATACTGCAACCCTTAGCAATATTTGTAAAATAATAGTTGTGTGGGGACCACCTTAATGTGCACATGCTCTGATATTTGTCCTTTTTGAATGGTCACATGAGTGACACTTTGCAAATTTTATCAAATCCCTTTTGGGACCACCTTTGATTTGCTTGGTTGATATTGCCACCTTGTGGACTTAGGCGAATTCATATTTTAAAAAAAAGGGCACCACTTTTAATTAGGCTACCATTGTTTGTTTGGGATGACCATACTATATGGTCCGCCACCTTTGACCTTGGCATATTATAATTTCACCTTTTTGGTGATCATGGCATATGATTTGGTCTTTGATTATTTGCTTGGACTATAGTCAAGTTTTTAAGAAAGTCATTGGCAATGACTTAAACTTGGGACACGTGGGTTGGCCCCTTCCCACGGTGACTCAACCCTTTTGTGAACTTGGTTGGTGGGAACCCAACCCGTGCTTGGTTAACTTGGATTTTTGGGAATGTTTCGGGCCCTTGATCTCTGTCCTGTTGTTCATGCTTGCCGTTGATCTTCCACTTGCGGTTAGGGTTTCGACCCAAGCATTTAATGTGGTCGGTGTAGCTAACTATGGTTATCATTTTGAAAACTGGGCATGGAAATCTGACCTTTGATCTGGTCCTTCATCTCTGCTCTGTCATTGATCCTTTACTACAGTTAAGTTGTAAATTACCCTCGATTAGGTGGGGAGTTAAAAACTCGAGCTCTTCGCATTTGGTCATTTCATTTGGTTTTTCGGATCCGTGGGCAAAGCTCTGGAAAATTTTCTCCAACTCTACATTTTTTCCCAAAGAAGCATGGCAATTTTGATAGCTTTTGATCCTGCATAGTTTGGTTTTGGCCTTAGAAGCCATTTTGGTCTGTTCGGCCATGCATTTTCGAAGAAACCCTGAAGGTATTCGTTGCGTTTTACTCTTGTAGCTTATTTCCAAATTTGTTTTCTCTTGTACATGGACCTGTAGATCATTTTCAATCTATTTTAAAAGCTTCTTTGATCTCTATTGAATGACCAACTTGCATTTCTTCTCTGGTTTTCTGTTTTCAATGTCTAGCTTTAACGAGCTCGAACACGAGCCTATAAAGGAAGTTGACTGCCATGGTTTGCTTCTTCGGCCTCATTATTTGAATGAGGTGAGTTCTTGCTCTCTTTATCTTCTCTGCAAGTGTTAAAAAAATGGAAAAGAAAGCGTTCAAACTTATTCTTGTATTTTCTAGCTTTGAAAAAATGTGGCTCGGTCTCTTGAAAACTTGACCGTAAATGATCTTTGTTGGTTTTTTATTTAGTTATATATTGGGTGCTCACTTTTCCTCTTTGTAGACGCAGTCTTGGCTATATCACTTGTTCAAAATGAAACCATTCTTGAGTGTGAAGTTCTTTTCTCTTTTACCTGGAAAGATGACTGTTTCTATTTAAGCTTGTAGATATGTATAGTAGACTCCATTTTTGAGCTTGTAGATCTATATACTGGGTTTCAATAGAAACTGGATTCACCGTTTATCTTTAGAGATCTTCATTTTGTACTGTTCAAGATAGTTACATCTTAAAATTGGGTTATTTATTTCCTTCTGAAACCCTTTATTTCTGTAGATTTACCTGGGTCACTTCTCACTTCTAATGCAATCATGAGATAGCTCCTTGCATAGCTTTCTGAAACTTTTAGTTAATATCATTGAGTGCTTCATTTATAGTTTGAAGGTCTTGATATGTGAATCCTTTGAGTTTCATCTCTGCTCAATTTATGTCTTCATTCATGATAACTAGATCTCTTTGAAAGTTCAGTAGCATACATTTTTTCTGGAACTCAAAGAAAATTATTAAGTTGTTCATTGTAATGACTTTCCTTTTCAGAAATGATAAAATCAAAACTGTATTTCAATTTTAGCATTAATTTCAGTTCTTTTTTTTAAAAAAATCCCATTTTGCAAGGGGAGACTCTGGTAATTTTTTTCTAAAATCTTGTTTTTCTCCAGATTTCTGCAACTTAATCATTATGAAAAGATATGAAATATCTCTCTAGATTGTTTGCTCACTTGACTGAGTTCTGTTCATGCTTTCTTTGCTTGATCTATTGCAAATTTTGAAAAATTGTGAAATAGTTGGCCTTTGATTCACACTTGAATTTGGAAATAAAAGTGAACTTTAAATAGCTGTAACCTGATGGACTTCTGGAATACCTGTATGTTTCGTTTGATCATAATATCAACTTAATAATGATGAAACATGTACTTTTGTTCACTGTTTTTGTTCCTTTTGAAGTTTAGATTCTTATAAAGCATGTAGTAGATAAAAAAACATGTGTTTCAATTCTATTTTAAATCAAAAGTAAATTTTACAAGGGGAGACTTTGGCAAAATTTTTCCAAAATGCTATTTTTCTCTCTCCTTTTCCAGATTTTTAGCCTGATTTGCAAAAAAATATTCCTTTCTTGACTTATTTTGATGCTTCTTTCTTCCTGTAAGCCATCCATAAATGATGTTTGCTTTCCATTCTCTTGAAAGTAACAAGTAGTTGTTTCTTTCTTAACCATTTAAACTGATCCTTTTTATTTCATGTTGCAACCTGTTCCTGCAAAACTCATAAATAAGTTAGAAATATATAGGCTTTTTGGCCTCTCTTGCATCCATGTGATTTTATTTTCTTCTTCATTCTTCTTCTACAAACTGCTTTCAACTTATTTTATGTGTCATCTCCACATCTGTTTCTTTTGTAAGTTGTTTCAAATTTTACTTTTCTATTCCAATCCTTAGCTCTTTTATTTCTTTCTGCCACTCATTTCTCTTTATGCACTCTGCCCTCTTCTGCTGCCAAGCCTATCTATATCCCTAAGTTACCCTGTGTCATGTGCCTGTATTTCTTTCTTTCAAGTACCATTAGATACATTGAACTTAGAATATGTATTTGCTTTAGAAAAGGTGTATAGGAATAAAAATGTACCTGAAGCTCAAAATTGATAGGTACTACTCTTTGTCTTACAAGTGAAAAGAAGATGGAATGAGATGAAGATGTAGATGCAGATGATGCGGAGTGGGAAAGAAGATAGAAAAGTCAATGATGGGTTCACTTTTACTCCTCTACTCTTATTCTTTAGCACATGCAATATTTCTTTTCCATGTATATGATGTTGTTATTGAGTCACATCCCATGGCTTGTGTCGAAAGTTTATGATCTCTTATGAATAAAGCATTAAATTGAAATAATGAGTTGACTATCTATTTTTGCATTCATTTTTTCCGTTGATTGTATAATGATGTAAGCAACTCAATATCTCAATCAAATGAATTAATATAAGAGAAAAACTAAAAATGAATACATGTAACTCCAGTAAGCAACTATTGAATGAGATGTCCCTCCTTGTATGCTGTTTGACTGCCTTAGCATATGCTGTTCATTTTGACTCCTTCCTACTATCTCCATCTAGACATTATTGTCACTGTTTGTTTGGTGGTATTTTCTTGATGGAAGTAGTAGGAAAGGAGTCACTGTAACATTTTATGACAGCATAGGTGGATGCAATTTCATTTATCACAAACAAATTTGATGAATACAGAGAAATAAATCTGATGAGCATAATCATAATAATAGTGAAGTGATCATTTGAAAATTGCAACTATGTTTGTTGTCCCAGAACCATACACTTCACATATTCTACAATCTAGTGTCTTCATCAAGAAAACACAGCTGTCCTTCGGGGCTTGTGTTCTTTTGTTGAGGATATTTATGAAATTGTAGACTTTGTGATCTGTTGTGTTTTGTAACAGCACTCATAGCTGCAGACTTCACTTAATCTTTTTTCACAAATCAACAGTAACCATATAATCTTATATAAATCCCCTATCTTAGGTATACTTCACCAATTATATCTATCGTAACAAATTTTCGAGTTGCCCATTTTCGCACAAGTGCAAAAATTGTTAACACTTCCTAGTAAAACTTAATAAACCTTCCAATGGTCTACCTAGTTATTTTTCCTCACACATATTTTTGTGTTTTATTATAAACTAAAATATGTATTTGATCACTATGTGTAAAAATATCTTCTTTTTGGTGGATCTTGTCATTGCGAATGTCATCTATTCTCTTCCTAAATTATACGAATCAATAGTTGAATTTCAAGCTGAAGTTAGTGTTTGATGACTGGAAATTTCTTTTACTTGTTGCATATCATAATCATGAATGCAATTTTTCTCCAATGTAGGCACATAATAAGGATTTTCCTCAAGTGGAGGCATGTCATCATCAATAATATTATGAGGTGATGACAAGTTATTGTGATTAATTATTTGATGTTGAATATCACTATGAGTGGGTTCTTGCATGAAAACAAGTTTTTGAAATTTATATTATTAAGTATATAATTGCAACTTGTAATTAGAAAATAAATAAGAAGGATTAATTATTTAGTTAATACATAGTACCTATATTTTGTGTAAATGTTTGTTGCATTTGCATGACCCCTTTTGTGGATGGTTAACATAAGATAAAATTTCCTTGTTTTGATGATTGGTCTATCAGGGACACCACATTCTAATTATCACCCAAACATAGGTGAGGTGTTGTTGGATGTCTCAATTTCCACGTAGGCATCTACATTATTTGGGTAGGTGTATGAAATATGTAATTGGGCATCCGAATATCTTTGGTAGGAATTTGAATTATGTAGTTGACCATTTGGGTTATTTAGTCGAGACGTCCGGAATATACAGTATATGGATTATAAAGCTATGCATCGGAATATGCAGGCATGTCTAGAATATGCCATTGGGAATTTTTGTAACACATTTAGCCATCTTGAGAATGCATCAATGTCAGGTCTGGATGTGGTAAAAATTGTCTATCATGTTTCTTTTATGCAAGAGACTGAAGGCATTTGGATTTTGCAGATGCTTAGATTTTTTATTAGTATATATTAACGAACGAACCTGATTGGTTTTTCAATGCAGTGGCAATATACATGAATATGTATGAAATTTTCTTTAAACATTAGGCGAGCCAACTTATAATATTAACTTGCATCCTGAAATTTTAGGTGAAATATTGCTCTGTACGACTCCTCAAATCACCAAATTCTAATTTTCAAAATTGTAAACATTCATGAAGTAGTGAAGATTCACTATTAAAATTCACCTTGTGAAAAATGATCTTAGTGTTCTTGTTAATTAATCTTGTCCTATTTATTTCAAATTTGGGCCTTATCAAGAAAAAATATACATTGTAATGCCAATAGATGTTTGTCATTTGGTATTCAAAATGCACTCGAAAAAATACGAAAAATAAATCCATCATGGAAGAGAGAATAATTATGAAGTAAAAATGATGGGAATAAATATATTTTAAAACCAGAGAAAAATAAAAGGGAATTTCAAATATCTCTAGTAGAAATATGTTTGTAAAAAATGTACAAAGAAACTAAAGGAGAAGTTTTTTATCTTTTATGCCCTAGGGAGGAAAGGGTACATGAAGAAAAACTTCCACAAGAGGCACAAAATATATTAGAAAAATATTATGATGTAATCAAAACATAATTATTAGTACGTGTGCATCCCTCAAAACGTACTAGACAACACATTAGAAGTTACTGATAGGAATAAATATTTCTAATGAAGTTTGCATACATATTAGATTAACTTTAGAGAATAAATTTGAAGAAAAATATAATATTTCTTATATAAAGGGTTCATAAGGCGAGATCATTAGTCCTTGTGCCACACTATCCCTACTATCGCCTAAGAAAGAAGGATAATTGAGAACTTCACTATTATATTACTATGAATTGGCCACACAATGTTACATTTTTCCTAAATTTTTTATTTCTAACACTAGTTTTCTATAAATGATGTAAAAGTAGAATCATTTTATTATTTGGATGCAAATAATGAGATATGGTGTAGAAAAAGGGGAGACATGCCAAAATAGGTGGTATTTTAAATCATCAACACAAATATCATTAGATTAATACATATGATGTAATTATCATTAATGTTTGCAATATGATGCAAAAAATATCATGTTGAGCTAGGTTTAAATTCCCTACTTAGAACTAAAAGTTAGACTCAATGCCACATGTGTAATTTCTGTACATATAATAAAATAAATATTTAATGTGTCAATTATATGTTTGAAAACCATTACATCCGAATTGGACGAAAAAGTTAATGTTGTTTCCTTTTTGAAAATGTAAATTGGAATGTGAACATTTAAAATAATGTAACATATAGTGAATTTATGTGAAAATATTAAATTTCAGTTGTTAATATTGTACTCATAAAAAAATTATGGAAAAGGAAATTGAAAAACAAAATTTGAAAATTGAAAACAATAAATTATTAAGGCCACTTTAATGTTTGTATGGAAAACCATGAAATCAAGTGGTAAAAAGTAGTTGTAGTGAAAAAGAAACATGAGGGTTAGTCAAAATTTATAGTGCCCACTTCCTTTGACACCTTTTAATATTGATTATGAAACCGTTGACTACATTTATGCACAGTGTTGTAGCTTTTGAGTTGATATGATGTTAGATATTAGAGATCAGGGACTGTGGTTGATTTTGATTCATATATGATGCATGTGGATTATTAGAAACATTTTATATTGAGGTTGATACACTTCTTGGCATGATTATATATATGTTTTTTGTACATGTGATATTTTGTCATATTGAGTAAACCTAGAAAATTGAACTAATCTTGTGATCATATGGTTATTGATGAAATTGTAAATGATATTGTTACTTGCCTAGATGGTGTTGTGATTCATATATAAATGATTTTGAAGTTATATTTTGTATTTATTTTGAATGTTCTGATGTGGCCACGAGGCCGAAGGAGGTATTTTTGTTTTACAGGTAAACATGTCACAACAAACATTGGAGGATTGGAGACCAACCACATTGGAATTCTAGATGAATTCAACAAGGGTCACCATGGCAACGTGTATTTGTTATGTGTGTGTGTGTTTGAATTATTGTTAGGGGTTCCTATGGAGGGGGGATCACCTTCGAATGTGACCAAGAGGTTAGGTGTATTATTTTATTTAGTTTTTTTGTTTTATTTTGGTATGTGATTTTAGTGATGTATTTCCCTTTTTTATTTATTTAATTCGTGTCAAGTTTGGTGAGCAATCATGCTGCTAATTAATTATAATGGGTCAAAATAATTTATTTATTAGATTTGATGGTTCTTGGTTTATATGTTGTAAGAGATGTGTAAGAGTGTGAAATAGTCCACCTTCCTTTTGAAATTCGGATCTGTCCTTAGGGGCTAATTTTGGAGGCTTATGGGACAAGTTATACTTGTCCCACACCTCTTAAATTGTTACACCAACCCTACCTATGGGTTGGAACATTAAAATTATGCCTTATTATGTATTTTGAGAAGACAAATCGTAGATTTTTATTGCACCTTCTTGCATGAAATTAATTTTGGTCCTTGGGGTGTGGACTTGGATTGTGTGTGTAAGTAAAAGGTCATTTTTTTCACCCACCTTATTAATTGTGCTTTGGAGTTTGAAGTTGACTTGTGAGGTGGACTTGAGGATGAGTGATGTGACATCCTACATGGAGCCACCTCATCCTCCTCTCTCTCCCTTTTCTATTTATTTGAATTCTTTTATTGTTTTGGGGTTACTTCATGTTGGTTATGTGCCCTTGCAATTGGAGAGAATTAGAGGATTGTGAATGCTTGTGGATTTGTTGGTGCTTTGGGACTATTTGGATTTGAAGAAGTTTACTGTTGAAGTTGTGGATCAAGCTCTATCATGGAGAGGTAGGAGCTCGACTCTTATAAAAAGGTTTTCTTTATGTATTGTGCTTATGTGAATGTTTGGAATGTTTGGTATGCTTGTTGGTTGGTTGGGTGGATTGCCTAGGTGTAGTGTAGGAGAAGACTATGAGGATTTTTTGTGGGGATGCAGAAGAGTTGTGGGGAGGAAAAAGAGTTATTTGTGGAGGGATTTTGGGTTGGGTGTTCCACCTTGGACAAGAAATAGCTTGCATTTCTTATTTTTAGGGGATCCATAATAGGTGGTTGGGAGGCACAAGAGTATGTAGGGGTTTGAGATGATATTTTGGCGGGTTTTTAAGGTGGTCACTAATTCCCCATTGGGAGGTATAAGAATTTTCCCCCATAGATTTTTCTCCTTTTTCCTTTGCGTGATGAGGCCTTGTATATTTTTTTACAATCCTTGTATCAGAATGCTTGCACTTTATTTTGGACTATGATATGATTATGAAATCTGTCTTGTGTGGTGGGAGCTTGTCTTGTTGCCATGAGTTGAATCCATTTCCTATTGAAATGTTGTTGGGGATCGGGGAAAATTAGGAGGATGGATTCTCCTCTTCATTATAATTTTGTTTTGGTGGAGAGCGTTGCCTCTCCCTTTGTTTTGTTGTGACCAATTTGAAACATGACAGATATCTCTTGTTTACATGTACGTGGAGCTTGTGTGAAGATAAATTTTATAGTTCTCCTTGGGTCCCTTATTGTGAAATTTCCCACTTTAAGTGGTTGGAATTGTAATAATATTTGTAGTGGAAAGTTGTATTTAAATTGAAAAAGTGATGAGAAAGATTTATTGTGTAATTTGTCTTTTGGTGAATAGAAAAGAAGTTGTAAAGGAAATTATCTTAGTTTAATAGAAGTTGATTTACTTTATAAAAAATGGAGTTTATCTTTCTTAGAATTTTTTTGCTTGAAATACTCTTACAAATTTCTATTTGAAGGTTGGAAAAGTATTTGTTAGGATGTATTACCTTCCTCTGTATTACTTGAAAGACACATTTTGCAAATAGAACTACATTCTTGCTCTCCATGCATTAATTAAAGGAAAGTTAAACATTGTAAAGTTGGAATGGAATGAGATTAAATGTTTAAAGTATAGCAAATGAAATAGATAAATTTCCAGTTTGAAATACATAGATCTCTGTTAGATTGTTTCAAACCGAAAACCCATATCAAAAACAAAAACATACAAACTACCCTGCAACAATCAAAGTAAAAATGAAACTTTAAAATGAACTAAGAGTGGACAAAGGATATCATGAAACATTTGCATTGCCCTAGTAATTTATTCAGAACTCTAGTAATCGGGCAAGTGGCATAATAATGCAGTTTCATAGAAAAGAAAAGAAATTCATATTATAATCTCAACCGTTAATTAATGAATCCTTGTAATCCATTCAAGTACATTTCTCCATGCCTGTTTGGTGTGTTGAAAAAGAAAGAATAGAAAATTGGACCAATTATGGCAGTTGAAAAAGTTTAGTTGACATTTTCATGGTAGGAAAGACGTTTTCTTAAACTTCACCCATCTAAGTTTGTTAAAAAGAGGATTTTGGGCTTCCAATTCAAAGAGGAGTTCAAGCCCTTTCCAAAAAGTACTCATTTGCCTAAATTTGAGCTTCGAGTTGAAAGTTATGGCCTTCTAAAGTTTTTACTTCGCTTAGTTTGAAAAAAAAAAAAAAGAGGAGGGAAATTGTTATAAATCAGAACCGCGGGCCCAAAAATTTACTTAGGAGATTTTTGCAAAAAGGAAAAAGTCACAAATTCCTTCGTGGCCCTACAGCCCTACCAATTCACTTTTGGGAAAATGCCTCCGCAGGTTCGCGGGCCCACACTTTCAAACTTTAGCTTTTAGAAAAAGGGCAAAAATCTTAAGTCTCCCCACCGGTCCACTTCCCCACCTATCATTATGGGTATAACATGTGGCTTCTTCAAGCCTCAGTGGAGGCACGGGTTGTTTTCAACCTTCGCATTTTTTAATGCAAAAAGCCAACATTTCTAAGTTTTCCCCAACGGTCCACTTCCCCACTGGAAACTTTGGGCATGACATGTGGCATCCTCCGAGTCGGCGGAGGCACAGGAGTTTTGAACCTTTTTTCCCTTTAAAAAAAAAAGAGTTAAAATCCAAATTACCTTCGATGACCCGCCTTCCCATGTGTGCTTAAAAACATGCCATGTGTCCCTGGCGGCTTGGGAAAATTTCTTCCCTAGGCCCCGCAGGTCCGCCTATGGGAAAAATTTCTTCCCTAGGCCCGCAGGTCCACCTTTGGGAAAAATTTCTTCTTCAAGCCCGCAGGTCTGCCTTTTGGAAAAATTTCTTCCCCAAGCCCATATTCCCACATTTGGGAAAATTTCCCTCCCAAGGTTTTCCGCCCTGTAACTTGAGAAATATGAGGAGTTAGGAGGACTTATTTATATCATTGGAAAGGGGAAGAAATTTCCTATCTAATGGAAATATTTTCTAGAAACCTTAAGTGTGTTAAATATGTGAAAAATCAGGTTGAAGTGTAAGGATGAGTCTAAGAGTGGGTAAGTGGGAAATTACCCCTTTTTAACTTAAATGTTTAACTCTAAAGCATGGGTTGACTTTTTAAAGGGGTCATGTTATGGAATAAGAGAATGTTTTCTATCCCATGTAAATAAGAACCTTGGTTATTTTTTAGACCTAGTGAAATTAAAAACCTTGGGCATTTAATTGTTTTGGCCCCTTTGACCCTCTAAAATTAATTAAGGAATAGTTAACTATAGTGTTAATTTAATTATTTATTAAAGTAACACCTAAGAGAAATTTAACTATATTTGGATTAATTATACTCATTAATTTTGTAATGTGGATCTAATGTTATTACAATGGGAAAATTTCATTTATTAAATTATAATTGACTTTGAATCTTTGTTGTGACAACTACTACTTGAAGCCTAGTGGTGGTCACGCTTTTAAAAAAAAAAATTATTCCATAATTTTTCTATCTAAACCTAGGTTGTTCTTGGGTCTTGAGTGGTCATTTTTTTAGCAGGCATTACACTTGGTATCAGAGTCATGGGTTCAAATCTTGGACCCTTGGGCACACTAGAAAAATTGAGACATGAACACTAAACCTAATGCAATATTAAACCTAGCACACTTTAAAATCTAGAAAACAACTTTGTTTGAAAATTACATATTTTAGTAAACATGGAAAATAGAAGAAAACCTAGAATAATGAACTAACTCTCACCTTGGTCTATGTAGGAGGTGTGGACAAGACGAGGGGTCCTTTCAAATAGACCTAGACTTGCCACCTCCAGATCATACTGTAACAACCATCCTACCTCAAATGTTACAGATGCTTCATAATGTTAATGTCGCTTTACGCGGAGGGTCCATAGGAGGACAGTCATCCAGAAATTATAGGGAGCCATTTGTTGAGGCTCATGCATCTCCTTGACATAGTGACGAGTATAAAGGATATAAGTCCCACGTGCGAGTTAAAGGCGAGTAGATTCACTATAGAGGGGATAGGGAGACTAAATTTCTTGACACAAGGATAGATCTCGGAGCCCTAAGCTTAGAGATGAGCATGTACAAAGGCCTAGGGGTCACCAAACTACAACTACAGACAATATTAGAGAGATCCTAAAGAAATAAACATCTCATTATTCTGGTGACAAAGGTGGATTTTAGGCATAGGCCTTGTTGGTGAGTTGGATCGGGTGCTTCAAGCTCTGCCCATGTTCTGGAAACATGAAAGCTCATGTTGTGATCCATCTTTTGAGGGATGAAGCCGGTGTCTAGTGAAGGACTAAGGAGAAGAAGCTCCACATTGATTTAGAGATGATTACCTGAGAGCTCTTTGAGGAGCCTTTCAGGAATAGGTACTTATCATGAAGGTTCATACAACATAGGATAGATGAGTTTCACGACCTCACGACATGCATCTTTGACAATAGCTGAGTATGAGAGTTGATTTATGGATCTACTCCAATATGTCAACTACATGCAGGATGAGAAGGTATGGATCTATAGATTTATCCGGGGCTTGAATATAGATTTGGGTGGTGCAGTTTGTATCCATTGTCCATAGACATTAGCTGAGGCCATCAAGAAGTCCTATATAGTAGAGGAGACTCAAGGGAAAACATAGCAGAGTCGAGACAGGAGGTGCGGTGCCATGTTAGCGGATGCAGGACATCAGGTTGAGGTGGTCAGCTCCTCCTCCTCGTGGTGGGCAGGGTTCAACACAGTCATCTTTTAGGCTACAACAACATCAGCAGTCAGACCCACCCACCATACAAGCCTCCATAGAGATTTGATTCATAGAGGGGGAGGAGTATGGGGCCTCCTCCTAGGGGTCCCATTAGGAAAGAAAGTGCACCAAGAGATCGTTAGTAGGATCTCGTGAGCGAGACCTCGGTAATCTATAGCCGGATCATCGAGATCCAAAACAGAGAGCTACAAAGTACCGATTGAAGCTTCTGCTCATGGGAGAGGACCAGGCACTTATTATGGTTGTGGTGTTGCAGGAAATTTTTGGAGAGAGTGCCACATAACGATAGTAAAAGAGTAAATCACAAATCTCAGAGCCTACTTTTGGTGATGTAGGGTGTGGTCATCAGATCTATGTAGCAGTTGAGAACCGCTAGGCTAAGCACTAGAGTATTGTGATTGAGATGACAGGTAGCATGGGTGGTGTTCCTACCTCCATTCTATTTGATTCTGGTTCTTCTAATTATTTTATTACACCATATTTAGTAGAACAATATAGGCTGGTGGTAGTTAGGTAGGGTCTTAGTTAGGACGTTGAGATGGCTTAAGGAACCAAGGTCTCAGTAGAATTTTTGGTTAAGGAGTATGTAGTGGATTTGGGACCCTTCACCACTACCTTGGATCTTCGTATCCTTCCATTGGGTTCGTATGGAGTCATCTTGGGCATGGACTAGTTGTCTACACACAGAGACATGGTGGATTGTTACAATAATATTTTATCATGTGCAGATGATCTAGGAGTTGAGTCAGTGATAGTAAGGGTTAGGGGACTTGTTTCCATTTACACCATCTCTGCTATACAGCTTAAGCGGTGTGTGCAATGGGGTTGCCAGATGTATGTTGTCATAGTTAGTGACCGATTTGAGGATGAGTCGAGTGGATCCTCACTTGATGACCATCCCATCTTGAGCGAGTTTTCAGATGTCTTTCTAAGGTAGCTACCGGGGTTAGCACCCCCACGTGAGATAGATTATCACATAGATCTTGTTCACGGAGCAGAGCCTATCTCACCAACACTTATTAGATGACTACCCCTGAGCTCTGTGAGCTCAAGTTACATCTTGAGGGCCATTTGGAGAAAGGCCTAATCAGATTAGTGTATCCCCTTGGGGTGCATAGGTATTTTGTAAAGAAGAAGGATGAATGTCTATGGTTGTGTATTGATTACCACCAACTGAACAAAGTAACGATGAAGAATTATTACCCCCTTCCACGCATTAATGATTTGATTGATTAGATGAAGGGGGGCATAATTTTATCCAAGATAGAACTTAAGTCAGGTTATCATCAACTAAGGATGATGGAGGAAGACATTCATAAGACTGCCTTCCATATGAGATATGGCCACTACGAGTTCATAGTGGTGCCTTTTGGTTTGACGAATGCCCCTGCGGTGTTCATGAGCTTGATGAATGGAGTGTTCAGAACATTCTTAGATCGCTTCATGCTCATCTTCCTTAATGAAATTTTGATTTACTCCCATACATGTGAGGAGCATGAGGGGCACTTTTCCAGGTTCTTCAGTGTCTTCGTGAGCAGCAACTTTACGGGAACCTGGAGAAGTGTGTGTTCTTTCAGATAGAGGTGCAATATTCATGCCACATAATTTCTAGGGAAGGTATCATAGTTGATCCTTCCAAGATTCGAGCTATTATGGATTGGCCAGCACCCACTAGTGTGATAGAGGTGCGTAGCTTCATGGGTTTAGCAGGATATTGCATGAGATTTGTTCAGGACTTCTCTCGGGTTACACACCCCATTACTTCCCTTCAGCAGAAAGGGAAGAAGTTTGTTTGGTCAGACAGATATGAGAAAGCCTTTAGGACACTGAAGGAATGCCTCACTATAACACCTGTTCTTGTAGTCCCAGATCCACAAGGTGAGTTTTTTGTATGCACGGATGCTTCTTTGGCAGGAGTTAGAGGTGTGTTGATGCAGGAGGGTAGAATAGTTTCTTTTGAGTCTCGTAAACTCAAAGATTATGAGATCAATTATCTGAATCATGATCTTGAGATTGCAGAAGTTATACACACCTTGGTTCGATGGAGACACTTCCTTCTTGGTTGGAGATTCACACTCAAGACTGATCACTTGATTCTTCACCACCTCTTCACGCAACCCAATCTCAACGCTCGTCAGTGGCATTGGATGGAGTTGTTTGTATGAGTACGATATGGAGATAGAGCATGTGAAGGGGAAGGAGAATGTGGTTGTAGATGCTCTTAGTAGGTGAAGACATGTGGTTATGGCCACTGTATAGAGCACAAATTTATGGAGCAAGATTCTATAGTAGCTTCCTCATGATAGATTCTACATTATAGCTAGAGCAGAGATTGAGTCTCAGAGACCCCTTTAGGGGAAGCTTGATGGTTTTTCATTGGAGGTAGATGGCCTTCTCTGGCACAAAGGCTAGATTTATGTTCCCAGAGATGGAGGCTTGAGGAAGGACATATTGACAGAGGCACATCGTGCACCCTATTCAGCCCATCCCGGGGTGAAGAAGATGCACGCCACTTTGAGGCAATTGTATCATTAGAGGGGAATTCATAGAGATGTGGCCTAGTTTGTGTCACGTTGTTTGGAGTGTCGAACGTGAAGGCCAAACATCAACATCCATCTAGCCTTCTCTTTCCTCATGCTATACCAGAATGGAAATGGGACACCATTTCTATGGACTTCATTTTTCGGCTACCAATGTTGAGATACCACCACGACACCATCATAGTCATGGTGGATAAATTGACAAAAGTGGCTCATTTTTCTCTGGTGAAGACCACCTATATAGCTAGTGCAGTGGGATGGGTATATCTAGATGAGATTGTCAGATTACATGGGATTCTGTGGAAGATTATTTGTGACCACGATTCTATGTATACTTCCACTTTTGGACTACCATACAACATGCCCTCGGAATGAAAAATAATTTTGGTACGATGTATCACCTTGAGACAGATGGACAGACCGAGCGGGTGAATCAGATCTTAGAGGACATACTTAGGATGTATGTTATGGATCACCAGTCAAGATGGGAGGAGTATTTGTACTTGGTGGAGTTTGCCTACAATAATAGTTTTCGAGTTCGATAGGGATGGATCCTTTCCAGGCATAGTATGGTAGAGAGTGCACAAAACCTCTTAGTTGGGACAGGTTAGAGGACAAGGTTTCTCTTGTGCCAGCTTTACTACAGGACATGGAGCAATAGGTGGTTATGATCAGATAGAGACTGTAGGAGGCATAGGACAGACAAAAGAAGTATGCAGATCAACATAGGACCGACCGTAGTTTTGATGTGGGCATGAAGGTTTTCCTTCATGTAAGGCCACATAAGAGCCCTATCCATTATGGAAAATGTTCTAAGTTAGCTCCTAGATTTGTAGGCCCCTTTGAGATTTTGAAGCATATCGGTCCTTTGGCCTACTGTCTAGCGTTGCCCCTTAGCTTGTCTCGTAACCATGATCTGTTTCATGTTTCAGTACTTGGGAGATATGTTATAGATCCTTCTCATGTGCTAGATTGGACCTCATTATAGGTGCAGGTGATGGTGGAGCCCATTTGCATTATAGAGAGCAAGACCTTGGGCCCTCAAGGTAGAGAGATTGACCAAGTTCGAGTACAGTGGGATATATATTATGAGACTGCGGCTACATAGGAGGATGTTACTTTGTTATGAGTTCAATTTCCACACCTGTTCTAGTGACTTCTTAGAGGAAGTCGAGTCTAAGGGGAGGGGGATGTAATACCCACTTCCCTTCGACACCTTTTGATATTAATTATGACACTGTTGACTATATTTATGGACATTACTGTAGCTTTTGAGTTGGTATGATGTTAGATATTAGAGATCTGGGATTGTGGTTGACTTTGATTCATATATAATGCATGTGGATTATTAGAGACATTTTATATTGAGGTTGATACATTTCTTGGCATGGTTATATATATATATATATATATATTGTACATGTGATATTTTGTTATATTGAGTAAACCTAGAAAATTGAACTAATCTTGTGATCATATGGTTATTGATAAAATTGTAAATGATATTGTTACTTTCCTAGATGGTGTTGTGATTCATATATAGATGATTTTGGAAGTTATATTTTGTATTTATTTTGAATGTTCTAATGCAGCCACGAGGCTGAAGGAGGTATTTTTTTTTTTGCAAGTAAACATGTCACAACAAACATCGAAGGATTGGAGACCAACCACATTGGAATTCTAGATGAATTCAACAAGGGTCACCATGGAAACGTGTATTTGTTATGTGTGTGTGTTTGAATTATTGTTAGGGGTTCCCATGGGGGATCACCTTCAAATGTGACCAAGGGGTTAGGTGTATTATTTTATTTAGTTTATTTTGTTTTATTTTGGTATGTGATTTTAGTGATGTATTTCCTTTTTTATTTATTTAATTGGTGTCAAGTTTTGTGAGTAATCATGTTGCTAATTGATTATAATGGGTCAAAATAATTTATTTATTAGAGTTGATGGCTCTTGGTTTAAGTGTTGTAAGAGATGTGTAAGTAACTTGGAGTGTGAAACACTCCACCTTCCTTTTGAAATTCGGATCTGTCCTTAGGGGCTGATTTTGGAGACTTGTGGGACAAGTTAAACTTGTCCCACACCTATTAAATTGTTACACCAACCCTACCTATGGGTTGTAGGGTCAAAATTAGCCTTTTTATGTATTTTGAGAAGACAAATCATAGGTTTTTATTGCACCTTCTTGCATGAAATTAATTTTGGTCCTTGGGGTGTGGACTTGGATTGTGTGTGTAAGTAAAAGGTCATTTTTTTCACCCACCTTATTAATTGTACTTTGGAGTTTGAAGTTGACTTGTGAGGTGGAGTTGAGGATGAGTGTTGTGGCATCCTACATGGAGCCACCTTATCCTCCTCTCTCTGTGTTTTTTATTTATTCGAATTCTTTTGATGTTTTAGGGTAACTTCATGGGGGGTTACTTGATGTTGGTTGTGTGATATCACAATTGGATAGAATTAAAGGATTGCGAATGCTTGCAGATTTGTTGGTGCTTTGGGACTGTTTGAATTTGAAGAAGCTTATTGTTGAACTTGTGGATCAAGCTCTATAATGGAGAGGTAGGAGCTTGACACTTGCAAAAAGGTTTTCTTTACGTATTATTCTTATATGAATGTTTGGAATGTTTGGTATTCTTGTTGGTTGGTTGGGTAGATTTCCTAGATGTGGTGTAGGAGAAGACTATGGGGATATTTTTGGGGAGGTATAAGAGTTGTGGGAAGGCATAAGAGTTATTTTTGGAGGAGTTTGGGTTGGGTTTTCCACCTTGGACAAGAAATAGCTTGCATTTCTTACTTTTGGTGGAGGCATAAGAGGTGCTTGGGGGAGGCATAAGAGTATGTAGCGGTTTGAAATGAATATTTTGGTGGGTTTTTAAGGTGGTCACCCATTCCCCATTCAGAGGTATAAGCAGCTTCCCCCATAAATTTTGTTAATGTCCTTGTTGTGATTGTAACTACACTTTATTTTGGATTGTGATATGATTGTGAATTTTGTTTTGTGTGGTGGAAGCTTGTCTTGTTTCCATGAGTTGAATCCATTTCCTATTGTATTGTGGTTTGGGCTCAGGGGACAATCAGGAGGATGACTTCTCCTCTTCATTGGAATTTTTGTTGGGTGCAGAGCATTTCCTCTCCCCTTGTTTTATCGTGACCAATTTGAAACATGGAAGATTTCTCTTGTTGTATGTGGAGCTTGTGTGAAGATAAATTTTATAGTTCTCCTTGGGTCCCTTATTATGAAATTTCCCACTTTAAGTGGTTGGCATTGTAATAATATTTTTAGTGGAAAGTTGCTCTATTTTTGGATATGAAAGTTGTATTTGTATGTGAAAAAGGGATGAGAAAGATTTATTTTGTAAGTTGTCTTTTGGTGAACAGAAAAGAAGTTGTAAAGGAAATTATCTCAGTTTAATAGAAGTTGATTTACTTTATACAAAATGGAGTTGCTCCTGCTTGGAAATATGTTGCTTGAAATACTTTTGAAACTCTCTGTTTGAAGGCTGGAAAAGTTTGTGTTAGGAAGTATTACCTTCCTCTGTATTACTTGAAAGGCACATTTTGAAAATAGAACTACATTCTTGCTCTCCATGCATTAATTAAAGGAAAGTTAAACATTGTAAAGTTGGAATGGAATGAGCTTAAATGTTTAAAGTATGGCAAATGAAATAGATAAATTTCTAGTTTGAAATACATAGATCTCTGTTAGATTGTTTCAAACCTATAAACCAATATTAAAAAAAAACATATAGAGTACCCTGCAACAATGAAAGTCAAAATGAAACTTTAAAATGAACTAAGGATGGACAAATCATACCATGAAACATTTGCATTTCCCTAGTAATTTATTCAGAACTCCAACAATCGGGCAAGTGGCATAATAATGCAGTTTCATAGAAAAGAAAAGAAATTTGTATAGTATTCTCAACTATTAATCAATTAATCCTTACAATCCATTCAAGTACATTTTTCCAGGCCTATTTGGTGTGTTGAAGAAGAAAGAATAGTAAATTAGGCCAATTCGACAGTTGAAAATTTTTAGTTCACATTTTCATGGCAAGAAAGAGGTTTTTTTAAATTTCACACATCTTAGTTTGTTCAAAATAAGATTTTGTGCTTCCTATGAAAAGAGGAGTTCGATCCCTTTCCAAAAAGTACTCATTTGCCCAAATCCTAGCTTCCAGTCGAAAGTTATGGCCTTATGAAGTTTTTACTTCGCTTAGTTTGAAAAAAAAGAGGAGGGAAATTGTTGTAAATCAGAACCGCGGACCAAAAAATTTACTCAAGGAACTTTTTGTAAAAAAAAAAGAAAAAATTCACAAATTCTTCCATGGCCTTGCAGTCCTGCCAATTCACTTTTGGGAAAATGCCTTTCGGGTTAGCGGGCCCACACTTTCAAACTTTACCTTTTAGAAAAAGGGAAAAAAATCTTATATCTCCCCACCGGTCCGCTTCCCTTCCTATCATTGTGAGTTTGGCACATGGCTTCTTTATGCATCGGCGAAGGTGCGGGTTGTTTTTAACCTTTGTGCTTTTTAATGCAAAAAACAAACATTTCTAAGTTTTCTCCAACGGTTCACTTTCCGACTGGAAACTTTGGGCATGACAAGTGGCATCCCTGGGCGTTGGTGGACCACGGGGTTTTTGAACCTTTTTTCCCTTTCAAACAAAAAAAGTTAAAATCTAAATTACCTCGACGACCCGCCTTCCCGTGTGGGCTTAAAAACGTGCCACGTGTCCCAGACGGCTTGGGAAAAGTTTCTTCCCTAGGTCGTCAGGTCCGCCTTTGGGAAAAATTTCTTCCCCGGGCCCACAGTCCACCTTTGGGAAAACTTTCTTCCCTAGGCCCGCAGTTCCGCTTTGGGAAAAATTTCTTCCCCAAGCCCGTAGGCCCACATTTGGGAAAATTTTCCTCCCAAGGCCTTCCGGCCCATAACTTGAGAAATATTAGGAGTTAGGAGGAATTTTTTATCTCATTGGAAAGGGGAAGAAATTTCCTATCTAATGGAAATATTTTATGGAAATCTTAAGTGCATTAAATATGTGAAAAATAAGGTTGAAGTGTAAGGATGAGTCTAAGAGTGGGTAAGTGGTAAATTACCCTTTTTAACTTAAATGTTTAACTCTAAAGCATGGGTTGACTTTTTAAAGGGGTCACATTATGGAATAAGAGAATGTTTTCTATCCCATGTAAATAAGAACATTGGTTATTTTTAGACCTAGTGAAATTAAAAACCTTGGGCATTTAATTGTTTTGGCCCTTTGACCCTCTAAAATTAATTAAGGAATATTTAACTATAGTGTTAATTTAATTATTTATTAAATTAACACCTAAGAGAAATTTAACTATATTTGGATTAATTATACTCATTAATTTTGTAATGTGGATCTAATATTGTTACAATGGGAAAATTTCATTTATTAAATTATAATTGACTTTGAATCTTTGTTGTGACAACTATTGCTTGAAGCCTGGTGGTGGTCACACTTTTCAAAAAAATTATTCCATAATTTTCTATCTAAACCTAGGTTGTTCTTGGGTCTCGAGTGGTCATTTTTTTAGCAGGCATTACAATTGGTATCAAATCCATGGGTTCAAACCTTGGACTCTTGGGCACACTAGAAAACTTGAGACATGAACACTAAACCTAGCACACTTTTAAATCTAGAAAACAAATTTGTTTGAAAATTACATATTTTAGTAAACATGGAAAACTGAATAAAACCTAGAATAACGAACTAACTCTTGCCTTGGTCTGTGTAGGAGGCGCGGACAAGATGAGGGGTCCTTTCATATAGACCTAGACTTTCCACCTCTAGATCATACTTGTAGCAACTATCCTACCTTATATTTTACATACGCTTCAGGATGTTAATGCCACTTTACGCAGAGGGTCCGTAGGAGGATTGTCAACTAGACATGATAGGGAGCCATTCGTTGAGGCTCATGCATCTCCTCGACACAACGAGGAGCATAGAGGAGAGAACTCCCACGTGGAGTCAAGAAGAGAAGAGTCACCACATAGGGGACAAGGAGACAAGATTTCTAGACACAGGGATAGATGTCAGAGCCCTAGGATTAGAGATGAGCATGTAGAGAGGCCTAGGGGTCACCAGACTATAGTTGCAGACCATATCAGGGAGATCCTGAAGCTACGACCATCTCATTATTCTAGTGACACATGTGGATTTCAGGAAGAGGCATGGTTGGTGAGCTTGAGCGGGTGCTTCAAGCTCTGTCCTTGTTCTAGAAACACAAAAGCTCATGTTACAATCCATATTCTAAGGGATGGATCCGGTGTATGGTGAAGGAATGAGGAGTAGAAGCTCCACATTGATTTAGAGACGATTACCTGGGAGCTTTTAAGGAGTGGTTCAGGAGTAGGTACTTATCACGGAGGTTCATACAACATAGGATAGATGAGTTTCATGACTTCTGACAGACATCTTTGAAATTAGCTGAGTATGAGAGTTGATTTCTATATCTACTCCAATATGTCAACTACATGCATGATGAGAAGTTATGGATACATAGATTTATCTGGGGCGTGAATGTAGATTTAGGTGTTGCGGTGCATATCAATTATCCACAAACATTAGTTGAGGCCATTAAGAAGGCATATATAATAGAGGAGACTTGGGGAAAACACAACAGGCCAAAAACAAGGTGCGGAGCCGCATCCAACAGATGTAGGATAGTAGGTCAAGGGGATTAGCTCCTCCTCCTCATGGTGGGTAGGGTTCAACATAGTCATCTTTAAGGCCATAACAACATCAGTAGTAGACCCACCTACCATACAAGCCTCCACATAGATTTGATGCACAGAGGGGGAAAAGTATGGGGCCTCCTCCTAGGGGTCCCATTAGGACACGTAGTGCACCGCGAGCTCAATCAGGAGGAGGTCGTTAGCAGAGACCTCATCATTCCATAGCTGGATCATCAGGATCCAAAACACGAGCTCCAAAGTACTGGTTGAAGATTCTACTCATGGGAGAGAACTAGGTAGTATTTATGGTTGTGGTGTTATGGGAATTTTTTTGAGAGAGTGCCCACATAACCCTAGTAATAAGGGTAAGACGCAGATCTCAGAGCCTACTATTGGTGACATGGGGTGCAGTCATCGGATCTATGCAACGGTTGAGAACCACTAGGATGAGCACCAAAGTACTGTGATTGAGATGACATGTAGCATTGGTGGTGTTCCTACCTCCATTCTATTTGATTCTGGTTCTTCTGATTCTTTTATTGCACCATCTTTAGTAGAATGATATAGGCTGGTGGCAGTTAGGCAGGGTCTTAGTTAGGACATCGAGATGGCTTAAGGAACCAAGGTCTCATTAGACTCTTTGGTTAAGGAGTATGTAGTGGATTTGGGACCCTTCACCACTACCTTGGATCTTCTTATCCTTCTATTGGGTTCATATGGAGTCATCTTGGGCATGGACTAGTTGTCTACACATAGAGCCAGGGTGGATTGTTACCATAATATTTTATCATGTGCAGATGATCTAGGAGTTGAGTCAGTGATAGTAGGGGTTAGGGGACCCGTTTCCATTTGCACCATCTCTGCTATGAATCTTGAGTAGTGCATGCGATGGGGTTTCTAGATGTATGCTATCATAGTTAGTGACCGATCCGAGGATGAGTCTAGTGGACCATCGCTTGATGACCATCCCATCTTGAGGGAGTTTTTGATGTCTTTCCAGGGGAGCTATTGGGGTTAACACCCCCACATGAGATATATTTTCACATAGATCTTGTTCCGGGAGTAGAGCCTATCTCACAAGCACCTTTTTGGATGACTACCCCTAAGCTCTGCGAGCTCAAGTTACAGCTTGAGGGAATTTTAGAGAAAGGCCTAATCCATCCTAGTGTATCCCTTTGGGGTGCATCGGTGATTTTTGTAAAGAAGAAGGATGGATCTCTGCAGTTGTGTACCGATTACCGCTCAATTGAACAAAGTAATGATCAAGAATCATTACCCCCTTCCACGCATTGATGATTTGTTTGATCATATGAAGGGGGCCACATTTTTCTCCAAGATAGAACTTAAGTCAAGTTATCATCAGCCAAGGATTACGGAGGCAGACATTCATAAGACCGTCTTCCATATGAGATCTGGCCACTACGAGTTCATAGTGGTGCCTTTTGGTTTGACAAATGCCCCTGCAGTGTTCATGAGCTTGATGAATCGTGTGTTTAGAACATTCTTAGATCACTTCATGCTCATCTTCCTTGATGAAATTTTGATTTACTCCCATATGCGTGAGGAGCATGAGGGGCACCTTCGTTAGGTTCTTCAGTGTCTTAGTGAGCAGTAGCTTTACGGGAACTCTTACCTTTGTTTATGTTTTTTTTTCTTGAGGGTTTTTCCACGTTAAATCTATGTGTCTTTATTATTTTATTTTATTACATTTTGTATAATTTTTTTATATTAATTTAATTAATATTAAATCTTATTTAATGTTTAATGTTCTTAACCACTCAGATAAAACATGGTATCAGAGCAGGTTCAAAAGGTTTTGGACCAAAGCTAAATGTAATGTGGTGCTTGGGAGTCTCAAACTATGTTTTTATACCTAAACTATTTTTCCTCTTTTTACTACACAAAATTCCATAAATTATTGAATATGATGATACTGCATTGAAGGGATCAAAGAGACCTTTCCAACGAGACAAATGTTTCCTAATTTGGAGCTATGGATAGAATGTTATGGCTATTTAAATTGTTGCATCTTGTAACGAACAACAATTCGTCATGTGACAACTTTTTATTTAGTCTAGGTATTCCTATATCTGTCTTTCTAATTATTTCCTTCTTTCCCTCATGTCTACCTTTTACCTTCCACATGTTTCCTTTGACTACCTCAACGCTACCTAGACCCAAAACCTTTTATTTGAAACCACGAGCTTGAGGTCCAAAAAATACATTTGGTTGAAAAGCCTACAAAATTATGCCACGTGTCCCTCCTTTATCCCTTGGATATATGACACATGCCTCCCTTGTTAAATAAATTTATACCTTTATATTATTTACTTTCTTTGATCAAATATCATTATATACGCTTTGATTAATAAATTTTGTTAGTACTTAACATATGTGGCCCGCTTAAAACTACTAAGCCTTTTTCACAAACCTGAAGTTATAATTAATCTCCTTTATAAAGATGGAAAGATCATTATCAATTTGAGTATTTTCAAGTATTTTTTTGTTATGTAAATTACTTACTTATTGTAAGTAATTTTAACCTATTATCAAAGATAAGTCTTGTTAATGCCTAATTAATTGATTTAAAATCAAGATCTAGTTTATTATATTAGTATGTGATTACTACAAAAAGCTATATATGCATATCAAATGACGCTTGGGAACACCTTTGTGTCTTTATTAGAGACGTCCAATACTGATTGCATCTAATATATTTTATAAGATTAATATTTTAAATATGTTCAACATATTGGTAATATAACATGGTTAGTTATTAAGCATATTGTTATTTAAGTTGTTATACAACTTGTGTTTAACCTATCAATGTAAGTTTTATATATGGTTAAAAGTGAAATCAATAATGATTTATATTATGTTTATTATGATATCTATATGGATATTGTGACTCTAACCATGTTGATGTTGTGTTAGATATAAAATATACAACTGGATATGTGTTCAAGTTTTTGGTACAGGTTTCATTACTTGGAGCAATAAAAAACATCCAACAGTTTCCATATCTTCTACTAAGGAAGAATATATAAGTGTAATGGAAGAAGAAAAAAGAAGCCATGTGGCTAAAGTGGATATTGGAAGAGATATACATGGATGATAAAGGAAGTACTCCTCTTCCATGTGATAGCAAGAATTGCATTGCTCTTGCTAAGACTCTAATTCAGCATTAGAGAATGAAGCATACAAAGATTCATATGAATTTTCTCTAAGAGAAGGTTCCGTGTGGTGATATAGATCTCCAGTACTGCAGGGATGAAGATCAAGTTGCAGATATGTTTACAAAGACATTGTGTGTTGAAAAATTCTGCAAGTTTCATGTAATGCTTGGCCTTTCGAGTTTCCATTAAGGGGGACTATGCATGGAAATGTCACCTCCTAATTGTTGGTTGTGTGATATCTCCTTCTCCTCTATAATTTTTCTCCATTGTAAAGCATTGTAAAAATCATTTTATGATCTTTGTAAACTTTCCAGTCTAAGTTTATGATATACAATCCATTGTTTTGCATCATTTTTAAAGGAGGTTCTTATGTTATAAAAGGCTCCTAGAGATGTTGGTAGAGATTTTCCATGAGAAACTATGAGATATAGTCCCACAAATCATGCTTAGCATATATAATTCAATACTAATTTATGGATTCCAAATCCTTTTGTACCAAAAGGTAAGTTGAGCATGATGAAGGTGTATAAAATTTTCAAATGTGATATTCTAGCCTAAACCTTCACTATGGTTTATGGGTTTATAAATCCTATTGTATAAACAAGTAATGTTGGCATATGTTCCCCACTTAATATTAAGGGGGAGTGTTAGAACATTTAATATTAAGTGTTCTTATAAACAAACTATAGTTTATAATTAAATAAATTATAATATATAATATTTTAATTTATTTAATATAAAATTTGTGTTTATTATGTTAATTGATTATTTAAAAATCAATTAATAGTTACGAGGTACTTCGTGAGAAGTCACACCCGTTTGATTTATTTATATTGACCCGTGGGGTCATTTTAAATGTAATGAATTTATAATTCATGTGATGAATTCATAGAGGAGATAAGTGAGGGGAATGGAGATGTACTAGAATGAGTTTCTCATTAATGGAAATATTACCTTTGTTCTTGTTTTTTACCCCTTGGGGGTTTTTCCACATTAAATTTGTGTCTATGTGATTTTATTTTATTGCATTTGTTATAATGTTTTTATATTAATTTAACTAATATTGAATCTTATTTATTGGTTGATGTGTTTAACCCCTTGGATCGACACACATGACCATGCACATCCATATTATACATCTTTTTATTCTAGTTATCTACATGTCCTTATCACCTTGATGTTGATGGTGAATCACACCACCCCTGAATTTCTGCAACTTGATGGGTTGAGACTCTCAGTGCGATTGCATAACATGGAGCTTTTCCCAAGTGTGGGACCTTACGAATCAGGAAAGCTCTCCAGATGAAGGCCAGTTCCTATTCCTTTGTTCAAATGAACACATAAAAATGCAGAGGGTTTACTCAAAAACCTAATCTAACTTTCCAAGGAGATAGGGTAAGAAGATGCATAAAAATAAACCTAAACTAACAAAGGTGATGCACCGAGGAATGAAGAACACCTGTCTTGCCAATAAACAAAAACCATTAAAATGCAATGCTAGATCATGTACAAATAACCAAATTTGAAGTGCAAGATCAAGAGGATGCAAATGAACATAGAGAGGGTTGAGAATCATCCATAGACATGCATTATTTGCTCCAAAGATTGATACAATACACTACAAAATGCCAAGAGGCAAAGTTGCATTACAATTTTAGATGGGAGGTTTGAACTCCACAAATTTGCCTGCCAAAGAGAAGAAGGGAGGGGCAAAACAAGAATGTCAAACCTTTAGAAATAAGCCCCTCCTTACAATTTATAGGAATAATGAGAGAGGGAAGAGAGACGAATTCCAAATCTACCCCAACCACCTCCAGATTGTATTTAATTCATCTCATTATGGTGGTAGGTGAGAACCATAGTAAACCCAAAAATGGTGAATTTTATTTTGCATTTTTGAAGAATTTTTCTTGTAGTTAAATAAAGGACCTTATAAGCTTTCCGAAAAGTCCAACCTTGCATGAATCCGAGCTCCTTGTGAAAAGTTATGGCCATTTGAATATCTAGGTCAGGGTTTGCTTTCTGTCGGGTTCGGGGTGTCAACGCTCAAAATGTTACGCCCCCTGATGATGCGCCTCGGTGCATCCATCCTCATGTCAACATAATTTTAAGTGTTCCATAGGTGCTGAAATTTGGTGTCGACACCTTCCGATTTGTGCCCTCCAACTGCGTCAGGGCGTGACTTTTCCATGTCGACACCTTTCAACCTACGCCCTCCAACCTGCGCCTGGGCGCGACTTTTCCATGTCGACACCTTTCAACCTGCACCCTCCAACCTACACTAGGGCATGAATTTTTCCATGTCAACACCTTTCAACCTGCACTCTCCAACCCTGCACTGCAGGCGCGACTTTTCCATGTTGACACGTTTTGATCTGCGCCTCCAACTGCACCAGTGGTGCGACTTTTCCATGTCGACACCTTTCAACTGCGCGCTGGGTGCAACCTTTTCCATGTTTTTTCCTTCTAATCTATGTCTGGGTGCAACTGGTGGCATAAATAAATGTTGGGTTTTGAGTTTCTTTGATTTCCATATTCTTTGTTTGTTTATCTTTACCTGGGGGAAGATATATACAACACTTGATCCTCATTCTTCGCATTATCTCACATCCTAATTTTAGGATAGTGTTCCTTTTGAGATCCTCATGCACTTCTTTTAAATCTCAATGTATTTTTGTTAGAAACTAGAATACTGAGAGAGGGGTGAATCAGTGTTGAATTCAACTTTAAATCAAAACCAATCAGATTTTTAACTTAAACAACAATACACATCAAAAGAAAATGTTAATCATACACACACAAGAGACAAGAAGTTTTATGTGGCAAAATCAAAATAGGAGAAAACCCACTGAACCAAATCACTATAGGCCAAATGTTAAAAAATTTGTTGATCTAGAACTCAACACATGAAGCTACAACTTCAATCCAAGCAACTACTTGACCATATGCAAGCCATAACTTTCTAGAAAGTAACCACTTCCTGATTAGAATGAGCTATAACTTAGTGAATACATAAAGAATATGAACACACTTAAATTTGGATGTCAAAAATATGATAATGATCCTAAATTATCAATTTATCCTTCTCAAAGTACCTGCAATTTAATCAATATTTCACCTCTCTATCAACATGTTGTCTTACCAATTGATGGACTCACCTATTATTCTTGAATTGCTAGTTTAAGGAAAAGTTTGATATTCAAGATTCAAAAATCACACATATTGAAATATTTGTATTTCTTATTCTCTGTTATCACTTACTACCATGTCTTAGATTTCACAAAATTATGTCACTGTCATCACACTATATCACTGCTTTCATTAAACTTCTATGGATCTGTTTTGAATGTCTCATAGTTTCCTTTTCTTATACCTTTGTTTTAATATCACTGACATCAGACACACTGATATCAGTAACACATCCTTCACTGTGTGTATGTTTTAGTTACCTTCCATTCATCTCAATGGTATCATTGTTTCAAGATTTTTTTTTTTCCTTATACAATTTTATTCATCAACTTCTTCAAACTCTTCATCCAACCATGAGTCTTCCAATTTCTCTTGTGAGTTGAGAAGTATTTGACTTAGCACACATTTATTGATAAAGAAAAACAAGTGTCTTTTAACCTTTTTATTCAAGATGAGAGAGAGTTTCATGAATTTATAATTGTTGAAGACTCCTCACCTTCTCTAAGAGTCACACTAATTCGAGCTAAAGTGGTCTAACACTATTCAATTTCAAACATGGAAAGAGAATTAGTAGTTTAGACAACTTCCTGATTTTCTGGCTCTGATATGACTTTATATGCAATCAATTCACAGCTTTCATGTGCCTTAAAGATAGATGAACCACATTACAATGTTTATTTAAACATTTCTTAGGTTTTAAAAACTTTGCAAGACTAACTAAATTGTCCTCCACCATGAATTTTACTTTAAAGAGAGTCAATAATTCATAGGTTCAACAACACTGTTACACAAATTTTGAATTTCAAAGTAGTGCACTAGAACATTTAGACTAATTGGACCACTAACAAGAAAATGTAAGGATTGTAAGGAGCTTCTTATTCGAGATTGCAAAATAATTTTTACTCAAAATGTTAAACACAGACCCTGCGCACACTATATTTGCGAGATTCAAAAATTATGTCGACAAATTCTCACTATATGCTTGATAAAAATGGAAAATTCTTTTTGCAAATGATTTGTGAGACAAAAATAGAGATATCCTCTGAAACCATGATTTTTCATTGGTTGGTTTGAGAGATTGAAAGTTTTTTATGTTTCTAACCCTATAATGAGGGTATACATCCACTCTACACACTTGAGACCACATAAAATTGATTTTCAAGCTCAATTATTGATGGAATTTGAAAATTCTAACTTTTGAGGATATGATGAGTAAATCTTCACCTTCTATAAACAACTAAACATCATGAAATTGCTCCATTTTCTCCCAACAATCAGAGTGAAATATACAATGATGAAGAAACATGACAATATAATTGTTTTTAAGTAAGCACCTCCTTTGATGTCTTTGGTTAGCAATCCAAATAAAATGGAGGGATTAATGATGAATAAAACACCTTACCATAGTGATGAAAAATCATCTACAAGCTAAGAAACCATATCCACTATTTTTTTCATGCTTGCATATTGGAGTTTAGTCTTCATCTTGACTATTTTCAAGCACAAAACAAATCTTCACTCAAACTTGTCATCATCTTCACTTGTGATAGTGACACTAACCATAAACATCATGATTTTTAAGGGGAATTTGAGGTCATACTTATCTTAAACATGAATCTTTTAAGCAACTACATACATAACAATGTGCTAACTCCACAACTCATGCATAAGCATATTTAGAAGTAATTCACACTTCACCATTGCACTTGGAAATTCCCAAAAAACTATTTTTCTCTGTAGAAGAGAAAAACAGCTCATGAACCTTGAGAAAAATATTTTCACAACATCTTACTTAAAAATTTTCAATCTTGGAGGCTTAAAGCATGACTTCCCAAAACCTAGTCCTACATAGAAAAGGGATGCCTATATAGCATAGTTCATCTTGAGAGAAATGGGGTCATAATTTTGAATTATATGAGGTTTCTTATGCTTCTGAGAAGAATATTTATCTTTCACCAGTGACTTAGAGTTATAAAATTTAAATTAGGATAATAAAGTCAAGAAGAATCCCTAGAGAGAGACCAAACATCAACAGAAGAATGCTCATAACTTTCTTAAATATTATACAATTCACCTAAATTTTTTTATAATATCTCAAGCTTGGAATTTTATATAAAAATTCCTTCTATGATTTATTGTAAGGAGGAAATATATTTTTTTCTTGAGTGTTAAGAAGCCAGGTACCTTATTTTGCATTTTTCAAAAAACTTGTTTTACAAAAACTAGCATAACTTTCACATACCTTCTCAGGAATTTGGTGAAATTTTTCTTGAAGAACCTAAAATAACCCCTCTACATGATACATGAACTCATTTTTCATACATATTCATGTACTATCCTATCCTATCTCATTTGTATCAATATGTAGTACCAATTCTCAAGGCTAACTTCTGTGAACTTTTGACTTATGCCTCTAGGAGATAAACTAAGCCTTCTTATTGCACACACATGCCCTAGAAAAAATTCCTAGGCTTCTCCCATGCTTATATGAAATTTCCATGACCTGTAACAACCTCTCACACCTTATCAGGTTCCAGAAATAGGACTAAATGGGCCAGTTTCAACTGCAACTTCCAACAAATGACCTGATACACCTTGTGAGAGATATTTCCCATGTTTGTAACATCATTATTGATTTGTAGACCATCTAAAACAAAAAATCCAAACTATACTATTCATTTATAGATAAACCACCTCACTATTTGAGCTTGAAGCGCCTTGAAACCAACCTGAAGCTTCCTGAAAGCAACTTGAACCACTAAGCACCATTGAAAACCACCTGACCTATATGCCCTTTTAATCTTCCTTTGTCATAAATGCCATGTGACATCAATGAAAAAAACCAAAAATTTGACAGGGTGTAACACTTTCTTTCCCTTTTTTGGATTTATCTTCTCCGTGGCTCACTACTTCCTTGTTTCCTCTTAAAAATTCCATGTGGTCCCCTTTATCTTATCGCACACTTTCCATCTTTCACCTTCTTGTTCTTGGCTATTATTTCAATTAACTAGTTCTTTTCATGTTATTCCTTCACAGAAACATTCTTCTCTTGCATGCATTTTCTCTACTTCCTCTTATGTGCATTTTTTCTCCTTTGTTCACACCTTATGCCTCTGGGTTGTCTGCCTCTCGCCATATTCCTTCTTTCTCCCATGCATGCTCCTTTATCCTTCTACACCTATGTTGTTCCCTAACATGAATCCTTCTTCTTCTGCATCCACTTTCTCCTTTCCCACCTCATCATGGGATTTCCTTTTCATGTACACCTTAAATTCCCCACACACTCTTCTCTACTTCTCCTCATGCTCATTTTTCTCCCTATGACCTTATTCCTCATCCTACTTCTTATGAAATTATTTCATTTCCCTAAAAACATTATCCCAATGTGTCATCCTCCTCTTCATGTACATTTATTTTGTGGAAGCCTCTTCATTTGATTCTTCATGCCACTCTTTCCTTATCTTTCCAACCTCATCATTTTCTCCTAGGACCTTCCTCTTATTCATTATGGAAGATCGTCTTTCTTCTAGCGTACATCTTCCTTACACACTCCTTTCCTTTTTGTGTGTGCCTTCAACTTATCCCAAGTGCACCTTCCTTATTTAGTATAATTTTTCCTAAGTCCTAGGATGCCTTTACTTAAAAACATAAGGTAATTTAAAACTTGATGTCCTCTTGAAGTGGGTGTGAGTGATATAATTACACTTTGGGAAACTATTTCCAGATCCTTTATTAAATAAGGCATCTTCCTTTTTCACTTCGTCATATGCTTCCTCCAGTATTTAGTCACTCCCATGTGACTTTACCATACTACTTTACATTCTCTTGTGAGTTCCTACTACCTGAAAACCTCTTTTCTCTGGGAGGTTCATCCTTTAAAATTGTTAGCGAGATTGTTCTCTTCCTTCCTCTACATAATTATCTTCTTGCTCTACTTTCTCCTTTTCTTCTCTGTAAGGATTCTCCATTGATAAAAAATATTGAGTCCTTCCCCACCCTTTTCCTCTTTTGTGGTTTTCTCTATTATTGGACTTATGTTCTCTATGCATTTTTCCAGTGTGTAATTATTTCTTTGTCTTCTCTTCTTATTCTTCATGTCTTTTTTGTCATCATTTCATCCTCTTTGTAATGCCTACTTTTTACTCACACAAAAACAACAGTAAAAATACCAGGATAATTTTTTTTATGTACATTGCTCACTACACAACACCACAAGGGCTCCAAGTAAAGAATACTCAAAGATGCATACGACACTTACAAATCATCGACTCACATAGACACATGACAACACCATAGACATGTCAATGCCACACTTTCCCAATGAATGAATACTAGCAATGACCCAACCACAAGAAAAGGACTCAAGGATTGGCAACCCACAACACATAATTTCTTTAATTGCATTTTAGTTACGATCAACATTCCAAGAACATTATTGTGCAAGGAAAACTTTCTCCTTTTCCATCTACATATTCTTAAGTTCATTCCACAATTAATTTATAGTTCGACCATTTTAAGTTGGCCTTTTTTATCCTTTACGGAAATCTCCATAACTTACATACTTATTTGGCATAATTCAAATTACATATAAAGTGCTTAATTATCTTGTTCTTATGTTAAGAATATTCTTCTCAAACATTTATTCAATGTCTACCTTTTACCCTTACAACTCAAGTGAATCTGACTTGATGTCTAGAAAGCAATATTAGGATTTAAGGAAGATTTATATACAAGATAGATTTTTTTTTCAAAAACATTCTTCGATCACGGTATAGTTATTTCCCTACCATAGTTATTCTAATTCAATGACTTGTGGAATTCCATTTTGATATATATATATATATATATATTTTTTTCTCGAAGTTTGATCACACCAAGGAAATTCATATTCTTTGTAACTCATGAAAATGTTGAATTAAGTTATAAGGACTCCAAGAGTGGCATTATTCCTAACCTCAAATCTCATTTTTACTCTTCTATGCTTTACGTTTTCATCACATTAAGGTCTCATTATTACCATCGCTTTAAAACAAAAGAGTTATGAAAGTACTTGTTTGACATCTTAAAGAAGTACATGGTTAGAAGCATTATAAACTACACATGAACCACAAGTGATTTGTGTTCAAGGTAAGGTCCCATGTTTCTGCATTTCATGATTCCACATGTGAAATATTATTTATTCCTTAATGTCATAAAAGGACATAACAAGGTTTTACGGGACAAGGTTTTAGTTTCTTGGGTTCTCTTAGGTCAACATCTTTCAAATCAATTTTGTTTTGCAAAGAGTTACTTATAATTTTCTACCCACATGTTAACCTCCAAATCAACTAAGGTTTAGTTTAATTCCAATTTTCACTCAGGGCTTTAATCCCTATTATAGATTAGATTAAGGTTAAAACATATTTACCCTATAAACCCTTCATGAGAGATCAAGGAACTATATTGTCACAAGCCAAAGATAAGACATTTAGCTGTGAGGGACTAAAGAGTTCACTAACAAGAATGCAAGACATAGAACAACTATATCCCGATCTCCATTTATGTCGTTTGAATCCAACAGGGATTTCATTCGATGAAGAAATTTAATTTTAAATCTATCTTCAGAAGACAAGGTAGTCCACTAGGATACAAAGGAGGAGTTAGCTCTACATACTCCAATTAATTTTTGACTGTGTCACTCCTATCTATCAGGTTTATGACAATGTCACTAAACATACTGACTAAGATGATAAACCCATTCTTGGGCTCTTGTTTACCCAAACTAGGAGGTTCCATCAAGTGCAGAGTTTAAGTTCATTCTATGGTTTTCAATGTCTTCTATGGTAAAAAGTATCACACATGAAGACATGTTATGCTCAGATATTATACAAGGGTTGAGTATTTCGATTAAATCTCTTTATTACGTTTACAAGGTAAGAATACAACAAGCTAATTAATTAATCATTTATTGAACACTGAATATGCACTACAAGATATTACTCCAAATTCATTTACTATATATATATCAAATATTTTTACCATACGTACTATGAATCAAATTGAACCTATGATTAAATACACATTTCCTAGATGTCCCTAAAAACTAGCATCTCATGCATATTAACAAATTTCAAATATAATTTTTTGTAACATGAGACTACATTATACATATATTCATTTTACAATGAACTATATAAATTACAATGATAAATAATGAATTACACATCGCCTTTTCGCCATCATTCTTGTATCTCTGTGTAAAACCACGTGAGGATGAAATCAACAATAAATCGCTGGCATGACATCCACCCTAATCTAACATTTTAACATTTTTTCAGTTTCCCATTTACATATAATAATAATTACAAATTGCAATCGAAAGAAAAGGTTTAGGGAAATGTATTCATTACATTTCATTTCACTTCATCTTGTAATCCAAGGAGAGAGAAAGAGAAGGGAAGAGAGAGAAAACACCATTTTGTCAAAAGCTCTATTTCACACAACAAGTTACACTATAGAGTTTTTAAACAGTTATTTACATGTGTCAAAAGTTTCCACGGTGGTTTGGCAACTGACGAGGGTCCCACAATTTTCTATTTTTACATTTTCTTGCTAGCTACAAAAATGTTCAAATTGGGTTCGGAGGCTAAGAATCCACTTTCAAAAGTTGTATTCTGAAGAGCAAACACACCACAGTTAAATTCCTACGTGTACGCTTATATACCAAGAGCTCATAAAGCAACCGACATAATCTTTAACTAGAAAATGGTTCATGTTTGGCGGCTAGTTTTATGGAACCATTGGTAGTAATTGACCTAGTTGCAAAAGAATAAAAGTTAGCTTGAGGGCTCAGAAAACTACGTCCAAAACTGACGTTCGATGGATGAATGCACAACGAGAAACTTCCTACAAGTTCCCCTATATAAGGAGAATTCAATAGAGTTGACGGAACTCAGAACTAGAAAATAGTCTTCAAACAGTGACAAGTTTTCTAAAGCCACCGGTCCTAATTGGTCTAGTTTGACCTAGTCAAACTGTGACTAGAGGCCTACAAAATGCCATTTCCAAACTATCTAGAAAAGTGTTTTTCCCTAAACTAAAAGTTCCATGCAATTGTCTAGTAAAACACTAGAGGTTTACGAAGATAGATAATAATTTCTCTATCCAGGTTTCAAATGGTGGTTCAAAACGAAAGCCAACTTTCTAGATTTAACAACTTCCTACCACTGTAAAAATAGTGTAACAGGGCTCCTATAAGGGCGTCAAATAGATCAAAAATGTTCATTCAAGGTCAAACCAAAGGGTAAGGTGACTCCTCACATAACAAGGTACACGAATGAAGCTTAACATCCCATTTTTAGAGTTACGAGGGGTACTTAACGAGTCTCTGAAAAATGCAAAATTATCTATTTAAACAGGGAGATGGTCAACATTTTTACTAGGAAGTCAATTTCGTCTTGTCGATAAAACAATATTGAAGCGATCTAGTTGGGTAGGAAGTTTTCTAAATCACCTCAGAATGAGGGTTGAAGTTCATGGTTTAATACAAAGGGTTATTTTGAATTCGTGAGTTACAACATGACATTTTATTGTTTTGCAACAAGTTAATATAAAACAATTAAATGTATTATAATCCTAATATTTTAAAATTATATTAAGTTGCAAATGAAAACTAAAGTATGAGAGTTATGAAAGATAAGGGGAGATGAACCATGCTCTGGAAATGAACTGGCGAGGCGAAGTTGGGGAGTTGACATCGCACCCATTGATTTCACTTGCTTGCAGCCACAAAATGAAAACCCAAAAATAACATCCACAATAATGTCAAAATCAGTGGCCAGTTCTGTTGGAAAATCCTATGGTGGCAAGAAAGGAACAACAAGTGCCTCCAGCTGAGTAACAAGCCCATGGTAAAGAGGCTTATCAGTGCATTTGGGATAGCAAACAAATGCCATGTATCCAAAAAGATAAAGGTGGTGTGTAACCACCAGTCCATTACCACCATTGTTGTCAGGGCCACAAATAATTAGCACCCGGTTGTACTCATTCATTTTGTAAACCTCTGCTATGGGTGTTGCAACACTGAGGCCTGCCAACTCCATCAACTAGTCTACACTAAATCCAAGAGGGCTCATAAGGAGTTCATCAATCGCAACAACATATTTCCGTGAAAGGTATGATATTGCTTCTAGATCATGAATGTGTTGAAGGGAATGAATAACTTTTGTTCCCATTTCTTCAGATCGACCATGCTCTGATGACAATCACATTTAAAAGATGAAAATCTGGAACATGTGACTTGCACTTGAGAGCTCAGAGGTAGCTACAACATTTAGAAGCCAATACGTGGCGAGCTGACAAAGCTAAATTTATAGGCCCAAGCCCTAAGGATGTCTTTTCTCTCCCGATTACACTGAAATCACACCAGCGTTCTATGAAAACAAAACAGACATTTGGGGAAAATACGAGAAAGAGGAAGCTTCAATAGGATGACCACCATTCCCGCTAACTAATATCGTCCATGAGGCCACATTACGGGCATTTATTCAAATAACTCACATGCCAAGTGCATACTTCCACATTTTGCATTCACGTATACCAGAGCATTTGCAAATACAACATCTGACAAAATTCCTCAATATTTTATGCTTTATTGGAAGTTCATCCTGTCCCAGAACTCGCATTTGGCATAGGTGAGAAAGGTAGGAAAAGGAAAGTCAAATTTATATTATGCTTTGATGGATGTCTACCTATACTAAGCCCATGCTTTACACAGGTAGGGAGGTTACCTGAAGGTTTCTAAACCTTCTCAACAAACCCATTCATGTAAATCCCATAGCCATTGCAGTCAAAGAAGCCACATGTTTTTTTTTCCAGGCATTTTGGCACACAGTTCACATGCCTTACGCATGCATCTTGTTTCTGCAAGAATGTCAGCCAAAGCACTTGCAACCACAACACCAACAAATTCCTCTACCCTTGTGCTTGGTTGGATGTCTATACCATGTTCCCGATCTCAAGTATTTTGGCACAGTTTGGGAGTGAAATGCAAGAGAGATCTCTAGCCAAAGAAAAGTAGTAGCTGGAAGTTTCAACGCCTTACCTCCGCAATCCTCTAGTTTGCATTTTTTTTCCGAGGAATCTAATGCTTGAAGGAATAAGGCATGTGCACCCAACAAAGAATAAGGGTAAGTGTCAGTGGTTAGGTGAGAAGAATTCATTATTTAATTTAAAAGTCCCCACAACCACTCAAAGACCCATCTCCTTCCTCCTAGCCTACCCCATGCATTGTCATTTTTAAAATTTTTGGTCGGCACTACATTCTTCTTTCTTTTAATCCTTCACCATGAATCTTTACTTTCATGCCTCCTTTCTGTTAGCTCCAATTTTACTTATTTTCCTTCTCTCCTTGGGCTCTTCTTGCATGTCCTAACTTCAACGCAATCCTCCGATGTCTCTTATTTTCCCTTATGGATTGTTTGAGGTTCTACCCTCTCCTTAACCTCTCAAGATCTATTATACTGCACTCTAACTAAACGCCTTTTTCTTCTCCTCCCCCTTGCTATGGAAATTTCACTTTTCCAATTCCTCTTATGCTCCTTATACATAGGTCTTATGGAGTCTCTCCAAAATGCTCCACCTTGAGATCATTGTTGAACACTTTTCCCCCTGGTGCCCTATTTTCCAGCACACTCTAAAGCAACTATTTCCATTAGCTTCCATCCACTTGTTTCCTTCACGGAAACTTCTTATGGGTCAAACCAATCCCAAACTCTCTTGATCTCAACTTCCTCCTTTGCATCATCCCATTATTTTATATATTTTTTTCACACTCCCACTAGTGCATGTTACCCTCTTCCTTTGTATGCCTTTTTCACACCTCCTTTCGCGATCCTTCTTGGTCTCCCTCTTTGTGTACACCATTTATCATGCATACTCTTGAAATATCCTCAGATCTCAAATTCTCTTGCAATGGTGTTCCCATTTTTGTGAGTGTCTTCACCTACATTCTTCTCAAATATTCTCGGTGTCTTCTTCTCTACACATCTTATTACACCTCTTATTTTATCTAGGGTCTCTTCTCTTATGCTCTATATGGAACACCCCACTTCATGATCCTCTGATATGCTCTACTGTGCATCTCCTATGTATTATGTGTGGTTTTTTCTTCTTAAACACTTTCTTCCTTTTGTTCTACTTTATTTTCCATGGTCTCCTTCTGGTTCTATGTATACCTTTATGCACTCGTGGTATTTTTCACACATCTCCTCCTCTTGGGAACCTTCCTTTTCTAGCATGATACACTCATGTGTTGTCATTTTATGTGTCTCCATTTGTACATCCTTCTATGGTACTCCTGCATCTAAAATCTTTCCCCTTGGTTGTGCTCCACACTTGGTTCACTTTTTTTGTTGCGCTCTTCTCAAATAACATCTTGATATGCCTTCACACATGCCTCCTTCTAGTACTCTTTTAAGACTTTTTGTAGATTATTTTCTTTGCACCTTTGACTCTTTATTGATTCCTTCATATTCTCACAAATTCTAGCTATAAGCTCCTTACTTTTCTTGTGGTATTCCTTTACATGCTCTATTCTGGTCCTCACATTTTGTATTCCCTTAAGCTCCTCCATCATTTCTGTGAGCTTATTCAATTTTTGCATTTAAAAATTTTTCCTTTCTTAGTGCCATCTCACAAATTTTTGTACTTTATTTTCTATCCATGTTCTCTACCCACCTCTCGCAACATGGAGAAAAATATTCCTTACACTAGTTGCCTCATGTTCAACATTCTTCCATCTTCATTTCCTTCCTCGCTTTCCCATTGGAAAGAACTAGATCTGATACCACTTGATAGTGATAGACTCCACCAAGTACTCCTCGATCCTTCAATTTCCTCAAAGTCACACAATAGGCTACAAAATGAGTACATTATTTCTTTTATGAAATAAATCCATACAACATCTACAACGTACACTGAAGCAGATTTATAGAATGTTGTTTACACAGGGAAAAACAAGCCTCATCTCTCTCATTCTCTCCTCTTGGTTCTATCATTGATCCTACCCTCTTCTCTCGGTCCATCTTATCTCTTCCTCCTTTGGACTATATGGCATCCTTTCATCCCTCTACGGTACTCAAAAATAACTATTGCCTCAACAAATTTTAACTTGGTGGTCTACTCTTCCTTTTATAAAAACAAACTTGAATTTTCATACTTCTCTCTCCTCGGTGTTGGCTTTTCCATTCTTACCGCTTGAACTTCAAATTTGAATTGTGATCTTTTCACGACCTTATCTGTATCATATTATCTCAACAAATCATATTGTGCCACATCACTTAGTGGTTAGATTCTCCTTATCAGCCACTCCGTCATCAAGTCACTATTACCCATGTGACAATGTAGATCCATATTATCCATCATTTCTCTACCAGATGTCATCATTCCCTTATCACTTTGGTGCTCATCCTTTGCATTATGTCGCATCCTCACCTTATCCTATGGTTCCTTTCAATATCCTTGCACACTTTTATATCTCTATGTGCCTTCCTTTCTTTCTTCTCATCTTTTTCTTCTCCATGCCTCTTCACTTCCTTGCTTCCTCTTAAAAATTCCTTTTGCTCCACTTTATCTCCTCATTCCCTTTTAATCTTGCACCTTCTTACACATGGTTGTTATTTTGATAAACCAATTCTTCTCAAGGAATTCCTTTCCATAATGCATTCTTATCATGCTTTCCTTTTGTCTCCTTCCTCTCATATTCATGTTTTATCCATCCTTCATACCTTATGCCTCTGGATTTTCCACCTCTCTCCCTCTTTCTTCTTTCTCCCATGTGTGCTCTGTTATCCTTTTGTGGATTCCCATGGACACTTCCTTCACTTTCAATTTTCCCTTTTTCTTCTTACTTTGTGATTACATTTCCATGCATGTCTTGACTTCCCCACACACTCTTCTTTGCTTATCTTTATGCACATTATTCTCCTCGTGCCTTTACTCCTCATCCTAATTCTTATGTACTTTTTCTTTTCCCTGAAGAAATCATTCCCATGTACATCCTCCTCTTTCCCTGCATTTCTTTTATGCATACCTCTTCACTTGTGACTTTAGGACACTCTTAAATTCTCATTTTCTCCTCATCACTTTATCATATGACATTCCTATTCCTCCTTTTGGAATATCATACGTGTTCTTCCCTGCACATATTCCTTGAAATCTCATTTCCTTTTCCTATGAACCTTCAATTTCTTGCACGCACACCTTCCTTATTTAGTGTAGGTTTTCCTAAGCCCCACGATGTCTGTATATCATAGAATCAATGAATGGTTTAATCCATAAATAATGGTTAAATCCGTACATATTGTATACTTCCACAAAAAGGATAAATTATTTGTAGGATATTTTTAGATTTTTAAACATTTTTTCACACCATGATCAGTTTCCAGATCTATGAAATAGAAAAGTGCACCATTTAACGATTTACTCAAAATCAGCACATGTTCTAATTGATCTAACTTGTAAATGTGTGTATATATATATACATATATCTAACTTGTAAATGTATATATATATATACTCTCACTTTAGTGTTAATTTTTAATCAATAATATTAAAACACATCATATTTCTAACCTTTAGTATTGAAACTTGATAAGTAAAGAATCCATATTTGTTTATTTTTATGTTTAATCATTTAGGAAATCTGCTTATTGATCGAATCTGTAACCTATTTTACCTATGTAATGATTTTCTGAATTAGTGTTTTTATTAAAAAACCCTAGGTTTTCATTTCAAATATGTGTATTGATATTATTTCACCATGTCCTAATTTTTTCTCTTTACTAATACTATTGTTGAATCCTTTGTTGAACCTTCCTAAGGAATAATTTTTAGTTATGATTTTAATCATTATGAAACATTTTATGGTATCGATGATTTTTTTTTAATAAAATGCCTAAATTATAATCCCCAACACATTGATGCACTACTCTATATAGATCGAGATTAGTAGAAACACTTGGGTGCCTTTTATATTTATATATTCAATAGTATTAAATCTATTATTTTTCTTCTCCTATCACTACATCTACTATTTTCACATATACATTTCATATATCTTTGGGGCATCCAATTCCCCCATCAAAATTTTATAACGTATATCCCTATTTCTACTACCAATACCACATATTTAATGCACATCTATGGGAATTTTCACAATTAATCTACTACATGTTCTCATGAGCTTCTCATTCATGATTTATAGTTTAAGATACTACAATTGGATCAAGGTGTATCTAGAGCTTCTAATGTTATGGAATCTAACGGATTACTTCATAACCCACTTTAACCTATATTGGCATTTTATCTATTACCCCTATGGTTTTTTTTTCCTATGCTTCCTATCTATGAGGGTAAAGGTGATATTAAGAAACACATTCACTCTCTTCACATAACTTTCCTATACTATGTTAACAATGAAAATTTTCTTAATTTTTTTAGAAGTCTAAAAGATTATTATTTACAATGGTTTTATGATATACCTATTCAGTTGGTAAGGTATTTAAATCCATTGGATAATCAATTTATTTTAAACTTATCCATAAATATTGATAATAATTTATCTTATGCTTAGATAGATAAAATTGAACAAAATTGTAAAGAATCAATTAATGATTATGTCTTGTGCTAAAAAACATTGAACTTACTAAAATGAGAAAAAAAAATTCTAACATAAAGCTTCAAGGTCTATTTATTCAATCTATTTTACCCCATTTAAATAATTTGTTATGTGTGTAAATTTTATATCCTATGATGAGATATTTTATACTTTTAAGGAAAGAGAGATAAAGTATGTAGCATCGAGAATGCTTAAGTATGGTTCTATCAAACCTAATGCATCTACATATAAATTTCAAGGAAAATATAATTATGAATGAAATGCCAATGATAAAAAAGTTAGAGTTAAAGAAATGGTTTATGTCATATCTTAACCTAAAAAGGTTTACCTACAAGTAGATCCTAAAAGGAAATTCATACCATTTTCATCTCCTCCTTGCCTAAGATTACAAAATTTTCCTAAGTGTAACCTTGTATCTATCCTTCATCCTATTTTTATTGATACAAACAAGACTTAAATAAAAAAAAAATTTGTTTTTATTATAATGTCTATTACGACTACCATATATCTAGTGGGAACCCTAATAAAAAATTATTCAATCTTCAACATGTTATATAATATCTAATTGAAACTAATTCTATTGTATTTGAGCCTACCCCTTGTCTAATCCAAGCCTTAAGTCAATGAAAATCCTAATCTTAAGATATTTGACAACCCTTTATTTCTAATCACCATAATTCAAAATCTTAGAGTAACTCATAGGTGCATAATGCATATAAGGAATAACCTCCTCCATATATTGATAATCTAATTTATTCTCTTATGTCTTTAATTACTTGTTCTTTGTCTCATATGCCTATTATTAATTTTGATGACTATGACATACTTTATGATAATGTATTTTCTAGTAGGATTTGTATTTGATCCTTTGACAATAAGAATCCTATCCATAATATCTTATTTGATAGTTTTTACAAGCACAATATGTTCCCTTTGGAATTTTTATCTTTTTTGTTATACTAAGAAACTTGTCTAATCTATTGCCTAATGTCCTAATAAATCTATTGGTCACATTATTCTCCACATTAAAATTGGATTCGATGTTATGGATAAACCTTTCTTGGTCATTGAACAATAATGTTACATTTTATATGATTCTCAAATAACCTTGGATTCGTGATCTTATGGAAAATACTTTTATTATCGATCAATGGGACATATACTGACAATGGAATTTTTTATATTTAATGTTATAACTTATGAGGATCCTTTACCCATTCCCTTTCGGAAAGAAGCATATATCTCTAAAATAAGTCTACTCATGTTACATCTACAAGCTATATATCTCATAGGACTCTTCATAGGTCTCCTCCTATAACAAACAAATCTACTAAGTGTGTCCCATGACCTCAACTTAAAGTAATACATCCTACTCCAATTATGTAAAATGCAGTCTTTAAGTGAAAGTATCCTACAACTATAGATTTATTTTCTTACCCTCCTAATGATATCATAGGGTAGATCCTCTTTGTAAATATTAAAAAATAAATAAATAAAAATTCCAGTATTATAATAATGTAAAAACATTCAAATACTCTCAAATTTAAAAATGTAGACCTAAACATAGTTTGATGTACTAAGGTTTTTACTTAACATATGTTATTTTTCACAAGTTTAATAGATATCAATTTTATACTCTTTCAACACGTGTTTCATGAATTGTATGTGTATGATGAAAGACACACATGACTCTACAATGATTATTAATCTTGGGTCTATCATTTTCCTAGTGGTCATCAAAATATTAAAGCACCTTATTCGCTCTTATGTGATATTATTTTATTACTTGGTAATATTTCATATCCTCAATATGCTTATATTATATACTACGATTTATGTTATATGTTCAAATTTTTGGGAGTAATAGATATGGTTTGTGTAAGACTATTATATCATGTACCATGCACCCTTTGGGTATAGTTTAATTTTCATCATCGTGCATTTTCTTATTTACGTTCTTATCTTGTGTTTTCATCCATTTTCCCTCTCTATGTGTGTGCATAACTTAGGTATCTCTTATTTGAATTATTTGTTACCTTTATTTATGAAAGCATGTAGACTAGATTGTATTTATTGCAACACTATTGTGTTCATTCTATTTGGCCTTTACAATTTCTATGTCCGTGTATGTGACTTATTAATGAAATTGTATTATTATGTCTTTATTCTTGCATCCTTCCATTATTTTTATATATGTTATGTATTAATGCCATGGTTTCTACCATGTACTCTCTTGTAGATCATATCTCTATATAGTGGCAACCCATACCTAGCTTCTTATGTCATCCAAATATGATTATATTCTACATCCGACATGGAAACACTTCAATTGTTTTGAGGTAAGTGATGTAAATAATATCTCACACAACTCAAAAGAGGAGGAATTTATTGGGTTTATCCAAAAATATCCTTGTAACTCAATGACACAATTATTTTATAGATTACATAATATAGTTTGAAAAAATAAAAGGACACATTAACAAGAATAGGTATACATTATTCACATTATTTAAGCATGGAAAAAGTAAACCAACAGGATGGATTCGTCATACGTTACTTTCCAAAATGTATTGTACCATCTTGGGAAGATTTTTAACATCCGATTTATAATTTTTTGGAACATACAAACAACTATATGTTTATGTTAAAAATTAAAGGACACATTACACAATTTATATATGAGTTTAAGAAAATATTATATAGAATGTGGCGGGGATGTGTACGTAGTTACTTTTGGATTTGTATATTATAGAATCATTAAAACTTATACAATGTATGGTGTGGGGGAATGATCATGATTCATTACCATTTCTATTCATATTTGGTATATTAACACTTATTATAATGCACACTGGAGGCATGATTACCTCACTCCTTTGCAAATTTACATCAATTTACACATTTGGAACCCAGATTTTTTGAAAATAGTATTATTTTCTTGGTGAAATATTAAAGGGGTGTCTTGACACCATGTGATACTATTATGCTCTTTCATTGGAAGGGAATTTAGGGAAACCAGATTCCTTATGGTACCCTTTATTTTTTGCATTGGGGACCGCAATTCACTTCCTTGATGAGATGGGAAATCCAATTTCATTCATGTATTTGACTACTAAAAATTATGGATAAATTACCCCTAATCCTCTAGTGGTATAGTTATATTATATATCTCTATGTTATTCAAATAAGAAGGGTATCCATCAACAAGATAAATAGGTGTATTCCTTTTATTCTTTATTACCTTCAAATTTATAAAACTTTAATATCAATTTTAGTATAGTGTTAAAGATAAATTCTCTTTCTATGGAGATTCAGTAAAATCTATGTTTTTCAATTTTCACATTGGGCTCTTGCCACCATCTTGAGCATCTCAAGAAATAAAGAAAATACCAAGGAAAATAAAAAGTGTGTTTTAACACTTAGGTATTCTTTCTCTTTAACTGGGTAATTTTCATTTCCTCTCATATTGGTTTAACCTAAATGATAGTAATTTATAGGGGTAGTAACCAATGGTAGATTATCCTAATGAATTAGTTTCCAAATAGAGTTGTAGTAATATTAGGAATAATCATTGAACAAAAAGAAATAACGATCGATAATGCAAAAAAGAACTATCAATGAGAAGGAGAAGAATAATTAGTTGTTATCCTAGAGTGTTTCCTAATATTAGTTGACCTAATGAATATAAAAGGTTGGAAAAAATTTCATAGCTGATTTTCTATTAAACTATGTCGTGAACAACTACATGAACCAAATAATATATTACAACCCAAATTGTACCGCACTAAGGCTTTTTCTATAAGTCATTATCCCTCTACACTTTAAACTCCCCAATATTCTTGGGACTATGTACTACTTCCTATTTTGATCCTTTACGTAATGAGGAATTTTGGTATTGTGTGATGATCATTGTGAAATTATTTGAATCTTAGAAACCATATATGGTGAAGAGTTCCTGCAAACAAACGATTAGTTGGATTATGGCCACCTCTATACACCATCGACATCACTACTAATATGAATATGTCTCAAAAAACATGTCATTTTCACCTAACATGTGATACCTAAATTTATGAAACCATGTTTATAATCATGACCTTGTAATAATGTGATTTTACTTGAACATTATCCATAGCTTGAATTGAGAGGATGTACTCTTTTTGGTTGCAAATATGGGGAGAGAACTACCCTAAATGAATATGCAAAGTATATGCTACTCAAAATATTATAGGATTGTCTTTTCTTGTGATTTCTCTTAGTGTGTGCTCATTGGAATGCTAAGAGTAAAGTAGGTAGAATGCCCCCTTCTTAATGAGGGATGAGGAATTTTCTTATATATTTTTCTAGATATGAAGAACTCAAATAAAGCTGACTAGAAGTGCACCAAATGAATTAAAATTAAGAAAATTACTATTAGAGGAAAAGGGGTGAAAGTGGTTAGGTAGGCCCGTAACATATGGGTGATATGACCATTTTTGGATGCTATATTCCTAGATGCATATATGAGTAATCTAAAAGTTATAATTATAATATGTGAGTGTATATTTCAATTTGATCAATTAATATGACTGTTATAAAAATAAATAAGTTGTGTGTGCAATCGTGAATGAGTAAGATATAGCTAGGGATGGCATAATTGGTCAAGTTAAGAAAGTGTGGGATAGTGCAAGTGTATTGTATAATATGTGTTGTTGCATGACATGAATTACTAATTTAAGTGTCTACCTTTTCCTCCCTTTAAGTATGGAATTGAAAATTTTGTACTTAATGTAAAAGTTACATGAGTGTGTAAAAACACTTTTCCTTCATTCGGAGGGACTTGTGCTTGTGCCAAGGAATTTAAATTTTTAGTTATGTTTATTTTAACAAGATTATATTTTATTATAATACGAGAGATGGGGAGAGATTATTCCCTCTATTATTTACATGGAAATTTTATGAACATTGTGTTGGATTTGGTTGGAAGGACTTTGGGGTGATCATTCCCCAAGTGGAATGTGCCAAAGAGAATAGAAAGAAGTGAAAATACATCCCACATGGTAAAGATGATATTATGGGGAGCATTTCAATTTATTTTCATCCTTCCACAAAAATATGGGTAATGGGAAGTAAAGCCTATGAGGATAACAATCACTTTGACCCCAATTGATATGAAATTATCACACAATGTTTTGAGGCAATGCTAGATTGCATGTACCCTTACTGGCGCCATAATCTGATTTATACCATGAATTTTATTATTAAAACTAAGTAAAGTTCTAAAAATGTCTCCAGAAACTATACAAACTAAGAATATTGTTGAATATTCCTCCAGGATGGAAGCGTATAGAATAGGCCATAACATCTAAATGTTATGGTATTTCTTGTACATTTTGTCCTTGTATGTTTTCTAACATATTTTTTTATTAAAACAATTTTATCAACCTCTACAATATTTGAATTTGTACCTATTATTCTATTATATGATTATAAATTTTAGTGAGGTTGAGATATCATCCAATGGTTTCAAAATTTTTAAGGTGCATCGGATGGAATAATGGAATTAAGGCTTAAACACGAGGAATTGTAGTTGATGTGCACATGTGTTGCAGAATTATTTTAGGGGAAATAGGGGGAGTGTGTATGGTGTATACCATAGTGCATACATAGTAATATAATAGAAAAATTAGAAAAGTGTTAGTAAAAGATACAAAAAAATAATGCAGTCGATGTAAGAAAAAGCGTGCATTGACACACAAACATAACAACATGGAAAAAAATATGCCGCATACATGGAACACCACCTCGGATGTCACAAGACAATCTAGGTACTCAATTAAAATAATCACTAATCAATTAACATAGGGAGTTTCCCACAAATAAGTGAAAGAAAAGAGAAAGTGTGATGCCTCGTTCGGTGGTTACCCCGGTTCTTATCACGGTGACGCTATTTTTAGCGTCGAACGGCCGTGTGTAATTCTATTATCTTAGACCATGTCTTAGTGATGTTTTAGCACCTTCCCTCTCCTTTCTCTCTCGAGTCGTTATCGACACCTAGGTGTGTGGACTATGTAATGTCCTGTTCGTTAACCTATTTAAAGGAGGACCTTATTGTCGAGCCGGTATGTCAGTGTTTGTTCATATGATTAATAATTATTTTAAGTGGAAATAATAATAATAATAATAATAATAATTCAATAATAATAATAATAATAATAATAATAATGATAACAATATTATTCTTTTAATTATCGATGGACGATAACTTCATTAGTTGATCGTTGATTTTTTATCAATTTTATTGTTGATTATCGATAATTGATTTATTTGTTTGGATTGGTCACCTCATACCGTGTGAGAAGGCAGTCTCTTGCAGTGCCGCCGTGGTCGGTCTTTATCTTGCATTCGGTTTCAAACACCTCTGGGATGGAAGGAGAGTCTTGTTCGTCTCGCTGTATTGGTTGTTGTACGCAAAGGAATATTATTAATTATATTTTTAAAAAGGAAAATTTTAAAAAATAAGAATAAAATAAAATAAATACGTTTATGTCTTAGAACAAATACATCAATGTAGGGAAAAACATAAGTTGTGTGTCACTTTATTCAATAAAAAAAATATACATTATAATTTAATATGAAATAAAATCTAGCAAACTGAAGGAGGCGAAAAAGCTCAAAAGCATGGCGTTAGGGTTTTATCTTTTGGGATTTTAGAAGGGGCAAATTTGGGGAGGGCAGCGGCATGGTAGACTCAAACCAGATATCTTGTCATGGAGTGAGCGGGGTTGCGGCCTACTCCCGGCCTTCCACCTGCGCCAAAATCCTCTTCGTTCTCTTGTGAGGGCAGTTTTTCTAAGCACAAAGACAAGAATTTACATCGATTGTTGGAGTCACAATTTTTTTGGGGGGGTCGGTTTCTGTTTGTCCAAATAAAAGAACGAGACATCTTCTCATGGAATATGGTAATGATAACGAACATAAGTCATGGTTTCCTCACAAAGCAGTGCGTTGTCCCGTGTCTGGCAGACTCGACCCAATCAAATTCTTTTCCAGCATACCTCCCATCCCGCATCAAAACTCGAGCTCCTTTCCCTACATGGACAGCTTCATCAAAGCACATTGGAGAGAGGGTTTTGTAAGATATTGTAGTTTCTACTGCGCCTAGTAGACATGTATGCATAAAATGGATGTGTAGGAGAGGCACGTAAACTATTTGATAGAATGCCTCAAAAAGATGCAAGCTCAGGGAATGCCACGATTTCAGGATATGCACAAATGATTTTGTTGAAAAGGCCTTGGAAACTTCCAAGAAAATGCATTTGGTACGTGTAAGCCAGACTCCATAGCCTTTTTCCAGCAACCTCCCAGCCGCTGTCAAAATGGGAGCTTTAGAACAACGCATGGACATCCATCAAAGCATCATGGAAAGATAATAAGTTTTTTTTAAATGTCTTGTCAGGTGCCCAGATTGGCATGTATGCAAAATGTGAAGGCATACACAATGCATGTGAACTGTTCAAAAAAATACCTGAAAGATATGTGGTCTCTGGACTACAATGATAGTAGGGTATGCAAAAAAATGGGGTTGTTAAAAGGCGTTTGAACTATTTGACAGAATGCCTCAAATAAATGCGGTCTCATGGAGTGCCATGATTTGTAGGATCTGCACAAAATGGGTATGTTAGATACGGATGCAAAATGTGAAAGCTTTGATAGAGCACATTAACTATTTGCAAAATACCCCAGAGAGATGTTTTATCATGGACAACATGATTTGTAGAGTATGCACAACCATGGTTTGTTAGATCTGTATGAAATTGTGGATTTATAAACAAGTTGGTGCTCATAAAGATCGAGTTGAGCTTGGATTCATTCATGGAGATATGCGTGCTCATAACCTACTATGGTGGGTGAAAGCCAAATTTCATAACCTTTGCAAGCATCCTAACTCCTTGTGCCGAAATGTGAATCTTGGAGCAAGATTGTCATGTGGTGGACTTGTTGCTTGTATGTGTTCTAACTAGCTTGGGGCACCTCATACACTGCATCATCGATTAATAGGATTTGTATGAAGTGGGTATGTTAAAAAGCTCAAAAACTTTCAAGCAACTACTTATTCTGTTGGAAAAATTCAAGTGATCGGGAAGTTGGTGTGACGTGGTGGAGATTTGATCCAGGCTCATGAACTGGTTGATGAAGTGTTAGGTGAGATGCTAAACCAAAGCCTGTGGGTTTGACTGACTCCATTCCTCCTAGGCATGGTTCTTCTTCCCTTACCTCTCATAATTCTCGTGTTTTAGTTCTCTTTTGCAACTAAATAGAATTTTAAATTTATGGGATTTTTAATACAGTTAAATGTTCCTTCAACTCGTTGCAAAACAATAAATTATCGTGTCGTAACTCACGAAGTCATTATAACTCGCCTACTTTAAACCATGAACTATCACCCTCACTTCGAGATGATTTAGAAAAATCTTACCCTTCTTGATCACTCCAATATTGTTTTATCGACCAGATGAAATTGACTCCCCATTGATAAAGTTGACCTTCTCCCTATTTTAAATAGTTAAATTTTGCATTTTCGAAGACTCACTAAGTACCCTTCATAACTCTGGAAATGAGATGTGAAGTTTCATTCATGTACCTTGGTATACGAGGAGTCACCTTGACCTTTGTTTTGACCTGAAATGAACATATGACATCCTTTTGATGCTCTTATAGGAGCCCTGTTACACGGGTTTACAACGGTAGAAATTTGTTAAGTCTAGAAAGTTGGCTTTCATTTTGAACCACCATTTGAAACCTGAATGGAGAAATTACTTCCCGTCTTTGCAAACCTCTAGTGTTTATACTAGAAAAATGAATGGAACATTCGACATAGGAAAGAGCAATTTTCAGGATAGTTTGGCGAAGCCATTTTTTAGGCCTCCGGTCGCAGTTTGATGAGGTCAAACTAGACCAATTTCGTCTTGTCACTCAGAAAACTTTTCGCCATTTGAAAATGGTTTTCTAGTTCTCAGTCCCATCGACTTTGATGAATTCTCCTTATATAGGGGAACTAGTAGGAAGTGTCTCGTTGCATGCACATCCATCGAATGTCAGTTTTGGACGTGGTTTTCTGAGCCCTTGAGCTAACTTTTGTCCTTTTATAACTAGGTCAACTACGATCAGTGGCCCCGGAAAACTAGCCGCCAAATGCAAACCATTCGCTCTTTTTCAAATCCGTCAGTTAATATGAATTCTTGGTATATCTAGGGACACATAGAAAGTTGATCATGGTGGGCATTCTCATGAAGATAACTTTTGGAAGTGGTTTCCTAGCCTCCGAGCCCATTTTATACGTTTGTAGCTAGTAAGAAAATGTAAAAGTAGAAAGCTGCGGACCCTCGTAGGGTTGCCAAACCACCTTGTAAACTTTTAACATATGCAAATAAGCTGTTTAAAACCCTTTAGTGTATCTTTTGTGTGAAATAGAACTTTTAACAAAATGGTGTTTTCTCTCTCTTCCTTTCTATTTCTCTCTCCTGGGTTACAAAATGAAGAAAAATGAAATGTAATGAATACATGTTTCTAGACCTTTTTTATTTCGATTGCAAATTGTAATTATTATCAGATGTAAATGGGAAGGCGAAAAATGATACTTATGTTAGGTTAAGGTGGATGCCATGCGAGTGAATTATCGCTGATATCATGCTCACGTGGGTTTTGCGGGATGGAAGAATTATGTCGAAAAAGGCGATGTGTAATTTAATTATTATTATTGTAATTTTTACAGGTCATTGTAAAATGAATAACTGTATAATGTAGCCTCTTGTTACAGAAAAGTTATATTTGAAATTTGTTAATATGTATGAGATGCTAGTTTTAGGGATATCTTAGGAAATGTGCATCTAATCACCGGTTCAATTTGATTCTTAGTTGTGTATGGAAAAAGGGTTTGATATATATATAGTAAATGAAATTGAAGTTAATATATTGTAGTAATTTTTCAGTATTCAATAAATGATTAAATTAACTACTGGGTTATCTTCTTACCTTGCAAACATAATAAAGAGTTTTTTTATGGAAACACTCAACCCTAATAAAATACTCATGCATAGCTTACCTGCATGTGTGATCCCTTTTACCATATAAGAAATTTAAAATTGTAGAATGAACTTAAAATTTGCACTTGATGGGACCTCCTAGGTTAGGTAAATAAAACCCCTAGTTGGAGTTTACCGTCATAGTCATTATGTTTCGCGACATTGTCGTGAACCCATATTTTAGGAATGACATGGTCCAACTTTATCCAAAGTATGCGGTTTCCTTCTAGTTTTGGTAATCGCGAGAAGAATGCCCTCTCTTCAGGTCCGACACCAGGTTGAGTGGCGAAGACCGCTTTGGAAGTCACCTTATGAGTCCTTGTTCGAAGGAATGACTAAGCGGTGCAACCTTGGTTTCTATCAAAATAACATCTTGGTATTTTCTTGAATGTGGTTTAGTATAAATATGTCCACTTGCCTTAAACTCTTATATAGTTGAGGCATAGATCATTATGTGCATATTGGAATAAACCAAACCTTAAGCGATTAGGAGGTGTCACATGTGGTTCATGTATAGTTTACAATTATTCCAATCATGTACCCCTTCAAGATGTTAGAAAAATACTTACAGTAACTCCTGATTACAAAACAATGCTAATAACGAGACCGTAGTGCAAATGTAAGAGCATATCATATAATATGGGAACGAGATTGGAGATTAGGATTAAGGTCACTCTTGGAGTCCTCTTAACTTAATTAAACATTATCATGTGTTGTAAATAATATGAATTGTTTGATGTGATAAAACTTCGAGAAAATAAAGGATACATATATATATATATATATATATATATATATATATATATAATATATATATATATAAAATTTGGAATTCAACAAGTTTTGAACTATAATGATAATGGTAGGGAAATAACTATACTATGATCAAAGAATGTTTTGGGAAAAATCTATATTGAATCTAAGTCTTGTGTAGAGGTTAAACTCTAAACATTGAATAAGTGTTTTGGGAAGCATAATCTTAACATAAGAATGAGAGTGTTAGAATTTTGTATGAAATTTGAAATATGGAAAATACTTATGTAAGTTATGAAGATTGTCATAAGGGTAAAGAGCAAAATTAAATGGTTGAACAATAAGTGAAATGTGAAAGAAATTTTTAGAATATGTACGTGGAAAAAGGAGAAAATTATGCTTACATAATAATGTTATTGGATGTTTATCGTACCTAGATGTAACTTGTGTAATGATGTGTTGTGGGTTGTCGGTCCTTTGTAATGCTCCACCCCGAGATGTAGAAAAACTACACCAAAAGTGCCTACAAATTTGAGTATTTTTTTTTTTTTGGAATGCGAACTAATGTTTCGCTTTAACATTTCTCACTCGGTCTTTTAAAATTCTCAAAGATATAATCTTTTAATCAAATTGCTAAAACCATTATTTCGAGTTAATTTGCTTTGTTTAGCTTCGATTAATTTTTACACATTTAAAAATAATAATGTAAATGTCACATTTAATAATTTACTTTCATGAAGAAATAATCTACCCATTCATAATTAAAATTTCATTCCCTACTCAAAAGTTTATTCCCACAATATTACTTAAATTCAAAAGTGTAGAGGGTCACTTAAGGACCCTAGGATCAAGTCCATCTTAACCCTTGATTTCTCTTTTGCCCTAAGATTGCCCTAATTTCTTTATCATTTCCTCTCTTTTGCTTTCTCATGTTATTTCTCTCATTTTAGATTTATTTCTTCTTGCAGGTTGTGTGGAGGATCCATGGAAGCTTGTCCATTTCTTGTGTCTTCCTCCTTTGGTGATAGCCGCCTCCCACCATTATATTCTTCTTTGTTTTAGTTTTTAATCAATAATTACATGTATTTGTTAGATGTAAGGGGGGATCTCGGGGTTTGATCCATAGGTTGAGGAGGTCGGGCGATAGCAGGGGATGGTGTAATGGTTGGAGGGCACGTAAAAGGGGAGGCAGGCGGGTAGGTGAGGAGGTGCAATGCCGGGAAGAGGGAGGTCATGGGGAAGGTGGTTGTTATAGCCGTGGCATCCGAGAGTGAAAGGGGCAGGCGGGACGGTCAGGTGGGGAGGTCAGTACCATTGGGAGCGGGGCGGGGCCGGGATAGGGCCGAGGGATGCTACGCAAGGTGGGGGAAAGGCACTGGGGGGACCAGCGGTGGGGGTGTTTGTGGGGGCAGCGCCCCGTGAATAGTCCGAGGGGTAGGGGGCCGAACCACCCCACCAAACTCTCTTTTTTTATTTAAAATTTTTCTTTTTACACAGTGGTTCACTATTATATATATATATATAGTATTATTATCCCAATTCCATTTTTATATATATATATATTATAATATATGCAACATTAAATTTAATGTATTATAATATATATGTACATATATATATATATATATATATATATATATATATATATATATGAAAACTGAAACTAATGATTATGAATGTTTCTTTTTTTTTTAACAAAAGCGAAAAGTCTTATTAGATATATATATATATATATATATATATATATATATATATATATATATATATATATTGTATTGTACAATGGATAAAAAAAAACTACTTTCACAACTTTTAATAATGTTGCCAAATAAATCCAAGAGAAGGCATATTGTTCAATGAAGATATTTTCATTTCTAATGCCCTAAGTGAATACATATATATATATTAAAAACTATTACAAACTATAAGAAGATGCACATCTCAAATTCAAGAATAGTTTCTTCCAATGTTAAAAGAAAACCAAAGAAACAGGTATTCATATGACAAGGTAGATTTCCTCTCAAATAAATAAGTTTTTTTTTTTTTTTCAAATAAATATTCCAACCACACCTATGTTAAGGGAATGTACAAATACTTCTACTAAATGTATTTTAAAGAAAGACAATATTTTACAAATCTTCTTTTGCACAAACTCTCAATAACTCAATACTTCATATTTCACAATCATGCTAAATATACAAGGCAACAATCCACAAATTCCTTTCCAAGGTTGAAAGAAAGTCTTCCAATACAAAAGACTACCAATCTTACAAGTGATTCCAAATCACAAGGAGGATACTTTACAAAATAAGAATACCCTTCAAATAACCATATCTTAGAGTCACAAAGAAAAAATGCCAACAAAGTGAAGGAGACAATGAGCACCAAGATGACAAGAGATTCCAAGCTTGAGATACATCCTTCATGCCTTCAAGAAATCCAACAAGGAGAAAGAGCTTGTTTGCCACCCAACCATAGGCATCATTACATGCCTCTCCCAAGGTTGGGATGCATGCTAGCCTCCCCCAAGCCCATGGGAAAGAGGCAACTAACCACAACTTGCACAAGTAAGAGGGTGAAGCAACCAAGAACACTTTCACATGGAAACAAAAAAAACATAAATCAAGACTCAAAGTTTTACAAGGAGGAGAACCCATGTTCTTCCTCAAAGGTGGGGAAGAGAGGAGAAAGTTCTCCAAAAATTTTATTCCAAAAATTTCTTGCACAAGACAACAAAATACATACCCTCCTTATTGCTCCAAATTTCAATCAAAACCCCTCCTTATTCCTCCTCCCTTTCTCCAAGTCCTTCTTGGAAGGATTTTCAAACCCCAAAGGGGTTTCCTTACCAAGAATGGGGAAGGAGATTCAAGCCAAATGAATCAACTTCCCCACCTCAACCATTTGAGGGGAAAATAATAAGATCCTACAAGGCTTGTCGATCAAGCCTTAAAGATCGAGAGGAAAAATTCCCTCTCTCTTCCCCCACACTCCAAAACTCCATCATGCCATATGATGGAGGGAGTAAAACAAAGAACAACAACCAAATAACAAAATCATGCAACCCATCTAACAACTAAGATAAATGCAACACAAGCAAAAGGCATAACAACCTACCTCAAGGAAAGCTCTCAAAAAGTTATCCAACTTCAAATTCCTCCACACCTTGACTCAAGCCAACCTCCAAGCTCCAAATTCCACAAGTATCCCAAGCAAGAAGTTTCAAAAAAGTCCCTCTCATTTCCCATGAATGGGAATTTGAAGAGGAGAAAGCAAGCATCCTCACAAATGATGAGGTGACGTGTGTCACCCCTCTCCTTCATCAAGGTCAAAGATGCCAAAAAAAAAGAGAGAAAGGGTAAAATTATCTTTTTCCCTCTTCTCCCAAATTCCCCTAAAAGTTAACAAGACAAAATAAGTGAAACTTTTAATAACACTCAAATCCACATCCCTTACATGGATGTGACCAAAAATAGGTAAAAAGGGAGGGAAAACTCCCTCTAGCCTTGAAAATAAGCCCCCCTACCCATTAGGTAGGGTCCAAGGGCTCATTTTTGTGTTAGGGGAACTCCCAAGCTACAAAGGGGTCCCCAAAAATGCCCAAAATAACCCAATTTCGGGTTTTGCATTTTTGGCACAAGGGTAGAGGGTGTGGGGACCACCCAAGGGTCTCACATGTGACCCTAAACCCTTGTGATTAAGTGACACATTAAACAAAATCAACAATTTAAAAGAAGGTGGAATTATTAATTCCCCAAACAAGTTTATAACTTCACTAGCAACCCTAAACAAAATTAATAATTCGAAGCGAGAATACATTACAACAATTGGGGTCACTCATAGTGCTCAAAAATAATAATATCCTATCCTAAGGCTTCACACAACGAACATGGCTAGGACTCGGCCCGTGGGATGCTTGTCCAAGATTGAGTAGCTGGCCTGAATCCCATGTTTCTCCTGTAAACCTGTCACTGCACACTCATTGCACACATTAACCGCACTGTCTAATACAATATAATTAAATGACATAGTAAGATATCAATGCATTCTAAACTAACCTAACATCCTACTGAAATCAAGATGCGACAACGTGTTCAATTATACTTAATATTACAAAAGTTAAACAAGATGATACGTGACATATAACCATTGAATTTCACGTGCAACAACTATCCATTATCATAATTATGTTCCAAACACAACATCATATCCATTAGTATCCATGACATTACAAGAAAATGCGACAATATAGAAATTAAGCTAAATTGGCGCTATACGCCTAAATGTCCACACATGTCTAATAAGATCAAATATCTAAATATAATGTCCAAGATATAACCAATCACTATCAAAACATGTCTATGAGCAAAGAAACAACAAGCTACTGAGCTATAAAAAGTGTGGGCACTACATCCCCCTCTACTAAAATTAGACTTCCTCCTGGAAGTCACTGAAAGAGATAGGGATATCTAGCCCTCAAAGGTATCGCATCCTCCCGTGTAGTGTTGTCTTATCGTACCGGTCCCACTTTGTACTCTAACCTTGTCCAAATATCATCCCCGAAGTGCCAACCTCTAGTGATCCGGTATGCGCAGACGGGCTCTAATCTCCACTATAAATCCAAAACATGAGAAGCATCGGTACATATCTACGTAGTATAGAAACATGAAACACATCGTGGGCCCGTACAAGGCATGGTGGCAAAGCTAGGTGATAGGCAACTAGACAAATGACCTCTAAAATATCAAAAGGCCCCACAAAACGAGGCGATATCTTAGAACCCTTTCCATAATGGATTGGACTCTTATGCAGATGAACTCTCAAGAAGACTTTGTCACCCACTAAGAAGTGATGATCAATCCTCTTGGTGTCTGCATATGCCTTTTGGTGTGCTCTGGCCTACTCAAGATGCTGTCTAATCAGAACAACCTGCTACTCTAAATCCTAAAGGTAGGTTGGTCCTAGAATAATCCTGTCATCTAGTCTATCCCAACTCAAAGGTGTCCTGTAAGGTCGTCCATACAAAGCTTAGTAAGGAGCCATACCAATGGAACTATGATAGCTGTTGTTGTAGGAAAACTCAACTAGATGCAAATAATCCTCCCATTTCTTCTGCTGATCCATCACATACATCCTCAACATATCCTCTAACACCTAATTAACCCTCTCTGTTTTCCCATCTGTCTCTAGATGATAAGCTGAACTGAAATTAATCTGAGTACCCAGAGCGGCCTGAAAAGAAGTCCAGAAAACTAAAGTGTAGATGGTATCCTTGTCATTAATGATGGTCTTCGGAATCCCATGCAACCTAACAATGTCCTCCATAAATACTTTGGTAATGGCCTATGTATTATAGGTGACCTTTGTTGGTGAAAAATGCGTAACCTTAGTCAACTTATCCACGGTGACCATAATGGCGTCATGATGATAAGAAGACATAGGGAGTCCAACTATGAAATCCATGGAAATCACATCCCATTTCCACTCGGGAATATCATGAGGGTGTAAAAGTCCTGCGGGATGAGAATGCTCTGCCTTGACTCTCTGACACTCAAGACATCGTGCAACAAAATCTGCTGTCCCGTCGAAGTATGTCTTGTCGAAGTCCTTACCAATAATATAACTCTCTCAGATCGGCATGCATTTTCTTCACTCCTAGATGTGCTGCATATGGGGCTCAATGAGCCTCTGAGAGGATGAAGCTATGCAGATCACCTAACTTAGGCACATAGATGCATATGTGGAATCGAAGCAAACCATCTGTCTCTAAAACACACCTCGAATATCTTCCCTCTAAGGAACCCTGAGACTCTAACATTTGTCTAGCTCCCTCATAAAATTTGTCCTCTGGAAGGTGCTTAAGAATCCTGCCTCTCAAATCTGACTGAAGTGTCAAAGAAGCAAGCACATGTCATCGTCTGCTAAGAGCATCTGCAACCACATTTTCCTTCCCTTTGATGTACTGAACCTCCATGTCATACTCACATAGGAACTCCATCCAACACCATTGACGAGCGTTGAGGTTCCGCTGTGAGAAGATATGCTACAAACTTTGGTGATCTGTCCTCAAAATGAAAGGCCTACCCAAAAGGAAATGTCGCCAACGCACTAGAGCATGTACAACTGCTGCAAGCTGCAAGTCATGAGTAGGATAATTAAGCTTGTATTCCTTGAGCTTACGAGACTCAAAAGTAATAACCCGACACTCTTGCATAAGAACTGCTCCCAAACCCTCTAGTGATGCATCAATACAAACAACAAAATCCTCGTCAGTGCAGGAATCGCTAACACGGGCGCCGTGGTTAACCTTTCCTTAAGCAAATGAAAGGCTTTCTCACATTTCTCGACCAATCAAACTTCTTCCCTTTCCTCCAAGAGAAGTGATATGGTGAGCAATCCTAGAAAATTCTGTATGAACCTATGGTAATACCCTGCTGGACCCTTGAAACTTCTTACCTCAAGATGGCGATGTGGGTGCTAGCCAGTCCAAGATAGTCTGTATCTTAGAGGGATCTACGGAGATACCCTCTCCTAAAATGATATGACTCAATCTTGAATCTCTGTCACGAAAGAAGATGCATTTTCCAAGTTCCCATATAACTTCTGCTCTCTCAAAACTTGAAGTACCTACCTCAAATTATCCACGTGTTCCTCCTCAGAACGAGAATATATCAATATGTCATCAAGGAACACTAAGACAAAGTGATCCAGAAATTTCCTAAATACACCATTCATGAGGCTCATGAAGACAACTAGGGCATTAGTCAAACCAAATGGAACCACTGTGGACTCATAATGCCTATAACGTGTCCGAAAAGCTGTCTTATGAATGTTTGCATCTGAAATGCACAACTGGTGATACCCTGACTTGAGATCAATTTTGGAGAACACTCTTGCTCCCCGCATCTGATCAAACAAGTCATCAATCCTAGGGAGTGGATAACGGTTCTTTATTGTGACCTTATTGAGCTGCTTGAAGTCTACACAAAGTCTGAGAGAACTGTCCTTCTTCTTCACAAATATGACTGGCACTCCCCAAGGAGATACACTAGGGAAAATGAGACCCTTATTCAACAACTCCTCTAACTGAATCTTGAGCTCATGAAGCTCTTAGGTCATCATCTGATAAGGTGCCCTAGAAGCTGGTGCTGATCCAGGTACTAAATCAATGGTGAAATCCACCTCTCTGTGGGGTGGTAAACCTGGAAGCTTACCTGGAAACACATCTGCATACTCCCTCAAAACTACATGATCATCTAAGGGTGAATGCTCTAGAATGCTCTCAGATCGATCACTGATAGTGATAGAAAACAATTGACAACCCTTACGCATGCTCCACTTGAGTTGCTTAGCCAAAATCATGTGCAAGGAGATAGGCCTCTACATCCCTGATATCACAACTGCACTCTCAAGATCATCCTGACACTCAATGACCTTATTTCTGTAATCCACCTTAGCTCGATGAACCTTGAGCCAATCCATACCCAAAACTACTTGATAGGAACCTAGAGGGATAACTCGGAGGTCAAGTGTAGTGGAGAAGGCTCCTAAATCAAGTACGCAACTCTCCACATATGAGTCCACGGTGAGTTTGGCCCAGAGGCCAACTCAACCTGCCAACTATCTAATTGCCTAGCCACCACTAGCCCACACTGGTCCACTATAGAAGGTGATATAAAGGAATCTGAAGCACCTGAATCAAAAAGTACTAAGATAGAAATACCCCTGATAGTACCTATCATCTCAATGACTGTGGCCTAATGCTCAGCCTGGCGGTTGTCAACCACTACATATACACGATGAGCGCGTCCTACATCACTCACCATCTTCTTGGATCTAGCAGCTCTTTGTGCATCCATGGTATTAGGATTGTGCGGGCACATGCGCACATAGTGATATGGAGATCCACAAACAAAATAACCTCTTGTACCCCCCGAGATGGGGTCCCTCGTGTACTCTGGTGTACTGATCCTGCTGGTCCAATCCTAGCAGACTGTTGTGTGCGAGCTGGTTGTGCCTGCTGAGTGCCCTACCTCCTATCCCTGGCTCCACCAAAACATCCTCTAGAAACACCTCTTTGAAATCCCTGTGTCTTTCTAGCCCCCTACATGTGGGTGGCCCCCTGTTGTTGTGTCATCATCGCTGCGGGTGCGGTGGAGCCCTCGTGGGCCTTTGGTGGAGGCCAAAATTCTCCTCTAGTGGGTGGTGCAATACCTCGACTCTGGAAGGCCCGTATCCTCTCCCGAAACTTACTCTTATTTATATCACGATGCTCTTGTGCCTTGGTCTTGTTCTCCTAAGCTAAGTAGGCCTTCTCAACGGACTTCTCAAGTGTGGGAGGAGATAGCATCCTAACTTCTCCTGCTATATCTACATTAAGCCCTCGAATGAACCTGTTAACCTGTAATTTCTCATCTTGCAGGTAGTCCACATATTGTAGAAGATCCAGGAACCTGCTCTCATACTGTGCTACTGTGCCAGATCCCTGTCGTAAGTTGTGAAACTCATCGATCCTCTTCTACACAAAATGCTCTGACATATAACGAGCCCTGAAACACTCCTCGAACATCTCCCAAGTCACTGTCTCTCGAGTTAGATGGAGCTTCCGCTCCTCATTCCTCCACCAAACACCCTGCTGCGTCTCGAAGGAGGTGTATGGAAAACCTTGCCTTGACGTTGCTCTCGTAAGAGTGCAAGCCAAAGCAACTATCCAAACTAAGGAGCCATGACTTAGCCCCAAAACCATTTGTAGAGCCGGTGTAGGTGGGCGGCTGCAAATGAAGAAGATCCCTGATCACACTGCCTGTATCTCGATCCTAACGATGAAGCCCAACAGGCAAAGGGGGTCGCCTATCCTCGAATGGTCCCTCGAGACTGTGTGAGCGGCTACGACGGAACGAGGCTACCCACTTGTGATGAACGGAAGGGCTACATGACCTCTCCCACCTCGATGTATCATGCTCTGGTGGCTCGAATGTGCATCCTCGCCTATCGGCTCCTCACCTCCTAATGGTGTCTCCTCTCGTCTCTGTGGTGGTGGTAGACGCCGCTCCACAATGTCTATCGGCTGGTGCAAGGCCTCTAATATCCCGAGGCTGAAATTTGGGTGCCAGAGGCTCTGCGTAGATGCACTACACCCCAAACCTCTAGCTGATCATCCTCACTTGGGTGCCATCCTGCGCACGAGGTGAGCGAGCAATTTATTAATTTAAAATTTGATGGTGGTGGATGATTTATTTTAACTGTTTATTTTTATTCATTTAGTTAATTTTGTGGTGTTAAAATTACCATTAACTATTTTAATTAGTTACCCAGTGGTCCGCGAGTGTGAACACCATGCTCGATACCAACTGTAATGCCCCGCCTCGGGACGCGAGAAAAACTCACTAAAATTGCCTACAAATTTGAGTAATTTTTATTTTTGGAATGTGAACTAATGTTTCGCCTAACCATTCTCACTAGGTCTTTAAATTCTCAAAGATATAATCTTTTAATCAAATTGCTAAAACCATTATTTCGAGTTAATTTGATTTGTTTAGCTTCGAATAATTTTTACACATTTAAAAGAATAATGTAAATGTCACATTTAATAATTTACTTTCATGAAGTAATAATCTACCATTTCACAATTAAAATTTCATTCCCTACTCGAGTTTATTCCCACAATATTACTTAAATTCAAAAATGTAGAGGGTCACTTAAGGACCCTAGGATCATGTCCATCTTAACCCTTGATTTCTCTTTTTCCCTAAGATTGCCCTAATTTCATTATCATTTCCTCTCTTTTTCTTTCTCACATTATTTCTCTCATTTTATATTTATTTCTTCTTGCAGGTTGTGTGGAGGATCCATGGAAGCTTGTCCATTTCTTGTGTCTCCCTCCTTTGGTGATAGCCACCTCCCACCATTATATTCTTCTTTCTTTTAGTTTTTAATCAATAGTCACATGTATTTGTTGGATGTAAGGGGGATCCGGGGTTTGAGCCATAGGTTGAGGAGGTCGGGCGGCGAGACAGGGCGGTGTAATGGTTGGAGGGCGCGTGAAAGGGGAGACAGGGCAGGAGGGTGAGGGAGGTGTGACGCCGCCGGGCAGAGGGAGGTCATGGGGAAGGTGGTTGTGGCAGCCGTGGCATCCGGGAGTGACAGGGGCAGCGGGGCGGTTGGATGGGGGAGGTCGGAGTGTTGTTGGGGGTGGGGCGCGACTGGGATAGGGCCGAGGATCTTTGCACAGGTGGGAGCAGGACAGCGGGCTGCAGGGACTAGCAAAGGGGGGTGTTTGTGGGGCAGCGCCCGTGGGCGATTCAGGGGTGGGGGCCGAACCCCCACCAAACTCTTTTTTTTTTAATTTAAAATTTTTCTTTCTCTGAGTGGTTCTATAATATAATATATATATATATATATATATATATATATATATATATAGTATTATTATCCCAATTCCATTTTAATACATATATTATAATATATGCAACATTCAATTTAATGTATTATAATATATATGTATATATATATATATATATATATATATATATGAAAAACTGAAAATAATGATTATGAATGCTCCTTTTTTTTTTGAACAAAGCGAAAAGTATTATATATATATATATATATATATATATATTATACACATGGATAGCAAAAAAACTACTTTCACAACTTTTAATAATGTTGCCAAATAAATCCAAGAGAAGGCATATTGTTCAATGAAGATATTTTCATTTTTAATGCCCTAAATGAATACATATTTAAAAAAAAAAAAAAAACCATTACAAACTACAAGAAGATGCACATCTCAAATTCAAGAATAGTTTCTTCCAATGTTAAAAGAAAACCAAAGAAACGGGTATTCATATGACAAGGTAGATTTCCTCTCAAATAAGTAAGTTTTTTTTTGTCGAATAAATATTCCAACCACAACTATGTTAAGGGAATGTACAAATACTTCTACTAAATGTATTATAAAAGAAGACAATGTTTTACAAATCTTCTTTTGCAAAAACTCTCAATAACTCAATACTTTATATTTCATGATCATGCTAAATACACAAGGCAACAATCCACAAATTCCTCTCCAAGGTTCAGTAAGAAACTATTCCAATACAAAAGACTAACAAACTTACAAGTGATTCCAAATCACAAGGAGGATACTTTACAAAATAAGAATACCCTTTAATTAACCATATCTTAGAGTCACAAACAAATAATGCCAACAAGTGATGGGGACAATGAGCACCACAATGACAAGAGATTCCAAGCTTGAGATACATCCTTCATGCCTTCAATAAATCCAACAAGGAGAAAAGAGCTTGTTTGCCACCCAACCATAGGCATCATTACATGCCTCTCCTAGGGTTGGGATGCATGCTAGCCTCCCACAAGCCCATGCGAAAGAGGCAGCTAACCATGTCATGCACAAGTAAGAGGGTGAAGCAACCAAGAACACTATCACATGGAAATAAAAAGAACATAAAACAAGACTCAAGGTTTTACAAGGAGGACAACCCATGTTCTTCCTCAAAGGTGGGGAAGAGAGGAGAAAGTTCTCCAAAAAATTTATTCCGCAAAAATTTTTGCACAAGGAAACAAACTCCATACCCTCCTTATTGCTCCAAATTTCAATCAAAACCCCTCCTTATTCCTCCTCCCTTTCTCCAAGTCCTTCTTGGAAGGATTTTCAAACCCCAAAGGGGTTTCCTTACCAAGAATGGGGAAGGAGATTCAAGCCAAATGAATCAACTTCCCCACCTCAACCATTTGAGGGGAAAATAATAAGACCCTACAAGGCTTGTCCATCAAGCCTTGAGGATTGAGAGGGAAAATTCCCTCTCTCTTCCCCCACACTCCAAAACTCCATCATGCCATATGATGGAGGGAGTAAAACAAACAACAACAACCAAATAACAAAACCATGCAACCCATCTAACAACTAAGATAAATGCAACACAAGCAAAAGGCATAACAGCCTACTACCTCAAGGAAAGCTCTCCAAAAATCTCTCCAACTTTAAATTCTTCCACACCTTGACTCAAGCCAACCTCCAAGCTCCAAAATCCACAAGTATCCCAAGCAAGAAGTTTCAAAAAAGTCCCTCTCATTTCCCATGAATGGAAATTTGAAGAGGAGCAAGCAAGCATCCTCACAAATGAGGGGGTTACATGTGTCACCCTTTCCCTCATCAAGGTCAAAGATGCCAAAACAAAAGAGAGAAAGGTTAAAATTATCTTTTTGCCCTCTTCTCCCAAATTCTCAAAAAGTTAGAAAGACAAAATAAGTGAAACTTTTAATAACACTCAAATCCACATCCCTTACATGGATGTGACCAAACAAGAGGTAAAAAGGGAGGAAAACTCCTCTATCCTTGAAAATATGCCCCCTACCCATTAGGTAGGGTCAAGGGCTCATTTTTGTGTTAGGGAACTCCCAAGTTACACAGGGGTCTCCAAAATGCCCAAAATAACCCAATTTCGGGTTTTGCATTTTTGGCACAAGGGTAGAGGTTGTGGGGACCACCCAAGGGTCTCACATGTGACCATAAACCCTTGTGATTAAGTGACACATTAAACAAAATCAACAATTTAAAATAAGGTGGAATTATTAACTCCCAAAACAAGTTTACAACTTCACTAGCAACCCTAAACAAAATTAATAATTCAAAGCAGAATACATTACAACAATTGGGGTCACTCATAGTGCCCAAAAATAATAATATCCTATCCTAAGGCTTCACACAATGAACATGGCTAGGACTCAGCCCGTGGGATGCTTGTGCAAGATTGAGTAGCTGGCCTGAATCCCACGTTTCTCCTGTAAACCTGTCACCTACACACTCATTGCACACATTAACCGCACTTGTCTAATACAATATAATTAAATGACATAGTAATATATCAATGCGTTCTAAACTAACCTAACATCCTACTGAAATCAAGATGTGACAACGTGCACAATTATACTTAATATTCCAAAAGTTAGACAAGATGATACGTGACATATAACCATAGAATTTCACATGCAACAACTATCCATTATCATAATTATGTTCCAAACACAACATCATATCCATTAGTATCCATGACATTACAAGAAAATGCGACAATATAGAAATTAAGCTAAATTGGCGCTATACGCCTAAATGTCCACACATGTCTAATAAGATCAAATATCTAAATATAATGTCCAAGATATAACCAATCACTGTCAAAACATGTCTATGAGTAAAGAAACAACAAGCTACTGAGCTATAAAAAGTGTGGGCACTACATCCTTAAGTCCCTTTTTATTGTGGTTGTGTTATTCTAGCATTCGTTCATTGGGAAAAATGTGGCATCGACATGCCTATGTCATTTTCATGTGTCTATGTGAGTTGATGATTTATGTGATTTTCTTATGTGAGTCGAGTTTCTATACTCGGAGCCCTTTCGTGTTGTGTGTAGTGAGCAATGTAAGTCAAAAAAAAAATCTTGGTATTTTACTGTTGTATTTGGGTGTGTAAAATGTGGGCACTACATATGGTATCAGAGCGGAGGTTCATGCTCTCGAACCTCTGGGATGGATTGGAGTTGTGATGATTCTGCATGATGGTGGTGGATAATGGAAGAGTAATGTGATATATGTTGTTATGTGAACTATGTCGTGATTGTGACCTTATGGAAGCACATGTGGTGCATGTCACTTAGTGTGTAATTGTTGTCATGTTGATGTGCTTGTGATGAGAGTATCGACTCTCATTTTCATGGATTCAATGAGGAATCCGTGTGTGATGTACCACCTTGTTTTGTGTGAAAGGAATGATATTGTGAATTGCAGAGTTTGGAAATATTTTGACCTTATGTGATGTTAAGATGTATTTATGTATTGCATGACAAATTGAGGTAAAGTGAATCACATTTTATCGTGATGTCGTCACCATATTGTGATTTGTTGTGTGCATCATTGTGTTGTATTACAATTGACTATATGTCGTAATGTTAGACATTGTGTTCCTCATACGTATAATTCATGTAATATGTGATGGTTCGGTCGCGATTTAGGGGCATATGGTGAGTATGATCCCTAGTGAATAGTGATTGCACTTTGGAGTGCGGGATGTGGTAATGTGATGTATTGTGACGTGTGAAAGTAATGATTTTGTATACCTTGTATATAAATACCATGCGTAAGATGTTATGGTTAATGTGCGTGAATCACCATTGTGTTAGTGATGTAGTTATGTGTATGTTGTGAAACCTTACACTAGAGAACCCTAAGGGGATAAATTGTCAAGAGTGTATGTGTGGAGAGAGAGGAGGCATGGACCAAGTTTTCATAATCTTGAACCGAGTACGAGTGAGGAAGTGGAGTCTTATATATTTGAAAAACCCACTTCTATCTGTTTGGTATACTTCAAGCTTGCTCAATATATTGTGGGTGCGCATCACCGTAGGCTCAACTTATGCAACTAGAGTTCCTACTCTTTCTTATTGGATTGTTCATTGGTCAATCCTATGTGATTCGACTATGTTGATCTTTGTGGGAGTATGGAGGGTTGATTCTAGCAGGGATGATGACAGGTTACATTATTGGATATGCTCATATCGGTTACATGTATATTTTTTTATGAGCCGAGGCTCGATGTCCGAGTGCCAACAACTCGATGAGTACCCCTTTGGTGGTGGTGTGAGGCCACATAGTGATTGTAATGTGTTATTTTCTCATTACGTATTTTATTCGTAAATAAACCTTTATCATTTTTTTGCTAGAACCAACAGTTTTCTTGATTGACATGTTCTTATATTTTGGGCATTTATTTGATTGTTGCATTAACATTTGGATTTTGCACTAACCAAGGCTAATTAGCCATTTGTTTTTTCTTAGTTTTAAAACTTTATTTTCATATTTAAATTTTTTTAGTCTAGCCCAAGGATTTTGATTTTGCCACTTGGCATTTGATTTAATTGTTATCTTTGGTTCTAATGTCGTAATGTGTTGGAATAGGGTCATGGGATTCATCATGGAGTGGTGGAACCTATGGACTCGCTTCATTGTATGGGGGTATGCCCTAAGGAGTTACAGATAACTAGTGGGTTGTTGAACCATGAGTTATTATGTCACTTGGGTTTGGGGGTGATGGGGCTCTATGTGCCTAGGGCCATAGGGTGACCTGACCTCATTTAAAAGGAGAAAGGAGACGGGCCTCTATGGTTGAGTGACCTATTTTTTTTTTTTTTATGGCACTCTATGGTTGAGTGACCCGACTTGGTTACGGCACTATGTTTCTTTCTCTTGGTAGGTATATCGAGTTGCTTTATGATACTTGTGAGATATATGGAATTTTTCTTAATATTTTGTGATGTGTGGAGTTGGTATAGTGAGTTATGTGTCCTCTTATGAGTCCGGTTAGACTTTGTTATGATTGATGGCATGACTCTCTCCTTGGTTGGTATGGACTATTGGATATTGGATTGGAACTATGCCATTATAGTCATGGAATTTTTTGGGTCATGTGATACCCGTTGTATATGTATCAGCGTGTTGATTTTGTTGTAAGTCATATGTGTGTACTAGATCTATGTCTAGGACGTAATTGTTGGAAATTATTTGCTATGTGGTCTACTTGTTTTCATTCCATGGTTTGGTGAAAGCCCCTGTGATGTGATACGGTTGTGAAAGTATGAAAAAGTATGCTTGTGAAATTTTAGTGTTGTGTATGACCTTGGTAGGGTGTTGTGACTGTAGTCCATGATGGGAACCCACAGGAATGAAATAATTAAAATTCTACAAAAATAAAAATTTTAAAGAACTTGAATTAAGAATAATGTTAATGGAAAGAGATTAATGAAATAATGAATAAGAGAGAACTGTCAATCTTCACAGAACCTTGAAAGTTAAAATTTCTACCAAATGTTTCTAAGGCTACCTTGTGGCCGTGCTTTAAGTAGCTAAAATTTTAAACCATAGGGTGTACTTTCTCCTTTACTTGTTCTTGGTTACGTACCATTTCTTCCCTCTGTGTTATGTTGCATCGAGGACGATGCTTTTCTTAAGGGGAGGAGGATGTGATGCCCCATTCGGTGACTACCCCAGTTCTTATCACAGTGACCCTGTTTCTTTGAGCGTCGAACGACCGTGTGTGTAATTCTCGTTATCTTAGACCATGTCTTAGTGATGTTTTAGCACCTCCCCTCTCCTTGCTCTATCAAGTCGTTATCGACACCTCGGTGTGTGGACTATGTAATGTCTTGTTTGTTAAGCTATTTAAAGGAGGACCTTATCGTCGATTTGGTATGTTAGTGTTTGTTCATATGATTAATAATTAATTTTAAGTGGAAATAATAATAATAATAATAATAATAATTAAATAATAATAATAATAATGATAACAATATTATTATTTTAATTATCGATGGACAATAACTTCATCAGTTGATCGTCGATTTGTTATCAATTTTATTATTGATTATTGATAAGTGATTTATTTGTTTCGATTGGTTGCCTCATTCTGCGTGAGAAGGAAGTCTCTTGTTGTGACACCACGGTTGGTCCTTGTCTTGCATTTAGTTTCAAACACCTATGGGATGGAAGGAGAGTCTTGTTCGTCTCGCTGTATTGGTTGTTGTACGCAAAGGAATATTATTAATTATATTTGTAAAAGGAAAATTTAAAAAAAATAAAACAATAAAAAAAAAATACGTATATGTCTTAGAAAAAATACATCAATGTAGGGAAAAACATAAGTTGTATGTCACTTTATTCAATAAAAAAATATACATTATAATTTAATATGAAATAAAATCTAACAAGCAGGAGGGTGAAAAAGCTCAAAAGCGTGGCGTTAGGGTTTTATCTTTTTGGCTTTTGGAAGGGGCGAATTTAGGGAGGGCGGTGGCATGGCAGACTCAAACCAGGTGTCTTCTCATGGAGTGACAGGGTTGCGGCCTCCTCCCAGCCTTCCAGCCTACGCCAAACTCTTCTTCGTTCTCCTGCGAGGGCATTTTTTTAAGCACAAAGAAAGGAATTTTTGTCAGTTGTTGGAGTCCCAATTTTTTTTTTTGGGGGGCAGTTTCTATTTTTCTCAAGTAAAGAATAAGACAGCTGCTCGTGGAATATGGTAATGGTAGTGAACAGAAGTCATGGTTTCCTCAAAAGATAGCCACACCGTCCCCCGTATGTAACAACTCCGACCAAATCAAATTCTTTTGCCAGCGTACCTCCCAGCCCGTGTCAAAACTCGAGATCCTTTTCTTTACATGGACAACTATAAAAGCACATTAGAGAGAGGGTTTTATCGGATGTTGTAGTAATTGCTTTACTACCCCGGTAGACATGTATGCACAAAATGGATGTGTAGGAGAGACTTGTAAACCTGTTTGATAGAATTCCTCAAAAAGATGTGGGCTCGGGAATGCCATGATGGTAGGATATGCACAAATGAGTTTTGGACGTGGTTTTTTGTGCCCTCGAGCTAACTTTTTTCCTTTTACAACTGGGTCAACTATGATCAGTGGCCCTGGAAAACTAGCTTCCAAATGCAAACCATTCGCTCTTTTTCAAATCCGTCAGTTAATATGAATTCTTTGTATATCTGGGGACACATATAAAGTTTATCGTGGTGGGCATTCTCATCGGAAGATAACTTTTGGAAGTGGTTTCTTAGCCTCTGAGCCCATTTTGTACGTTTGTAGCTAGTAAGAAAATGTAAAAGTAGAAAGTTGCGGACCCTCGTAGGGTTGCCAAACCACCCTGGAAACTTTTAACATATGCAAATAACTATTTAAAACCCTTTAGTGTATCTGTTGTGTGAAATAGAACTTTTGACAAAATGGTGTTTTCTCTCTCTTCCCTTCTATTTCTCTCTCTGGGTTACAAAATGAAGAAAAATGAAATGCAATGAATACATGTTTCTAGACCTTTTTATTTCGATTGAAAATTGTAATTATTATCAGATGTAAATGGGAAACTGAAAAATGATACTTATGTTAGGTTAGGGTGGATGCCATGCCAGCGAATTATCGCTGATATCATGCTCACGTGGGTTTTGCAGGATAGAAGAATTATGTTGAAAAAGGTGATGTGTAATTTAATTATTATTATTGTAATTTTAACATGTCATTGTAAAATGAATAAATGTATAATGTAGCCTTTTGTTACAAAAAAGTTATATTTGAAATTTGTTAATATGTATGAGATGTTATTTTTAGGGATATCTTAGGAAATGTGCATCTAATCACCGGTTCAATTTGATTCTTAGTTGTTTATGGAAAAAGGGTTTTGATATATATATATAGTAAATGAAATTGAAGTTAATATATTTGTAGTACTTTTTTAGTATTCAATAAATGATTATATTAATTCTTTGGGTTATCTTCTTACCTTGCAAACATAATAAAAGTTTTTTTATGGAAGCACTCAACCCTAATAAAATTTTTGTGCATAGCTTGCTGTATGTGTGATCCCTTTTACCATATAATAAATTTAATATCGTAAAATGAACTTAAACTTTGCACTCGATGGGACCTCCTAGGTTAGGTAAATAAAACCCCTAGTTGGAGTTTACCATCATAGTCATTATGTTTCGAGACATTTTCGTGAACCCATATTTTAGGAATGGCTTGGTCCAACTTTATCTAAAGTATGTGGTTTCCTTCTAGTTTTGGGTAATCGCGAGAAGAATGCCCTCTCTTCAGGTCCGACACCAGGTTGAGTGGCGAAGACCGCTTTGGAAGTAACCTTATGAGTCTTTGTTCGAAGGAATGACTAAGTGGTGCTACCTTGGTTTCTATCAAAATAATCATCTTGGTATTTTCTTGAATGTGGTTTAGTACAAATATGTCTCGCTTTCCTTAAACTCTTATATAGTTGAGGCATAGATCATTAAGTGCATATTGGATTAAACCAAACCTCAGCTGATTAGGAGGTGTCACTTGTGGTTCATGTATAGTTTAAAATTCTTCCAATCATGTACCCCTTCAACATGTTAGACAAATACTTTTGTAACTCTTGATTACAAAAAAATGCTAATAACGAGACCATAGTGCGATGCGAGAGCATATCATATAAGATGGGTACGCGATTGGAGATTATGATTAAGGTCACTCTTGGAGTCCTCTTAACTTAATCAAACATTATCATGTGTTGCAAATAATATGAATTGTTTGGTGTGATCAAACTTCGAGGAAATAAAGGATATATATATATATATAAATCAAATTTGGAATTCAACAAGTTTTTGAACTATAATGATAATGGTAGGGAAATAACTATACCGTGATCAAAGAATGTTTTGGGAAAAAGCTATATTGAATCTAAGTCTCCCTTAATCCCAAGATTTCATCTTGACATCACGTTAGGTTCACTTGTGTAGCAAGGTTAAACTCTAAACATTGAATAAGCATTTTGGGAAGCATAATCTTAACATAAGAATGAGAGAGTTAGAATTTTGTATGAAATTTGAAATATGGAAAATACTTATGTAAGTTATGAAGATTGTCATAAGGGTAAAGAGAAAAATTAAATGGTTGAACAATAAGTGAAATGTGAAACAAATTTTCAGAATATGTAGGTGGAAAAAGGGAGAAAATTATGCTTACATAATAATGTTATTGGATGTTTAACGTACCCTAGATGTAACCATGGTAATGATGTGTTGTGGGTTGTCAGTCCTTAAGTCCCTTTTTATTGTGGTTGTGTTATTCTAGCATTCATTCATTGGGAAAAATGTGGCATCGACATGCCTATGTCATTTTCATGTGTCTATGTGAGTCGATGATTTATGTGATTTTCTTATGTGATTCAAGTTTCTGTACTCAAGCCCTTGCTATGTTGTGTGTAGTGAGCAATGTAAGTAAAAAAAAAATTCCTGGTATTTTACATGTTGTATTTGGGTGCGTAAAATGCGAGCACTACAGAAAGAATGTAAAACAAGAAACAAGCCATGGTATGAAGATCATTATGTCTTTGAATTAATCTACAAAACAAATTTACCATGTATGAAGCACCCATTATTATGTTAAGAGTAATTAATAGTATGCCACAATGTATGCATCGAGTGAATAAGGTAAGATAAAATAAAGTAGCAAAGATTGGAATAATATCATTTGTACATGAGAAATTATAAATTGGATGCCCCCAATAGCTACGAAAGAACTGGTAAAGAAAACTATCATGCATCCTACATCATATAAGAATATTTGTATAGTATGCATTCAACTCAATGTACCACTTGAATGTACATGTGTATAGAAAAAGGATATAGCATATTATGTATCAAGCTAACATGTGAAGTAATGTGCAACAAGAATAATATAAACGTGTAATAAAAATAACCAAGCGATAGGGACACACATATTTTTTTATGTTTGTATATATTTGAATGTTTTGGGATTTTTATGCATATTTGAATGTTTTATATTTTTAGGCCCCATTGAGGAGTATATGAAAACATATTCTCTAAAGAGAGAGTTATCCAAGAATTCCCGAGGGGGAAATACGTAGATTTTATCACTTTTAATGAATATATTATGTAACTAGAGAGGGTAATCAAGGTTTCTCATAGTGTGTGTGTAATGTGAGTTTTGGGTGTGTAACCAATCCCTCAATAGTCAATTTGAACCTATAAATAGAGTGTTTCATCTTGAAAATAAGGGGAAATTGGTTGCCTCTAGTGCGTGAGTAGTGTATGGACTATCCAATGAGAACCTCCGGAGGAGGTTAAGAGGCTGCTGGGAGAGATGGATTTTTGGGCCTTAGTTGTGCCAAAGAATGTGATTCAAGGGTATATGCCATAGAAAATTTAGGAGGAATGAAAGGTGGATTACATCCACAATAATCCATGTGTGATTTAGATGATTGGTAAGTAAAAGTATGAGGGGAAAACCTTGTAGTGATAAAATGATGAACCATGTATGAATTAAGTACCAATGTATTATTAGGAGGAACATGAGGATATTATAAATATTCTAGAGAATTATTTTAATGATGGTATTCTATAGAAACCTTGGGAAGAAGGAGATAAACAAGGACAACTACAATTATAAGAGGTGATATAGAAGCATTCAGAGTGATAAAAACATACCAAGATGTGTAATATGTAGCAAGAGTAAGATTAACATAGTGGCACCATGTACACCATTATTGGCCAAGATTACATATATAAGTGCATTAAATGTAGTGGAAGTAAGTTTAGAAGAGACAATGGTAGAATTTTGTAGAGAAGTAGGTATAAAATCAACCATGTGCCAAGTAGTATGTTTCAAATCCATGATTAGTGCAACATTGGTAAAGAGAAAATTATTTTCCCCATCATTATGGGTATAGTAGATGTAGCTATGGGAGGAATAAGATGAGATGTAATCTTAAGTGTGGGAGGACTTTGCATAAGAATTGGGGAATCCACTTTGAAAAAGAGGATGTAGTAACATCGTGGTGTAATTGAATAAATTGGGTTTATAGATCATGCACCAAATACTCTAAGACATGGGTGCAAAAATAAAAATTATGTTGAATTTGAGAGATAAAATGAGAATAAAAATGAGTAGTAGATATAGGAATAGAGAAGTAAGATGCAATTCCTTCATGAAGGTGGGGAGAAGAAATTGATTAAAAAATGTGAGTACAACATGCATATCATGTAATCAAGGTTGACCTAAAATAATATTATAATTGGGATTATTAGGCATGACTTGGCATGAAAAATTAAAAGCAGAAGGATCTATTTTAATTTTAAAAGTGATCTCCCCTAATACACGTATAGGAGTATTATCAAACCCAAGAATCCATAGGGTAGAGGGAGTTAGGTTGTTAGTAGAAATTCATATTAAAGGTAACATATAAATGTTACATATGTTATGGCTAGTGAATCATAAGAAACCCATTGAATTTAAAATTTCAAATATGATATACAATAGAGGAGCCTCAAACATGTTGTGAATTAATAAAGAATCATGAGAAACTTTATGACCCTAAAAAAACTAAAGAGAGTAGAAGAAGATAGATCTAATGCAAAACATACAATACTCATGTTCACCAAATGATTTAATAATATATATGGTTAAAATTTATAGGAGTAGTAACCAATGGTATATTTTCCTAATAAATTAGTTTCTAAAGATAACTACAAAAATATTAAGAATAATAATTGAACATGATCAGATAATGATAAAAAATTCAACAAAGAATTTTAAATGAGAATGACGAGAAGAATTATTGATATCCTATACTATGTGTTGATCAAGAATGACCTAATGATTGGAAAAGGTTGGAAATGATTTGACAGAGCTTTATCTGTGAAACTATTTCATAAATAGATTCCTAGAACAAGGTGTATAGTATGACCCAAAATGTACCCCCATTATGGACAATTTATAGGCCCTTGTCCCTCTGCACTTTCAAATAAAAATTCTTGGGTATATGTAATTATTCTTGATATGATCATGTCTACAATTTGGAATTTTGATATTGTGTGATGCTTGTTATGTAGTTTATTCAATTTTTAAAACCATTGATTGTGAAAGAGTCCTACAAAACAAACATTATTTGGGTTGTTGAAACCCTTTTGTACCACCAACATCACTACCACTCTAAAGAAGGATCATGACGCATGTCATTATCACCTAACATGTGATATCAATAATTTATGCAACCATATTGATAATCATGACCTTTTAACAATGTAATTTTTCTTGAAACTTTTCCCTAGATTGACTTGAGAGGATGTATTATTTGTTATTACAAATCCGAGTAAAAAGTTTCCCTAAATTAATATGTATTGTATTTAAATCCTATGAGAGTATTAAAGTATCATTTCTTGTGATTTCTCTTAGTGTGTTCTCATTGGAATGTTATAAGTATAGTAGGTATAATTCCCCCTTCTTAATGAGAGATGAAAAACTTTTTTATATATGTGTTTTAGATTTGGAATGTTAGATAAGAATAATACTAGAAGTGTACTAAAGGAATTCAAATTAAGAAACGTACCATTAGAAATAGAGGTAACAAAGTGGATAAGTCTTCCAATAGTGTATGGGTATTCTAGCCCTTTATAGATGTTATGGTCCTAAATGCGTGTGCAAGTAAACTAAAATTTTGAATTGTTAATTATGGGTATAGCCTTAATTTATATTCTAATATGAAAATTATGTGAACAAATAGGTTGAGTACATAAGAAATAATGAATAAGATATTTTTAGGATGACATAATTGGTCAAATTGAGCAAGTGCATGATAGTGCAAGAGTATTGTACAATTTGTGTTGTTGCAAGAAATGAATTACATAAATGAGTGTCTATACTTAGGGGAGAGGGAATTATAGACAACCAAATTAAACAATTAATTATTTGATAATGTCAATATTGGCTTAAAACCTAAATAATGACTTGTGAATCCATTTTGAGCACAATATTTATATCCCTTGGCAAGTTTATAGACTTTCTCTCCTCATTACATTTATCATTTTCTCATAAAAATATCACATTAGTATAAAGTAGTTTATTTCTCATAATTTATATTCTCATAAATTCAAATAACTTTATTCCATGCCTATAAAAATCACTAAACAATGACCCAACTACTAAAAATTATAATTTGAAACTAATAGTGTTGTCCCAAAGACTTCCAATGGATAGTGTATAGATTACAATTCAACCTAGACACTAACCTTTTTATAAGGGTTTCACCAATGGTTAAGTTTTTGGGTAATTTAATTTTATTACCCAGGTTTTTGCACACTATTGATCCATAATAAATTACATCAAATAAAATTATATACAATCACAAGGAAGCATAATTATTAAGAATCCCTTCATTTCCCTAGAAGAAACTATTAGAGAGGGATGGATCTTCCAAATAATTCTACCTATAATAGTTTGGTTCCTATATATGGTACACTTTTACAATCAGAAATGAAACATTTACAATACATTTCAAGTACATTAATAAATTTTTCACACCCCAATCAATTACCAAATAATTGTAATAAGTAAATGTATTTTTCTTATGTTTTACTCTATTTTAACACATTTTATAATTAATTTATCTTGAAAATCAATATATATGTATAATATAGCTTAAGTGTTAATGTTTAATTAACAATTTAAATATACACTATATTTCAAATCCTTATTCCCAAATTGAAATAAGTAAATAATCCACACTTTCTTATTTTCAAGGTTAAATCATTGAGCATCCTTAGTGATATGATGAAGTGCAGTCCTAATTAGCAAACAAATGATCATTATCATTATATCTATTTAGTGTATAAGAAGGTTGTTGAATTATGTAGTAGCAATTGGAATTATATTAGAAGAAGATATCTTTTTCAGGTATGACTACTCTTGTAGAGATTCTACCATAACAAAAAATTCATCAACTTATTGATAAGATAAAGCTAAGTTTGGTGAATGATTGTTGCCTATACCATTGAAAATTGTGATATGGGAAATAATGGAAGTTGGTAACTAAAAACATAGTTCTCTCTTTTCACCATAGTTGAAATTAGATTCACATTATTGGTCCCCCATTTTAACCATAAATATTTTCCTTTCTAGTATGAAAGGAAATATATTGAAAGGAGATGGTGAATATTGTAAGACCTTTAAAAATACTATCATTTTTAAAAATACATTCATTGTTATCATATGCCTCTTTTAAATATAATATAATCGAAGTTAGTTTATGTAGAGGGGTAGATAAATGCATCCTTAACATTCAAATATATCTATGTAGATCAATTGAGTGTGAGGAGTAAAATAAACTAATTATATGTACTACACTAATATAAGTCTGTTCTAAGGTGTATTCACTTTCATCTAGACATTCATCATGGGTCATATTATAATTTTTCTTGAATATCATCATATAATACTAAATAAGTGGATTAGTTATCACATGTTATCCATTAATACCACTATTATAATAATTGATAGCATGGACCACTCAACATGATCAATGATGGAATAATAAGTAGTTGAATTACCATAATATGGAAAATGATGTTTACCACTTAAGGCCAAAATAAAAAAATTATAACTTTTTTTATCCATAATATGTTTATAATTGTATTATTTAGTGTCTTAGGGTTCAATTTGTCATGTTTTCACTAATACATGTCTAATTTCCACACTAGGTACAAGGGATCAACTTTCAAAAACATGGCCATGTGAGCTGATATGACAAAGTAATTGTCATACTAGGTGTATTAGGGATTGATCAGTGAAAACATGCTAAATATATACCTAATACATGGCCATTTCCTAAAATTTTAATATTATTATGGATCGGTTTTACCTTTTTACAATGAACAATCCGTAATACACATCTAATTGTAATGCTAGGTTTATTAGTGATCATTCATGGTTAGGGTTCTCAATTAAGGGATTTCTTAAATCACACAACTATAAATAAATATTTATATCCTCTCAAATTAAGATGTAAGGAAAAATCTAAAAATAAACAATAAATATGGTTATATAAATATGACGAAAATATTACAAACGTAGGAATAATGACACCACACTCTAAGTATATAGTATTACGAAAAGCCACTATATGATTTTTTTTGGAATTTCAATCTTAAAATCTATTCCAATCTCATAGACTCTACAAAGATTATACATAACCAAGCTTAACTCAATCCTAATTAGATGGTCAATAAACTCTTATTTTGGTACTTCATTTCTTTCCACGTTTAAATATCCCTTTTTAGATAGAATCTATAGTGACATATGTGGTATATATGTTTTTACAAGTAAAGATAACTTCTAAAATATTCCTTAGAATTTTTTATATAATATTTTATCTTCTCATGAAATCACCTATGTGATATCAAAATCTATCAAAATCTATCGGATTATTTGGTTTTACTTGGGTATGAAAAATAATATAAGGTCTATGTGTGCCTCTAAATGTGTCAATATTGATGGGATATTCTATTAGATGAACATCCAATCATATAATAATTATGTAGTGGTCCCATAGGATTAAAAGGAATTTATAAATCAGTAGTGTTAGGTAGTATCCATAAAACATTGCAGCATCAACAACGGACTATGAATTATGTACATGACTTCACTTTATTTTTATGCTAGGAACAAGTGTTTCACATCATGAGACATTATTAGTATTATATGGAATAATAAATGTTACAAAACATTGGAATTTTTTATATATAAGAATATATGTTTAAATTATACATAAAATAGTTAAGGTTCCAAGTTTTCATGACATGTTTGAGATTAGTAGGGATTTTTAGAAGTCTTTATTGGAAAAAATTAAATATTATTGGTTTATGAAATATTACTTATGAATCTTGATTCTCTTGTATTCTATATCTAAGGTAATAAACTACTTGATCACCAAATCAAGTACAAGTATTAGAAGGTTTTCATTTGAATGACCAAGTTCATAAATCTTCAAATAACTAAGCCAAAATTAATCTTTAACTTGACTTCCTTATCATTTTCCTAGGTATTCCCTATTATTCTTTTAATGAATTGTGTTCCATATATGGTCAAACAAAATGTATTCAATTTCTTCATGTGTTTTATCTCTTAGTTAATGTTTCCAAAATAATTTTAGAAATTATTCTTATCCATTTATATACCATTTATGATATATGTATATATCAAATAAATAAAAAATAGATTAAATTTTTGTCCCTTATGAAATATTTATCTCATATGCATTTGTTACAAATTTCTTCATGACTCTACAAGGTGCAATCTTATTCTACTTGCATTTATTATACTTTCCTTGTACGAAACTATCTTTGTTTAGGAGTATAAGAAACAAGTACCCAACCTCAAAATCCAATGTATTCTTCACAATTATTTTTTTGTCATTGTGATATTCATTACTCTACTTAAATATTTTTCTCATTTTCACATACACTTATTTTATGTAACACACAATTATTATTGTTTACGCTTTTTTCTTTCCTCTGATGGAAAATCTCGCATCTCCATAAGCCCTCAAAGAATCAACCCATGAACAATTTGGACATATGACCACCCATTGATGGTATTACCATAGTTTTAATAAGAAAACTCTTCCTCTACAAAAGCTAAATATCATGTTTATTCCTTATCTCTTACGAAACATCGCACAAAAAGTGTAGGGATCCTAATCACAAATTTTTCTTGAGTACTTGTAGGTGATACAAATAACTAAAATGCAACCTCATGCTCATTTTATTTATTCATCTTTACCAAAATTGGCCAAATGACTTAGTATCTCTATAAGACATAATGTTTCCTTATAATTTATGTAGTTTGAAAGCATTCTAAAAAATAAGTTAAGTATACGCATAACATATGTGGTTTTCATTCAAGAAAATAAATGAACCATTTTTAAAAATATATCAATTAAAAATATATAATCGTAGTTCCCTTCCATGTATTGGGTAAACTTAAAAATATCCATACCCAAATGATCCCAATGTTTATTAGGTATTGGTGATTTTTGAAATAACAATGCATTCAAAATATTCTCCTTCACCACTTAACATAATCTATATTTGTACATGTATCTAAACACATCTAGCCATTAGTGGTAAAAATTATTTCAATTATTTATGAAAATGACAATTTTTAGATTAAATTTGATGAACAATCAATAGATTTAGAGTTGTGTTATTACTTGAATAAGGACGATTTCAGCTTAGCAGAAATTTTTGTAGATGAGGGTAATGATAAGAATGAAGAAGAGTAAGAAAAAACATCTTATATCAACTTGTAAACATCCAAATGGAGGAGGAAACCACTAAAGAGACTCAAACTCAAAGGGATATTTTCTTATCCATGAGAGATAAAGAAGAAGTGTTTTTAAAAAATAAGGTCATCTATGAGAGAGAGGAAGAAGGGTGTCCAAATGAGAAAGATGATACAACTGAATGCAAAGATACTTATTGCACTGCATGTTTAGAGATTTTTGTAATTCGAGAAGATTGTAGTGCTTCACCAGAGTGTCATTAGTCACTGCAATTCATAATGAAAAGCAAACTTATTTTAAGAAATATGAGGTTGATTTTCCAGACTTCATAATGGATCAAAATGAGGAAAGGAATGATGACACCATTGTAGAACTAGTCATCATAGAAGAGATAATTTGTTGTAAAGAAGCAAATCAAATTTCTTATAAGCTTCCAAACATTCTCAAGAAAGGAGAAAATATTCCTATCAGTTTTATTCATGGAATTAGATGAAAAGAAGGTGGGAAAGCAATAAGTTAGACCATGCCTAATCAAATTCTCAGCTTTAAACATAAATGCATTCAAGAAAAAGTATTGCAAAAGTAAAATAGTGTTACATTCAATGAACTATAAATGAAAATATTTCAAGTACATATTTATAGAATGAGACATAATTATAAAGTAAATAAAGCTTCATCATGGTTTCATTCATTTTACAGAATGCTAGCTTATAGTAAATAGATTTCCTAGATTCCAATATGCATCAACTTCTCAGAACATGAACTTTATTTCAAATATGCATTTCAAAGTGGACCCATGTGAAAAATAAAATAAGAAAATCATACATTTTGTAAGAGGATGTAAGATTCTAGTTGCAGAAACAAAGCTTCTAGGAATGTATTTTTCAGATGTGCAAAGTAAATAACAAGCTACATCCATAAAGAAAAATGTGGATATGTTTTCCAAAAACCCCATATTTTCACATCAACTAGAATAATGACAAGTGTAAAAGGAATTCTACATTTTTTCAAAGAATGGTTTCTCATACTTTTGCAATAGATGATGTCAAGGTTTTCTCATTCATGTTACTAACTATAGATTTGAAAGAGTATTTATCAAGAAAGGGTACAATGCAAAGGTTTAGAAAATAGAATTCCTTCATTCATTTAGCTTCTAGTATGATGTTTCTAGGAGTGAAATTTTTGCGATCTAGAATGCATTTCAGAATGCACAAGAATAGGATAAAGATTGGATCCAAAAATGGCAACCTTGTATTTTACCAAGTACATATTTTTCAAGCATACAAATTGATGGATATTCATCAAGTTTGTAGTCAAATATATTTCAAAGTGACTTGTAGTTTGGAACTGAATAAAAAAAATTGAGCCATATATTTTACAAGTGTACAGTCCTAATATGGTTTTATAAAGATGTATCCATGTACAAGAATATTAAAATCAGACTGTGTCCTTCTTTAAAAACTTTAACATTTTTCTATGTACTCACAAGAAGAAGCAGTGTTTACCGGTGTAAAACCCCAAGAGCTCACCCGAGTGGTGAATAAATGTCAAAGATTGTCTACAATATGAAAAATAGTTAACATGACACTAATACATTACAGATCCCGACTGAGCACAAGGTGGGTCGAGATGTAAGAGAAAGCACTAAGCTAAGTCTTTCCAAATGATCAATTTTAATGCAAGCCCTCAACACAAATCACATCTCAATGAAGAAAACAATGCAGAGCTCGGGGATGCCATAAATCAATAACCAAACAAGATAAAAGAAAAATGATGAGTTTGAAAAAATAAAGCAAGGAACAACTCAAATAAACTCAATCCATCAAGGGAAACATCAAGCCTAGGTCAATGTAACCTCACCGAGTTGAAAACAAAGACTCCATTATAAAGTGATCTCCTCACCAAACAATAGGATGGGCTAAGGAAAACAAAGAACAAAAAAGGTCTAAAAACTCCACGGTGAGCCATATATCATGAAACTAGGGAGCTATTTGAAATTCTAGTGAGATGGAAATGAAAAACATGCGTCAAGCTCTCATCCATAGTGAATGAGCTATGTTTTAAATACATCAACCCATAAGTAACCTCTTAAATTTGGTAGAATTACATAATACGAACACAAAATATATTATTAATTCTCTATATGATATTCAGATACAAGTGGCTATTATATAGCCATAAAGGTAGGTAAACAACTTCCTAGGAAATAGGAAGTGAGTAGAACAATAAACCCGATAATAGCTACGGGTATAACAAATAATCATTCATAATATATTGTTATTCTAACAATATATATGACTAACTAACTTACTAATATTCACTATAATAATAATTACCAATGTAATTATTATTCACACACGTACAAATGTGGAGCACTAAAATATTGATATCCTAACATTCCCCCCCTTAGTGCGAACATGGGGAAAACACCATCTTCAACCAAGCAGCATGCCGCTCCGTAGCTTGCACATGGTCTCGATCCTCAACACCGACTGTGGGAACTACATCATCCAGGGACCGTTCAACCTATTAGATGAATACATGAATTGGGACCATTCAACCAATTCACATCAACCATCAAATCGGTCGATCAAGAACACTTCCTGCAATAGTATCAATGGTACAATTTATCATCATGGGGGACACACAAGCACTGCACTGCACACAGGAACAGGGATGCTCATCTGTTCTTATTCATCACACAAGACACAAAGATGTCACTAAAGCAGTTTGCGGCCTCTGAGGTAGTGACGAACTCGAGGACGCTGATTGTCCTCCTGCCTCCGTTGCCTCCATCCTCCAACTATACATACCGCTTAGGTCAGAGAAATGTGCTCAGAATTATTTTCCGAACTTCTCATTTTTTGTAAAAGATGGTCTTTGTATTCTTTAGCTATCAACCTTTTTCTTTTTAGAGATCTAGGTGGTTCAAATTCACTGTCACCTTCATATCCTTCTTCTAAATTTAGTATAGCTGAATTTTCTTGATCTTGTATATTTTTTATGTCACTCTCCATGGTAATTGGTTCCATGATAATACATTTTTTTCTTCTTTTCTTGACCATAGTGAGATAGGTGTCAGATACAACCGAAAATGCACCCTTTTTTTTAACAAAATTATTGACCTAGACAGACTGACAATAAATAACGACACTATAAAGACTAAAATAAAAAATGTCAAAAAATAAATATCCTAAAATCACCTATTTATTTTACGGACTTTTATATGACATAAAACATACAAAATAATATTATGAGACAAGACAAAAATAACCCAAATGTAATAAGACTACACTTAACTTTCACAATGATATTTTTAAATTTTGAATACCAAATATTTAATTTGACCAAAGTAACACCGAACACTCACTAAGAATGATAACATTCATCATCCTAATGCCCTCTATCCTTTGACATTAAAAACATGACACACATGCAAGTTATAAAAATGGGTTGATACACTAAAGACAATCAAACTAAGATAACTTCAAATTCCAACTATCGATTGTAAACGAATTCAACACAACTCGCAAACTACCTATCGACTATTCAAGCAAGCAAAATTCGACAACCAAATTTTAACACATACGATTGCATGTAGACACGGGCCGCCACGTGTTGGACTGTGCTGGTAGTTGACAGGCTCGAACCAAACCAGGTTGCTTTGTACAATTTGCATGTTATTTCCCATGCGTAGCAGATCCAGATCCGGATACAGTCATCTCTGTCAATGCTAAATCACTGTGGATGCGTGGACTGCACACACGGATGGAGGAGCAGCTCACTAGAAAACCACAAATTGCATAGACTGGCTAAGAATTCGTTGCAGGTCGCAGGCACTTCCGATCCTCACGTGGACTGCAGGCATCGAGTTCACATCCGTGGGTGATCAGGCACGTCCACATGCATAGTCGAGTTGCAGGTTGTGGATGTCTTGCATCCATGCTTTGGTCAAGACTTACACATGCATTTGCCAGGGCCGTATGATACAAACAAAGCAAATCAGAGAAGCTTGGAGTCTGTAGGCATTAATGCCTCTATTTGGTGACGTCTAAGGATCCAATCGCACTCCTTTGTAGCCTGGAACAGATCAATATTTGAATATATCAGACATTTTTATACCTTGTCTCCATGGCATCATGTATGGTAGATTGCTTTATTACACGGGACGTCCATGGCATTGAATGGTCTGCAGATATTTTAAATGCACACGGCCATGAATATCCCTCTCATATGTATCCTCCCAACGCTGCCCTTAATACCTTAAATTCTGCTAATGTGCTCCCGATAGGATTTTGAACACTATGTAATTGATAAACTAATATCAAGCTAAGAACATAGAATCATTTCGCTCTGATACCAAATCTTAAATTTGGCATAATTATTATATACGAACAAAAAATATATTATTAATTCTCTATATGATATTCAGATGCAAGTGGCTATTATATAGCCATAAAGGTAGGTAAACAACTTCCTAGGAAATAGGAAGTGAGTAGAACAATAAACCTGATAATAGCTACGGGTATAACAAATAATCATTCATAATATATTGTTATTCTAACAATATATATGTCTAACTAACTTACTAATATTCACTATAATAATAATTACTAATGTAATTATTATTCACACATGTACAATGAAACCTAACATAACCAACATGGGGATATGTGAATAAAGTGACCCAACAATATAAATGATAGATAAAGTAAACCTCTGAATGGAAAGATATAGAAAGGTACATCTTGGTTCTAAAGAGTTAGAGCCACACCAACATAGAAAAACACGAGCCCCTATGCAAATGATCTCTAAAACGATATGGAGTAACACCTAAGCTGAGTTCTCCCTATTGGAAGCACAATGGACTAAGGGGGTTTTGAATCAGTCCTAACATTTATTTTCAATTCATTTATCAGCACATAAATTTAATGATTCACTCATTCATTAACCATCCATAACCATATGTGTGCATTAGATATGTAACATCAATCAGAAGAGCATGAGACAAAGTACACAACACACAAAAATCACCATATGTAAGTGGGAAACTATCCTGGGGAAGAAAACCAAATGAAACTCTATTTATATTACAAAAATAAAATATATTTAATGAAGCACCAACTTCAAAATGAGCACCAACCCCGGATTTAGCGAGGCACCAAACCCACAAGCAGCACCAACCTCTAGTTTAGTAGAACACCAACCATATAAGAAGAAATAACTCCACAAGGAGGCTACAACCTTCCAAGATGATCAAGCATCTACTCAAAAACCTTATGATGTTTGACATCTGATTTTTCTGCTACCATAAGTGATGAAGGTCACTAATTCAGCTCACAAACCCTAGGTCTTCAATCATGATCTTTCTTCTTCTTTCTAAACTTTTCATGCCTCTGCAATATTTCACACATGCTATCTTATCTTCCTCAACCTATCAAAATTTTCTCTTAGCCTTCAAATGATGCACATGTACCTATAATTTACTCACCCCCACTTTTTAGCTCAAAAAAGCATCCAAAATAATGCTTTTATAAGCTCCTCTTCATTTAAAATTCAAATTTTCCCTCCTTTTTCTAGACCCATTAATCATGAAGACACCCCATATTCAAATCATAATAGTCACAAGTGTCCCAATTAGGTCATCCTAGCTAAAAACCTCATTACATGCTCCAAAAATTACTCAAACCTGCATGGGCACAAAGATAAAAATACCCTCACATCAAAACCATAATTATTCAAGAGCCATAAATAATTAAACATTCTTAAAAATAACATTTCTCATCCATATAGTGTCTCAATTTAACTCAACCAATAAAATTATTTCATTCAATGGGCTGAGTGCTCTTTGTACTTCTCAAAAATATTGTTTCCTACACCCTTCAGGACCCTAGAAACTTTATTATGTGATAAAATCACTTAAAATAAACCAAACAATTCCATGTAACCACTTTATGTAAATTTAAAAACCTTTAGAACACTTATAAGAAATTTCTAATCCTTGAAACACTCTCCTACTCAAACTACATTCACGTTTGTCTTCACCAAATCAACCTACCCAAATATTTGTTTTCAAATATCAGAGGATAACAAAATTTATAGGAATATTAAATACCTATAAATGAGTTAATTATATTCCAAATTAATCCCTCTTTACATTACTGGTGATAGAAAAAATCACCTAATACATATAATTCTTCAATCAACTCAAAAACTTCAATAAAATTTATTCTGTCCTACACTAGAAAAGAGATTCTTTTCAAAATATTGACCTAGAAAACATATAAAATATCATATTCATGAGAAAAACATAATATAAATGGAATGATCTATGAATCCTCTTTCCATCACAATTTGAAGCACTTTCAAAATCCACATGTAGCTCCAGTTATGCTCACTTTAATGAACACTACTTTTTATTGCCTCAAAATTACCCTTTGACCAGTAAACCTAAATGGAGCTCATTTGACCATGCCTGCATCAACTTGTCCTTTAACCTCTTTTTACATTGATAGAAACTCACATACATTCCATAATGTCAATGTAGCATGCAACTCCTTTGTACATCCTTGTCCCAAAGAACTCTTCTTCAAAAAGTGACATGTTTGAGTGGGGCCCACTCATCACCATGACCTATAAAAAACCTTTTTGGAAAGAATAATTATTCCTCTAAATTTTAATATAATCATATATACACTACAAAAAAAAACTGGCCACTTTGGAAGTATTTCCTGCATACCACTCTCAAGGTAGGGTTTCAAACCCATAACTAGTTGTTTACCTTCTTAACATTCATGCATAAAAACCTGATGATGAAATTACCTAATTAATTTTTTTAAACCTTATAGAATAAATTTATAATCATCCCTAAAATCCTCAAGGTCCCATGTAAAGCACAAAATTTAGGGTGAACATCAGAAGATTAAATTCAATCTGGAAATGCACTAGTTCTTAACCCTGTCTCACCAAAATAGACATATCTTGCAAAATTAAAATCCTAACAACCTAATTTTTTTGTAAAAGCACCATAACACATCACAATAACATCTCTAATTATCATAATTTCATCACCATAGCACAAAATCTCAAGATATCTGAGACTTTCAAAGCTACCCCTTAGGGTTTCACACTGTAGAAGTTGGAGTCAATGAAAAGAATGCTATAACTCATCATGAAATAAATTAAAATGACCCAAAAATACCTAGTATACCATAATACTCCTGAATACATGCATGTATGATCTCATATAGCTCAAAACTCAAACTCACACCTCCTTGCATCCATACTTGCTCCAATGAACACCTGTAACATGGAAAACAACTTGTATTTGCATCACGTAACTGATGTGAGCTCACAAGAACTCTCCAAACCTGATATGCATCATTCCACCATGCTTCACAAGAAACCAAGAATCTCAAACCATCATACAACATCACCAAGGCACCTAAATGGACTTGCAAGAGCAAACAATCCTCACCGAATCTCATTGTATCATTAACAACACATTTGACCCATCATGGAAATATCATACAAAACCCCATATGACCATACTCCATCATCCAATTTTTCATTAATGTAATTTTTCATCAATGACAACACCTATAGGACCACATGCCAATAATCTCCCCCTTTTTATTGATGGAAACCTAGCTCAACTTCTCCCCTTTTTACATTAATGAAAACAACATATTGTACCTGAATAATATTCATCTCGCAAAACATCTTATCATCATGCTTTGGTTAAAAAATTCAACCAAAGATCTCATTCAAGAACAAGACCTTGAAATTTGCACTGAAAACTAATTTTTCCTTCTTTGAAAACATGCAATCACCATGCTGCCCCTAGGATAAGCATCTACATCATCTAAATACATCAATAAATCATAAAAAGAGAATAATTTTACCTTTATGGAATCAAAACATCATTATCCACCTTTGAGGCATGCAAAAATGATAATTTTTTCACCTCAACCTTGTTTTATACTTCATAAATCAATTGTAGTAGAGTACTCTTTGAACCCTACACTCTGATATCAGACCAAAAATTTCATAAATGAGGTGTAAAGATCATCATACCTTCATTTACAACCAAATACTATCTTGTCTAGGCATACGTCAAGTATAACAATGCAATTTCTTGCTCTTCGCCTCACATATATACTGACATCCCTAAAGTGACATTTCAGTAGCTTTTGCATCACTTTTGAAAAGTTTGATATCAACATGTATACCTTGACCATGCAATCCATAACTCCCCTTGGACTCAAGACCACTTTCTCAAGTAGACAAGCACAATTTCAAGCATCTTACCTTTCTATCTTAGCTTGGGAGCACTTCAAACACTTAGGACTAGTCCCAAAGATCATTTTCAGTCCTTGATAGTCATAATTGATTGAGATCATGCATACAAAAAAAAAAATTCCAATCAATTGTGTAGGCACCCAATACATACCACTAATCCCTTGAGAGTCATCAATGCAACCTTTAGAAATTCACAAAAGTACTCCCCTATCATAATGACACCATGTACATCATCTACACTTGTAGAAACACTTTTCAACACTGTTTGTACACTGATTAATAAGCGTTACAACATCTTCTAGTGTTATCTCATGTAACTAAATCCCATACTAAGCATACAAACCTTAAGATCTTCCTGATAGATCTCATACTCATACTCTTTTTTGACTTGTGATATTTCCCTAGATGAGACAAACATATCTCATACAAATTCTAAAAAACTTAACAAACATGCAACATATAGTTTCAGTCCACACACATATACCCGAGTTCTTTGTCAACTTACTTGAGTCTTCACAATCCTTGAACAATTTCACTTTCACGGCATTCATATTCTTAAATAACCTTGATGAAATATGTTACAAATCACTTTTTCATCTTTCAAGTATTGTAGGTCAACTTATCCCTCAAAACTGAGAAGCCCTACCTATAGTATACATCTAAGCCATTGTGGAAACAATCCTCCATTCTTCTTGTCATTTCATTTCTTATCACAGACCTAATGTGAACAACATTTCTTTTATGCCATGGACTCAAATGAGACCTAAAACATACTCACTAGATCAATTATCTATTGACACCTCAAGTTAAGACTCAAGGGAAACTAAGCATTGACATTTTGACAGACTTCTTACAGAGTTTGATGTATAATGGGGATATACCTTTAAACATTGTACCATACTTTTGATACCAAATAAGAATACATGTTACACTAAATTTCTCTCCTTAATCTTACTTTTCTTTTACTCAAATCATATTTCCTTAAAAAAATCTTCATAACCTTGTAGTATAACATCAATTCTATATGGACCTAAGATCACATCTTGCATCTTTTTATTCTTCTTGACCTAGATTTCAAGGCATAGTTTGTCTTGTGGAAGGATTAAAACTAAACACAACCTCTTATGAATACTAAGTTTTATACCTTAATTGACTCCAACATTCCAAGAATAATCTTACCTCGCAATGCTCCTTCCTTTGAAAATTTGACCTTTCAATTAGGTCACCTAGCCGTGCATATAACTTTTCATACTACTGTAAAAAATTCAAAGGTTATGATCTTACCTCAACCCTTCAAGCTTCCAAAATTTGAATGAATGACAACACAAGTTGATTTCATGAAATTTATATGTCTCTACTCTAATTGTAAATCTCCTACTATTTCCAATCTAGCTCTCCAAAAAACCCTAACTACTATAGATTTTTTTAAGAAGAAGACTGTTTGAAGGAACTGACAATCAATACCACACTTAAAATCAAAGCCTTTGAAGTATGAGAGTAGAACACTTTCACATGGTTTTAACAAAGTATCTCTCTAGGTACTAAGACCTGAGGTCTTAAACTGGTGAATTGAATCTATACCCTAGTGAGGGTTTTTGTACTTCCCAATAAGGTTTAGATCTCTTTAAAATACCACTAGAACTTCTTTAAGACTTGATAATTTCCCTTTATGTCTACTTTCATTTATTCCAAGTGCACAAGATGACAATGAAGATTGAAAAATATTCTTCAGATCATGAATACTCATTGCTATCAATAGTGTTACTTGCATGAGGAAGGGTATGATCATCCCAATTAACTTTAAATGAACTAATGTTCTATATATTTCATTTCTCATATCCATATGAAATAACACAACTCATACCAATAAAGACATCTTCAAAGAGACATGATAAAAAATTTAGTGTTATTAAATCCATCTTCTATACTGTGCCAAGGACACATAGTTTAAAAATAGATATCCATGCTTTATACATAAAATTTTCACTTCATCCTTGAAATGAATTTGAGAACATTATTTCACACCTCCAAATACTTAATAAGGTCTTCATAGACTTCCAAATGCACCTTCAACAATCTTTGATGTTTCAAGACCTTGTATATATTTCTTTGCACTAGCAAGCTTTAGCTGCCTTTTCAGACCTAGAAAAAGATAAATACATATTGACACATGATATGGAGCATCCTATACATATTTTGAAACATTTGACCTTTTGTAGAGACCTTAAGGTCAAAAAAAACATGCAATCTTTGATGATAACTCAAGCCTCTTGCTACCCTTTGAAGCACATCATGACTATCAACAGGAGACTATTCTTGATATGGATGACCTTTAATTTACACTAATAGTAACTTCCCTTGGGAAAAGAGTCTCATCACCTCAAGAAACACCAATGCAACATTCCTCTGCCACTTTTAAGAATGTATCCAACCTCTCATGAGGATATGCTTTTCACTTTGCACAATTCCTCTTGTAGCCCATAATATATTGTTGGTGTAAACATGTTCACACTTGTCTTTGTGAACTAGATATTTTGCACCTTAAATAAGCTCATTTGAGAGTGTTGGTGCTCAAATTAGTCCCACCTCATTTGTCATTGAAATCCCTTAGTTTTGGCCTCTATGACATTTTTTATCTCCCCGTGTTGGTGCTTGAAAGACTCTGTCCTCCATTTGGTTGTCGTGATCAGTCCCTTCTTGGGTTGAGGATCACTTAAAGATCCATAATTGGTTTTTCATTTCTCTATCCATTTGAAGGAGTCTATAAATTGAGCGTAAAACTTGGGTTATTCCTTTCCTTCCATTTTCCGCAGTCATGTGTTGTTGTCCTGGTCATTTTTGTCCCAAATACCTAAAGAAACGTGAATGGATGTAGTTCAGAGGATCATGTTTGAACCTTATAACATTTCCAAATACTTTTCCTTGAAGAAAAATTCATCTCTAGGATCAAATGGTGGTTTTCCTGCATTTTAAGGTTTGACGGGTGAGGTTTCCCCGTCAAAATTTCATCTATGCATCTATGGAAAAGTGGCCCTCTTTGGTTGGATGCGGCTTGGCAGGGCACTCAAAAAACACTACGGCTCACTTCAACCAAAAACTTGTCCACGTGGAGGAACAACGCTCATTTGAAAATTCACCTTTTGGTTTGGCTTTTGAGTTGCACCAGGGGCACACGTGGAGGATTCCACTACTTTTCCCAGACTTAGGAAAAAAATTTCATGCACCTGATACAATTTTGGTGGGCCATGGACACATGTTGAACCTGCGCTTGTTTAGGGTCTCCGCTCTTGGGCACCATCTTGAAGTTGTGCCATGACGACATGTGGAGGCTTCAGCCGGACCTTCCCTTAGACTTTTTGTGTAACTTTCTAAAGGGACTAGGACACGTGGAGGGACCACGCATGTTTGGGGACTGACCCCTGAGTTTTCTTTTGAAGAAGCGCAAGGAGGAAAGTTGGAGGCTTCCGCTCACTTTGCCCTTTGCTTGGACTTTTCAATAGCCAAAGGAGACTACCTCGGACCCTAGACACATGGTGCCTTCTACTGAACCTTCAACTTTTTAGTAGATTCTACCAAACTGGGACATGTGTTGATCCCGCACTTGTTTGGGGTCTCTAATTTTGGGGACCATCTCAAGATGCACCATTGAGACATGTGACATTTTGAAAATTTAAAAGGCGGGGAGGAGAGCCATTGGAGGTAACTTATATTTTTTACCTCTTATTGTCAAAAAGATTACAGTCATCAAAATGACCTGTAAGCTCGATAGAGAATAGTAAAATTTTTCTTTGAAAAGTCAATGGCAGAGGTGTGGACTTCTAGGGAAATTTGGAAAATTTTCCTTTTCTAAAAAAAGGGGTTAAAGTGTAAAAAGGAAGCGTGGTTCCACTAGGACCCACATTGGGACACGTGTCAAGCCCATTTTTCAAAGGAGGAGGGCGGAGCAAAATGAGAAATTTTGCATTTTTTCCCAAAAGTTGTAAAAGGTAAGAAGGAACCCCAGGCCCATTTTAACTTAGATCTCCCACGTGGACGGTCCAAATTCAAAAGGAAATCAACGGCAACTATGCATTTGTATATGTTTTTCCACCATTTTTCTCCAAAGCTTCTAGAGATGTGAGTTTTTATGATTTCTTGATGTCTCCTACATGCCAAACGAAGAGGTGAATTAATTTGATATCTTGATTTTGTGGGGAAGATCTGAAAATGTCTTTTACCATTAAGATGTGATTTGACTATCGGATCCGATTTGATTTTCCATTCTTTCCTTCCTTGGCATGCAAAAAACCAGATTTGATAGATTAGAGGAGGAATTAGTTGGCACGTGAGATGAAGAGTGATTTACTAGATGAAAGAATTGAATGCTGGAAATATTTGAAGAGATTTTCCCTCTGAGCACCTGATAACTTTTTTGCAAATTTGATTCTGGGAAACATGATCAAAATCGTAAAAATTAATGGTGCTCTGAATCTTTTTTGTTTTGGGGGGAAAACTTTGTTGTAGATTAAATGATATAAATTGCATAAATTTTTCATGCAAATGGTTGGAGTGTTAGAGGTTGGGAGTAAATTCCTAAGAGAAAAGTTTGATAGAGCCCATATTTTTGAGAAACCTGTTTATTTCTTTTGTGTTAAATTTGATCATGTCAAGGTGGTTGTGAGTGTACAAAAATTGACAAGATCTGAGATTGTTCTAGAAACTTTCCCCTATTGATGAATTTAATCAAATTTGAGTTAATTTTTGTTGATTTTGGGCAAAATTGTGTCTGCTTCAATTTTGAATGTCTATAAAATAGTTTTTCTTGTTTGCATTGTAATCTTACATTGAAATCTTTGTGAATCACACAAGATCTTATCCTTGTGATAGTTTGGTGGAATTTGTGATTTCATTTATCAGATGAGATTTCATTTGATAGTGAAATAAAAAATTTAAAATCACTTTACTCTTAGCATGATGATAAGATTGTTTGTTATCCTTTTAGGGTATCTTAGGTGTGATAAACAGAGGTTGATAATGTTCAATTAAATTTTTCAACTTGAGCCTTCATTTTGGATTGTTAAATTTTGTGTGAAAACGTGTTGATCTGGGCCTCCATTGAAGCACACCTTCAAGTTAAAGGAACATTTTAGCTATTATGAGCATTCTGTTGATTAAGCCTTCAATTTTTGTAAAATCTCTCAAAGATATGGCGAATCAAGTTCATTCTGCCTCACCTCCCACCAAAAATTCATTTAAAAACAACCAATCTTACCCATACTACCCATGTTTTTCCTGTGTGTGTACAAATGCATAATTTCTATTACCAAAACATGTAGAAGAAATCAGGTTTTCATTGTCTTTAGTAGCCTAAACCTTTCTTAGAAAATATCTCCATTATCTAGGGTGACAACTCGTGAGAGTTAGGTTTTTGTTGTATTGATCATATTTTCTTCAAGGTCTTCTTAATAACTTTAGAAGGAAGGACATATCCATCTCCTCCACAACAATAGGCTACAAAATGGTCCTCTCACCCTAGTTGAAAGGCACAACCATAAAGTAGTGAGGATAGATCAAATCCTCTTGAGGGTGCTATCCATTTCTCCACATCTGAGTGACAAAGAGTGAGCTGCATTTCTTCCCCAGCTATAAAATGACACACAACATGATCTTCTTGTCTCTAAGATTTCTGTCAAATCTATGATGATGCTCAACTTCCGAGGGATAATCAATTTGGGTACCAACAAAGATCATAGGCTATAATTTTTTTTAATTAGTTTATGGGATATTGTTTCTTCCCGTAACTTCTTGAAGCTTTTTAAGTTGTTGCCTCCACTCCTTGATTCATGGAGATGTGATTATCTCCTTGTCTTAGTGTTTCCTTTCAATTTTTTGGTTGAGGATTAGTTTTAGAAACAATATATAATTGTGTGTTTAGGGACATGAAATACACAAGCTTGAATAATATTTATTTTGGATTTTCTTCTACAACTTACATTCATTTCGAAGCTGCGTTCTTGGATTTATTGTAAAGCTCTAGTGTTTCTCCCTTCATGGTATCAGAGTGCTGAGGTTGTTGCATATTTCCTTGTCCAGTTCTTTATGTGGAATTGTGTTGCTGGAATATTTAAACAATGTTTGCCTTGCATTATCTTAGTCATTTGTATTGGCTTGACTCACGATTTTATTTTATTACACGACCCTTCTATTGGCTTTGTGTCATCATTGTCTTCTCGGATTGCCTTGGTGTTTACACGTTTTGGAGTATATATTTCTCATCTCTGTCAGCCTCAATCAATTTGTTGGTTGCAAGCTTGGCCTGTAGTGGTGTGGCTGATAGGAGAACCACTTTTTGAATACTTTGATAGGCCTATTGGATTTTTATGCTTGGTGGACATTTTTTCTTCTGCATTTTGCATGCATGTTTAAACAATAGTGATTGGCCGTACTTGATGGTTGTCATTTTTTGGCGTGGAGTGGCTCAAATATTAATTATTGCCACAGAACGTTTCCTACCATAAATAACATCAAATATTCATTGTCGTGAGTTTATTTCATTCAGTAATTTTTTGCATACATAGCTAATGTTGATTGGCCAATTAAATTATTCTTTGCAAAACTATAGTTTTTCAAAATTTAAATTTTTCTATAGTTTTGCTTCAATAAATTGTTTTGGAGCTAATAATCTTGTTTTGGATTAAATTAATATTTTTAGGGATATTTATAAATGGAAGACATTATTATTAATCTACATCTTCTCCCACTTCCAATGAGTGGTCACATGACCACCTTTTCCTCTGAATGCTCCGATGTCTTAATCAGTGGATCCTTTTAAATTAAAATTGGCCTAATTTATGAGAATTGAAAGCTTAATAAATTTTTCCCGGTAACTTGAAATCAAGTGTTGTTTTTTGCAAAAGTGCATGTTTTTTTACCCCATTTATTGGTTCATTTTTTATTATCATCTAAGGAAGTACCGTTTTCAGGTGAAAATTGGTCTTTTTCTACCATGTCAAGAAGTTTTCCTTCTTCATCTATGTTCGCAAACATCCTGGATCTACACCTATTTGAACCATTAAATTTATCCAAATATCATGTTTGAAAGCTGAAAATTGAACAATTTCTCAAATCCTATGGTCTATGGCATGGTTTTTAGGATTTAGTGTTTGCCTTTACCAGTGAGAAGGATAAGTACAATTACACATGCAAGCAAGATGAGGCCCTAGGACTTATTTCTCTCAATGTTGTGGATAGCCTTCAGTTTCATATTTCAGGTGCAAAATATCCTAAAGTGGTATTGGAGGTTTTTGATAAAGTATTTGGTAAAATTAATGAGTTCATGTTACTACAACTGGAAATGGAGTTTAGAAAATTTTCACCTTCTGATTTTCCTCTCATACAAGATTTCTTGACTGAATTCAAAGAACTAAGAAGTAAAATAAATGATGGTGGTAAAGAAAAAAGGGATCCTGAATGCATTTTTTTATTCTGTCAAAATTGAAAGGTTCATTTTCAATTTTCACTTATACTTTCTTTTCAACTATGGATGTTCTAAGGGATGGGTTTAAAATGAAAAAATTTGAGGTGTTTTGTGAGAGGTTATCTCATGAAAAAACTAAGTTAATGGCACTTGATGCCTTGCCAACCTCAAACCATGCACTTTTGGCAAATTCTTCTAAGGGTAAAGGGAAAACTAAGTTGAAGCCAGGACATAAGATTTCAAAATCTCCTAAACCCTCTTCTACTGCCACTAATAAAAGTTTTGAAGTCCCTAAAACTTATAGTCCTAGGAAAAGGAAAAAGACTGTAAAAAACATGTATGATCCTTGTCCTTTCTATAGCAAAACAAACTATTCATAATCACGGTGTTTTGTGAGAATTCAAGCACTTGAGAAGATGCTGAAACAACATGAGATTTTTATTCCTGCACCTTCAACCTCTTCCAATTTTGGTAAAGGGAAAGACCTTTCATCTTGGGCCTTCATTCCATGTGATGATAGATGGGTTTTTGATTCAGGTGCCACACATCACATCACACATTCAAATAATTTGCTAAGTTAAGTTTCTCCTTGCAACATTTCTCATATTATGGTGGGAAACTCTACTTCGTTAAAAGTAATGGGTATAGGATTGTTAACATTCTAAATTATTCAGTGCATGATGATCTATATGTTCCCTGCATTTCTAACAATTTGTTGTCAGTTTATGAAATCTATAATTTAGGGAAAGGAAAGATTAATGAATTAGCACCTGATAAAGTTGTAATAAGAGAATTGAATGATCGTAATGATATTATAGCTATAGGTGTTGATGATACTGATTCTAGATTATATCTCTTTGACAAGTTTGAGACTTCTGTAGGATCTTATCTTATTGCTCACTTAGATTATGTTAGAAAGTTATGGTATGAGAGATTCATCCATCTAAATTACAAATATTTGCAGCAGCTATCTTATCAGAACATGGTAACCAAACTTCCTAAAATTTCTTCTACTGATGGTGTTTGTCCAGGTTGTATGTTAGGTAAACAACATCAAAATCCATTTCCCAAAGGATTCGTTAAGAGAGCTAAGGATCCTCTCGAATTGGTATACAATGATTTGATGACTCTTCCTTCTCGTTCTTTTTCTTGTTGAAAATATGTAGACTTTTATTGATTATTTCACAAGGAAAACATGGGTTTATTTTAATCAGTATAAGAGTGATGTTTTCAACGGTTTTCAGTAATTTAAGGATTTTGTTGAAAAAAAATCATCTCATTCCATCAAAAAGCTTCACACAAATAATGGGGGGAGTATATTAGTAATGCATTCAAGGATTTTTGTACTGACCAGGGAATTCTACATTAGTATACAATGCCTTACACTCCTCAACTAGAATGGTGTTGCGAAAAAGAAAAGTAGGACACTCAATGAGATGGAAAATTGCATGATTTAGTCAAAGAACCTTACACCTGAATTTTGGGCTGAAACCATGAATTGTGCTAACTACATTTAGAATCATATTCCCCACAAAGTTGTTTAAGGGATCACACCTGAGGAAGCATGGTCTAGAGAGAATCTTGTTGTTTCTGATTTTTGAGTCTTTCAAAGTCAATCTTGGGATCATGTTCCTAATGTAAATAGGAATTCCATACAACCAAAGAGTAAAGAACTCATTTTTGTTGGCCACCATGAACACATGAGGGCATATTGCCTTTTGGATCCTTCTACTTTGGAAGTTCATTTTCTAAGAGATGTTCATGTTGATGAGATAGATTCTATTGAGATTTTGATGAAGATCAACACTTTTCTCCAATACCTCCTTCACTGACATGGCTGAAATGCTTATTAATGATTCTTATGATGATGCTTCTAAAGAAGAGGGTGCTCCTCTAGCTCCACCTTCCCCTCCTTCTCTGGAAAAATGACATCCAAAATGGCTTCAATCTACTATGTAGGTAGCTGGTAACTTGGTAGAAGATCGAGTGATCCTCGACACACAAGATCTGAGACTTCATGCGATATTTCTTATCGTCGCACTTAGTCTATTCCTTAAGGAATGGCTCTTGTAATTGAAGCTATCTCCTCTGATCCTATTACTTTTCCTAAATCTTGTTGAAACTTTGAATGAAATGAAGCTATGAATGAAGAATACTACTCTTTGATGAAAAATAATACATGGGAATTGGTTCCTCTTTCTAAGTGAAAGAAAGTGATAAAATGCAAATAGGTCTGTAAGGCTAACTATGTAGCTGATGGATATATAGAAAATTATAAGTCTTGTCCTTTTTCTAAGGTATTTTCTCAACTCAGAGGGGTGGATTACTTTGAGACTGTTGGTCCTATAGAAAATATGGATTTTTTTTGCCTTGTTCTTTCCATTACTTCTTCTCAAAGGTGATCAGTATATCAGATGGACATGAAAAGTGTTTTTTTGCATGGTGATCTTGATGAGGAAATTTATATGGAGCAACCCCCTGGTTTTGTGGAAGATTCTTCACTGGTTTGTGATGCACCAAAATTAGCACGAACTTGAAAAGGTCATAACTTGTGTAGTGCCCACTTCCCTCTGACACCTTTTTGTTGTTGATTATGATACTGACGACTATACTTATGGACATTACTATAACTTTTAAGTTGGTATGATGTTAGACATTAGAGATCATGGACTATTGTTTATTTTGATTCATATATGATGCATGTGGATTATTGGAGACATTTTTATATTGATGTTGATATGTTGATTGAAATGTGTGTGTGTGTGTGTGTGTGTGTGTGTGTGTGTGTGTGTGTGTGTGTTAAGACATGTGTGTGTGTGTGTTCGGGATATTTCATCATTTTGAGTAGACCTAGAAAATTGAACTAATATTATGATCATATTATTATTAATGAAATTGTAAATGATATCATTACTTGCCTAGATGATGTTTTGATTCATATATAGATGATTTTGGAATTATATTGTATATTCATTTTGGATGACTTGATGTGGCCACAAGGCCAAAGGAGGTATCCGTGTTTTGCAGGTAAACATGTCACAACAAACATCAGGGGATTGAAGACCAACCACATTGGAATCCTAGATGAATTCAACAAGGGTCACCATGGCAACGTGTATTTATTGTGTGTGTGTTTGAATTTTTGTTAGGGGTTCCCATGGGGGTATCACCTTCAAATGTGACCAAGGGGTTATGTGTATTCTTTTATTTAGTTTCCTTTGTTTAAATTTAGTATGTGGATTTTAGTGATGTATTTTCCCCTATATTATTTATTTTATTTGTATCTAGATTAGTGAGTAATCATGTTTTTAAATAAATTAAAATGGGTCAAAATAATGCATTCATTAGAGTCAATGGCTCTTGTATTATGTGTTGTAAGTAATGTGTAAGCAGATTTGAGTGTGAAACACTCCACTTTCCTTTTGAAATTCGGATCTGTCCTTAGGGGCTGATTTTGGAGGCTTGTGGGACAAGTTAAATTTGCCCCACACCTCTTAAATTGTTACACCAACCCAACCTATGGGTTGGGGAGTAAAAATTAGGCCTTATTATGCATTTTGAGAAGACAAGTTGTAAGTTATTATTGGACCTTCTTACATGAAATTAATTTTAGTCCTTAAGGGGTGTCGGCTTGGATTGTGTGTAGAAGTAAAATGTCATTTTATTCACCCACTTATTAATCGTGCTTTGGAGTTTGAAGTTGACTTGTGAGTTAGAGTTGAGGATGAGTGATGTGGCATCCTACATGGAGCAACCTCATCCTCCTCTTTCCCTTTTCTATTTATTCGAATTCTTCTGCTATTTTGGAGGTTACTTCATGTTGGTTTGTGCTCTTGCAATTGGAGAGAATTAGAGGATTGTGAATGCTTGTGGATTTTTTGGTGCTTTAGGACTTTTTGGATTTGAAGAATCTTGTTATTACACTTGTGGATCAAGCTCTATCATGGAGAGGTAGGATCTTGACTCTTGTAAAAAGGTTTTCTTTTCTGTATTATACTTATGTGAATGTTTTGAATGTTTGGTATGCTTGTTCGTTTGTTGGGTAGATTGCCTAGGTGTGGTGTAGGAGAAGACTATGGGGATATTTTGTGGGGAGGCATAAGAGTTATTTATGGAGGGATTTTGGGTTGGGTGTTCCTCCTTAGACAAGAAATAACTTGTATTTCTTACTTTTGTGGGAGGCATAAGAGAATGTGGAAGCATAAGAGGTACTTGGGGGAGGCATAAGAGTATGTAGGGGTTTGAGATGAATATTCTGGTGGGTTTTTAAGATGGTCACCCATTCCCCATTGGGAGGTATAAGCATCTTCCCCCATATATCTTGATCCTCTGGCCTTTGTGTGATGAGACCTTGTATATTTTGTTATTGTCCTTCTTGTGACTATAACTACACTTTATTTTGGACTGTGATGTGATTGTGAAATCTATTTTGTGTTATGGAAGCTTGTCTTGTTGCCATGAGTTGAATCCATTTCCTATTGTAATGTGGTTGGGGCTCGGGGTCCAATGAGTTGGATGACTTCCCCTCTTCATTGGAATTCTGGTTGGGTGGAGAGCGTTGCCTCTCCCCTTGTTTTGTTGTGACCAATTTGAAACATGGAAGATTTCTCTTGTTGTTGTATGTGGAGCTTGTGTGAGGACAAATTTTTGCAGTTCTCCTTGGGTCCCTTATTATGAAATTTCCCTCTTCAAGTGGATGACCTTGTAATAATATTTGTAGTGAAAATTGTGCCCTGTGTTTGGATATGAAAGTTGTATTTGTATGTGAAAAAGGAATGAGAAATATTTATTTGGCATATTTTGGAAAACAAAAAAGAAGTGTAAAAGGAATTATTTCATTTAATTGAATGTTGATTCACCTTTCATCAAATGGTGTTACTCTTGTTTAAAACTTGTTGTTGTAAGTATATTGTAAACTCTTTGTTGAAGGATGGAAATGCTTGTGTTAAAATTATTGCATTCCTCTGTATTACTTGAAGGGCATGTTTTGAAAATAGAACTAAATTCTTGTTCTCCACGCATTAATTAAAGGAAAGTTAAACATTGTAAAGTTGGAATGGAATGATCTTAAATCGTTAAAGTATGGATTATGAAATAGATAAATTTCGAGTTTGAAATACGTAGTTCTCTATTAGATTGTTTCAAACTTGCAAACCAATATTATAAAAACATACAGAGTACCTTGCAACAATGAAAGTCAAAATGAAACTTTAAAATGAACTAAGGATAGAAAAATCACATAATGAAACATTTGTATTTCCCTAGTAATTTATTCAGAACTCCAATAATCGGGCAAGTGGCATAATAATGTAGTTTCACATAAAAGAAAAGAAATTTTTATTGTAATCTAAACCGTTAATCAATTAATCCTTGCAATCCATGTGAAATCCTTCAAGTGTGTTTCTCCACGCTTGTTTGGTATGCTAAAGAAGAAAGAATAGCGGATTAGACCAATTATGGTAGTTGAAAAAGTTTAGTTCACATTTTAATGGTAGGAAAGATGTCTCATTAAAATTCACCCATCTAAGTTTTTGAAAATAATATTTTTTCTTCCTATGCAAAGAGGAGTTCAATCCCTTTCCAAAAATTCCTTATTTTCTCAAATCCGAGCTTCTAGTTGAAAGTTACGACCTTCTGAATTTTTTACTTCGTTTGGTTTCAACAAAAAAACTAATCAAAAAGGAAATTTTTGTAAATTGAATCCAGCGGGCCCGTAGCTTCAAAATTTTCTTTTTGAAAAATTGGCACAAAATATTAAGTCTCCCCACTGGTCCACTTCCCTCCTATCACTGTGTGTCAGACACGTGGCTTCTTCAGGTGTTGACGGAGGCGCGGGTTGTTTTTATCCTTCACACTTTTTAACACAAAATCAAACATTTCTATGTTTTCCCCGATGGTATACTTTCCCACTTGTAACTTCTGGGCTGACATGTGGCATCACAAAGGTCGTTAGCAAAGGCACAAATGTGTTCAAAATTTTTCCCTTTCAACAAAAAGAGCTTGAAATCCTAAGTGCCTCCAGTGACCCGCCTTTCCGCATGGGCTCAAAATTTTGACACGTGTCCCTTGTGGCTTGGGGAAAATTTTCTTCCCTCGGTGTGAAGCCCCACTGCAAACTCACGGGTGCGTAAATGAAAATTGTTCTTTTTAGCTAAAAGTGCAAAGCACCAAATGTCTCCCCGGGTCCGCCGGCCCGAAACCTTCCCCAGGTGAAAATTTTTCCCTAGGTCTATAGGCCCGCCTTTGGGAAAAAAATTCCCTAGGCCTGCAAGCCCGCCTTTGGGAAAAATATGTTCCCCAGGCCCATAGGCCCACCTTTGGGAAAAATTTCCTCTGCAAGCCCATTGGCCTGTAACTTTAGAAATATGAGGAGTTAGGAGGACTTCTTTATATCATTGGAAAGGGGAATAAATTTCATATCTAATGGAAATGTTTTTAGGAAACCTTAAGAGTATTAAATATGTGAAAAATCAGCTTGAAGTGCAAAGATGAGTCTGAGAGTGGATAAGTGGGAAATTACCCCTTTTTACTTAAATGTGTAACTCTAAAGAATGGGTTGACCTTTTTGAGGGGTCGTGTTAGGGGATAAGAGAATATTTTTCTATCCCATGTAAATAAGAACCTTGGCTATTATTTAGTCCTAGTGAAATTAAAAACCTTGGGCATTTAATTGCTTTGGCCCCTTTGACCCTCTAAAATTAATTAAGGAATATTTAACTATAATGTTAATTTAATCATCTATTAAGTTAACACCTTAGAGAATTTTACTATATTTGGATTAATTATACTCATTAATTTTGTAATGTGGATCTAATGTTTGTTACAACAGAAAATTTCTTTTATTAAATTATAATAGACTTTGAACCTTTGTGGTGACAACTGTTGATTGAAGACTGGTTATGGTCACGCTTTTAAAAAAACCTTATTCCATAATTTTTCTACCTAAACCTAGGTTGTTCTTGGGTCTCGAGTGGTCGTTTTAGTGGGCATTACAACTTGTGCTCTAGGTGTCTGTTTGAGTCTATTTTTTTTAAACCACCTGTTTCGATGAGACGAACACACTATATAACTTGCCTTACAGATTGGAGCATGTTTTTCACACATTTTCAGGACCCAAATATGCCACTTGAGGCCAAAAATTAGGATTTAAGTTGTAGTTCAGTTTTTTCCTATTTTAGGGAATTAGTTAATTTTAGTCTCTTAGTTGCATTATGAGTTGAAAAGTTGGCAATTCCTCTAATTTAGGCATGTAGAAGATGCGTGGCATTTTATGTGCCTGTACGAATAAACAAGTGAACTTATCAAAAATAGTAGGTTCTAGTAAATTGCTAAAAATAGAAATTTCCGCCACCTAGAGTAGATTTAGTCAAAGTTTGTTAGAGTTTGTTTGGAAACACAAGTTCGGAATTATTTTCCTATTTAGGAAACATTGTAATTCATGATTCAATAACGAATAAGGAGATCTATTTTGTTTTGGAGTTCATATTATTTATAGTATATTGAGTTTGTTTAGAATTTGGCTACAATATCTTGTATCAAAGCTAGTTCGATTCATTAAAAAATGGCAGGAAGAGGAAGAGGAAGTGGATGCGGTATTGCCTAGATGATTAGAAATATGCAATATCTGTAGAGGTAATGCACTTTTTGGAATGATATCCCAGAGAGGAAATCAAGGTGGAGATGACATAAATGAATAAGAAGTTTGTGAAGAGGAGGAAACTCATGTACCACCCTTAGATTTTGAAAAGGATGCTTCAAGCAGTAGAAGGAAATAATGATGGAATAAGAGTTGATATTTCTGAGTATGGAGGTAGTCTAAAACCAGAGGAGCTGATAGACCAATTGACTAGCATGGGGAAATTTTTTTAAGTGGAAGGCTATGTCAGAAGAAAAAAAGGTAAAATTTTCATGCATGAAATTGAAAGGTCATGCTATGTTATGGTGGGATCACCTATAGAAAGAGCATTCAAGAAATGGGAAAGAAAGAATTAAGACATGGAGTAAGATGGAGAAGAAGTGAAAGATAAATTTCTCCATGTGGCTTATGCACAAACCCTTTATAGGAGGTTTAAGAATCTCATAAAAACTTTACAAACCATGTAAGAATACCCATATGAGTTCTAGAATTTTTCCTTTGTGTAGAGAATGAATAAACTAAGGAACACATGGCTATAAGGTATGTAAATGGATTAAAATTTTCTATTCACGATGAGATACTAAGGAACAAATGGTCTGTAAGGTATGTAAATAGATTAAAATTTTCTATTAAAGATGAGATAAGTATACACATGATTAAGAGCATGGAGGATGCCTATCAATTAGCATTAAAGGCCAAGGAAAAACAAATTCGTCAAAGTTTTAGGAGATCACCTAGAATGAATAGGGGGTGTCATCGGATGAGCTGGATTCAGCCAAGGTAGGGGAGAATCACCTCATGGAGTGGAAAAGAAAAGAGATATGAGACAACATTCCTAGAATTAACAAAGAGGCAGAGGATTTTCTAGGGGTAGGGGATATGGTGGTGACAAAGGATGGGAGGCTCCACGAATACCATTTGTTTATTACAGATGTTGTGGATAGGGACATGTGGCTTTTGAATGACCTAATTATTATACACATGACAAGAGGCAAGAAAATGCTCCAAGAGTAATTCTTGTTGAAATTGAACAAGTAGAAGATGAAAATGACCTAGAAATTCCACCAGATGTTGGAGAAAATATGATGATCAAAAGGACGATGATTTCTCAAAGAAAGGATATCAAGGGGGATGCATGACTGCATACAAATATTTTAAGAACAAGATTCACTTTAGGAGGAAAGGTATGTAATGTTATTATTGATTGTGGTGGTTGTGAGAACATGGTTTCAAATGAGATGGTTGAGAAATTTGGTCTACATTGTGAGAAGAATCCTAACCCTTATCGTATTGCATGGTTTAAGAAGGTTAATGAAGTTAATATTGATAAGAGATGTTTAATAAGTTTTTCTATTGGGAATAGTTACAAGGATGAGATTTGGTGTGATGTTATTCAAAGGGATGCATGTCATATGCTACTAGGAAGACCATGGCAATTTGATAGAAAAGTTATTCATGATGGGGGAAAGAATACTTATAATTTCTAGAAGGATGGAACAAAAATAGTTTTTTTACCTCTTAAGAAAGAGGGTAAGGCTAAAAATATGCTTTTGTAAAGGAATTTGTGAAGGAGGAAAAGGAAACTACTTTTTTATGAACTATTTGCAAATAAGGATGAACCTGCAAGAGCACAAATACCAGTAGAAACAATAGAATTAATAGAAGAATTTTATGATGTTATTCCTCATGAGCTACTAGATAGATTACCACCCAAAAGAGATATTCAACACCATATTGATTTGATTCCAAGGTCTTCACTACCAAATCAAGTGGCTTATAGGATTATCCCGACATTGCATGCAGATTTGAATATGCAAGTGGTAGAGCTTGTGAGAAAGGGGGCCATAAGGGAGAGCATGAGTTTGTGTGTAACCCCAATTTTACTAACACCAAAGAATGATGGAACATGGAGAATGTGCATGGATAACAGAGAAATCACTAAAATTACAATCAAGTATAGGTTCCCAATACCTCACCTTAATGATATGATGGATTTTCTTGCTAGATCTAGGTATTTCACCAAGATTGATCTTCAAAGTGGTTACCATCAGATTCAGATCAAAGAAGGATATGAGTGGAAAACAACATTCAAGATAGGAAATGGATTATATGATTGGTTGGTGATGCCATTCGGATTATCCAATGCACCTAGTAATTTTATGAGACTGATGAACACTGTGCTACGGGAGTATAATGGTAAGTTTTTTGTGGTTTATTTTGATGATATCTTGATCTTTAGTTAAAATAAAGAAGAACATATGAGTCATCTGAGGGTGACATTTGAAGTGTTACGGAAAGACAAACACTATACAAATATGAAGAAATGCATGTTTATGTAAGAGAGCTTGGTATTCTTGGGCTTTATTATTTCAGCAGATTGGGTATGGATGGACTCAAAGAATTTAAAGGAAATTATTGAATGGAATAATCCATGGAGTATAACAGGGGTAAGAAGCTTTCATGATTTAGAAACATTTTACAAAAAGTTTATTAAAATTTTCAGCAGTATTGTACCACCTATAACAGATTGCATAAAAGGAAGGAAGTTTTTGTGGACAAAGGCAACTGAGGATAGTTTTCAATTCTTATAGAAGAAGGTGACAGAGGCACCCATGTTGGCACTACCAAATTTTGATAAAGTGTTTTAGGTTGATTAAGGCACCTCACATGTGGGTATTGGTGTTGTCCTAAGTCAAGGTGGAAAGCCAATAGCTTTCTTTAGTGAGAAATTGAGTGAGGTAAGAAAGAAATACTTTACTTATGATGTGGAATTTTATGCAATTGTAAACGCATTAAGGCATTGGAGGCATTATTTATTGCCTAAGGAGTCTTTGTTATTTACAGACCACATAGCCTTGAAGTATGTGAGTACACAAAAGAAGTTGAATAGTAAGCATGCAAAGTGGATATCATTTTTGTAGGGTTATACTTTTTCTTTCAAACTTAAATCAAGAAAATAGAATCAAGTTGTAGATGCATTGAGTAGGCATGTGATACTATTTACCACTATGGAAAATGAGGTGGTGGGTTTTGAAGCAATAAAGGGTTTGTATTCTTATGATTCTGATTTCAAGAATATTGTTGAAAGGTTAATTTGTTCATTATTAGACGATTTAGGAGATATCTAGGATGAGTAAATTTTTTAGATGGCCATTCTATTCAAGGGACACCAACTATGTATTCAAGTTGGGTCTACGAGAGAGAGTATAGTGAAAGAGTTGCATAGCAGAGGATTGGCTAGGAATTTTGGTAAAGATAAGACGATAGCCTTGGTAGAAGAGAAATACTATTGGCCAGGGTTAAAATGATATGTGGTAATATATGTGGAGAGGTGTCAAATTTTTCAAGTCTCAAAAGGCAATGCACAAAATCCAGGGTTATATATGTCTTTTCCTATTCCTGAAGGGTCATGGACAGATCTGAGTATGCCTTTTTTTGGGATTCCCAAAAACACAATGAGGTAATGAATCAATTTTTGTGGTTATTGATAGGGTTTCTAAGATGGTTCATTTTATTTCCTGTAGGAAAACAAGTGATGTGACATGAGTAGCAGATTTGTTTTTTAGAGAAGTTGTTTGTTTGCATGGTGTTCTAAAACCATTACTTCAGATAGGGACACAAGGTTCTTAACTCACTTCTGGAGGACTTTATGGAAGAAGTTGGGAACTCAACTACAGTTCAATAGTGCCTATCATCCTCAAACCGATGGGCAAACAAAGGTGGTAAATAGGAGTTTGGGAAACCTGTTAAGGTGCATAGTTAGGGAAAAGTAAAAATAATGGGACTTAGCATTACCACAAGATGAGTTTGCATATAACATTTCCATAAATAGATCCATAGGAAAGTGCCCATTTTTTATTTTGTATGGGAGTAATCCAAACAGTATGTTAGATTTGTTATAACTACCAGTTGATGGAAGAATCAGTGATGATGCAGAAGCATTTGCCAAAAAATACAAAAATTGCTAGAAGAAGTGTGGAAGAAGTTCTGAAGGTAATGATAAGTATAAGGAAATATCAGATGTGCACAGACAGAGAAAGGTATTTAAGGTTGGTGAGTTATTTATGGTATACCTATGGAAGGAAAGGTTTCCAAAAGGAAAATATAGCAAGATGAAGTATAATAATATTTGTCAAGCAAAATTGTGAAAACAATAAATGATAATGCTTATGAGGTAGAGGTGACAGGGAATTTTGATATTTTTCCAGTGTTTAATGTTTTAGACTTGTATTATTTTCATGGGGATGGTGTAGAAGGGGATGTTATTGATGAAGTAGTAGATTGGAGGAAGCAGGTTCCAGTGAAGAAGAAAGAAGAAGTGGATCAAATTCTAGATAAGAAAACAATGGACACGTGGCATGGGAAATAAAACAAAAATTTGGTACATTGTAAAGGACTAGAATAAGAGGACAATGCATGGGTCATAGAGTGGGATATTAAGAATTTTCATGTAGATAAATGGAATTAGTTTGAATAAGACAACTTGTAGGAGCTGCATTTTTTTCAAGCAAGGGAGAATGATGCGCCAAAATTAGCAGGAACTTGAAAAGGTCAAAACTTGTGCTCTGGGTATCTATTTGAGTCCATTTTTTTGTTGAAACCACCTATTTTGATGAGACGAGCACACTAATCAAAATACCTTGCTAGTTGGAGCATGTTTTGGGACATATTCGGTCCCGAAATCTGCCATCTGGAGGCTGGAAATTAGGATTTAAGTTGTAGTTCGGTTTTTTCCTATTTTAGGGAATTAGTTAATTTTAATCTCTTAGTTGCATTATGAGTTGGAAAGCTGGAAATTCCTCTAATTTAGGCATGTAGAATATGCATGGAAATTTCTATTCCCGTATGAATAAGCATTCCAACTTACTAAAAATAACAAGGTCTAGTATACTGTTATAAATACTAATTTCCGCCACCTAGAGTAGATTTAGTCAAATTTAGTTAGATTTTGCTTGGCAATTGGTGTTTGCAACTTTAGTCAAATTTATTTAGGAAACATTGTAATTAATGATTCAATAATGAAGATGGAGATCTACTTTCTTTTGGAGTTCATATTATTTGCAGTATATTGAGTTTGTTTAGAATTTGGCTACATTAGTGTATAGACTTCGTCATTCTCTGTATGGTCTCAAACAAGCTCCTCGAGCTTGGTATGAGAAAATGGATTAATTTTTGTTGTCTAATGGTTTTCATCGATGTGAAAATTATCATACTCTATATATTCTTAAACTTGATGATGAATTTTTTATAATTGTTTTGTATGTTGATGATCTCATCCTCACTGGCAGCTCAGCTTCTATGATTCAGGACTTTCAAAACAAATTAAGTGTGAACTTTGACATGAAAAATTTGGGATTGTTGCACTATTTCCTTGGTCTCCATGTTTATTAGTATTTTGAAGGAATATCTATTAGACAGAGGAAGTATGCTTCTGATTCATTGTAGAAGTTCCATATGGTTGACTACAAGCCATCTCCCACTCCATTTAAGTTAGGTATTGAATTGAATGTTAATTGCAAGTCTAACTTTGTTGATGCCTCTTTGTATAGAAAATTAGTTGGGAGTATTTTGTATTTGGCACATACTCATCCCGATATTAGCTTTTTCATTAACATTATGTCTCATTTTTCACATGAACCTCATGAGAGTCACTCGAAAGCTGTAAAGAGAATTTTGAGATATATAAAAGGGAAATTAATTTTTTGCATACATTATTCACCATAGGGAACTTTTGAAATTGAAGGCTATATAGATACAGATTTTGGAGGTTCTCAAGAAACACATCACTGTACTTCTGGTTTTTTTCACCTTGGCTCAAGTCCAGTAGAATGGGAATGTTAAAAACAAAATGCAATTACTTTTTCATCCACTGAATATGAGTACAGAGGTGCAGTAAAAATAGGTCAAGATGTTCTTTGGCTTCACCAAATACTTGATGAGTTTGGATTCCCACAAGAATATCATTATGTCATATGATGTGATAATAAGAGTGCTATTCAAATTGCATGTAATCCTATTGAATATCAGCATACAAAACACATTGAAATCCATATGCACTTCATCAAGAAATTGATTCAAGATGATGTTGTTTACTTAAAGTTTATATCCACAATTGATCAAATAGTATATATCTTCACTAAACCACTTGTTTCTCCTCGATATCTTATTCTACAAGAAAATATTGGAGTCAAGGAAGTTGTACGCAGGTAGAATTTAGCATGAAGTACCTTATATCCTTCTTCTCTTCTCTTATTTGTAGCGGGTATCTTATTTAGCATAGTAGCTAGGACCATTTCTTATTTTTTTGTTCCCTTGCATTTGCTTATGGGAATGTGTATGTGTAAACATTCTCACACTTGTCTTTTGAAATAGATATTTTGTACCTTAAGTAAGCTCATTTGAGAGTATAGGCTATAAATGTTTTTTAATTATTTTATGGCATATTGTTTCTTCCCGTTACTTCTTGGAGTTATTTGAGTTGTTTCCTCCACTCCATGATTTATGAAGATGTGATTATCTTATTGTTTTAGTGTTTCCTCCCTATTTTTTGGTTGAAGATTAGTTTTGTAAACACTATATAATTGTGTGTTCACGGACGTGAAATACACAAGCTTGAATAATATTTCTTTTAACTTTTCTTCTGCAACTTGCATTCATTTTTAAGTTGTGTGCTTGGATTTCTTGCAAAGATATATTTTTTCTCCATTTAGATAAACCTTTTGAACCAAATATGATTTGGAGTAACAATCACATTTTCACGACCTTGTATACTTATTTTGACTAAAGACCTCCTACATTTATGGATTACCACACTTATACAACCTTCATGATAGAGATGAAATCTAGAATTTCTTACATTTTTTTGACTTGATGGAGTTAGAATGAGAACTCAATTTCAGGACATATGATAGAGACTCATAGCATAATTTAGACATTTTATGGACACCACTCAACTTCAATGCAAGCTATAGGACATTTCACCAATGTTGACTCAAAGGCCTAATTATTTGAGACATAGACTAGGGCTCTTAAATAATACTCACATATAACTCAGACCAAAACACACTTTTCATACCTTAAGACACTTTGATTGAGACTAAATATACTCTTCATACTATGACCATGTAGACTCAGACAAAGGGAATTCATTAACACACATCTTCACGATAACATATAGGTTGTTGATTTGCAAAAAACTTCTTGACATATACTTGCTCAACTTAAGCATAATAGACTTCATGAAAGCCATAGAACTTGATTTTTCAAACCAAGACTTACTTTTCTTATCATGAAACCTTCTCAAACACCCTTTGATATAAACTAATACACTTTTTCAAGATAATATGACATATGAGAATAACAAATTCAAACACTTATAGTAGATACATGATGTAAGGAGTCATGGAGATGTAATTTAACATACCTTATGACTCTAGGAGTATCCCATACTCCTAACTCTTGCATATTCTTGAGAAGAAGTGAATGGATTACATTTAAGCACAAGTTTTCTTCTTCAGAGATGAACCCCTCAACTAAGGAAAACATATTTCTTTGACCTGACTTGGGCCTGATGACCTTGTTTTTTTCCTGGAAGACTTTATATTGTGCACCTTTGATTTTTGAGATGTTTCCTAGCTTGAACTCCATGATTAGATATTTTTACTACTCCTTTAGAATCATACCATTGAATTAACCTATTTTTTCTTAGACATAGGCTTGCAATGTGATGTAATTATTGAAAATTAAAACAAACAACATTTCTCTTTCTTCTAGGCTTAAACACACTAAGATTTCATCTATAATGCTATGCTATATGCCCATACTCACAACATGAGTAGAATTCACCCTTGAAGACACCTATACCATTCTCAAAAGACCTTCTCTTGCAATCTCTAGCTCTATGAAAAAAATCATGACAAACAAAGCAATATCCATGAAATGATGATCCATACCTCATAGCATTAGGTTGTCTAACTAAGTTATAACTTCTCAATTCAACCTTATTTATCACTTTCTCATCTGATTTTCAACTTGGACCAACATAATTATCATTATTTCCTTCAAACCCTAGGCCTTTTTTAATCAATTGTGTTGTTTTTTATCCTCTAAGACCTCCTCAAGATATTTCGAGATCTTCTCTAGCTTGACATACATTTTAAACTTGATAGACTTATCCTATAAATATTATTCATGAGCTTTCAATTTGTTAGCATACTTGGAATGTGCTTCCACTTTTCCTTTATGGTTTGTACCTCTTCTTCCCTAGCCTTAATAACAATTATCATGTATTTTATGTTAGACTTCAAAATGATGTTCTCCATCCTATGAAATTCTAGGTTGGATTGTAAATTGAATACAACCTCTTTGAAGTCAACTTTTCCATGCACACACACTTCATAGGGCTTGTTTCTCAGTCTTTCACATTTCTCTTCTTTTGTGCTCATATCTAAAATGGTATTCTCCAACTGTCTCTTGAGATACTTTTATGGCTTCTTCATCCTTATTTTCCATCACTTTCAATTTTCTATTTTATTCCTCATATGTTCTTCTAGGATCTCCTCCAAGATTTTAGACTTGTTTCTCAAGGACCTATTCTGATACCAACTTTTGGAAGCAAAATAGATTGAGAGGGGGGTTAATCAGTCTTAGACATTTATTTTCAATTCATTTATGAACACATACATTCAATGATTCATTCATTCATTAACCATCCATACCCATATGTGTGTATTAGATATGTAACATCAATCACAAGAGCATGAGACAAAGTACACAACAAAACAAAAACCATATGTAAGTGGGAAACCCTCATGGGGAAGAAAACCCACTCAAAATCTACTTATATTACACAAATCAAATATATTTAGTGAAGCAAAAAAACTTCACAAGGAGCACCAAACTCACAAGGAGCACCAAACCCTAATTTAGTAGAGCACCAACTCCACAAGGAGGCTACAACACACCAAGATGATAAAGTACCCACTCAACCACCTTATGATGTTTGATATGTGATTTTTATTCTGCCACAAATGATGGACATCACTAATTCATCTCAAAAACCCTAACTCAATCACTAGGTCTTCAATCATGCTCTTTCTTCTTCTTTCTAAACTTCCTATGGCTCTACACTCTTTCAAACAAGCTATCTTGTCTTCCTCAACCTGTAATTATCTTTTCCTACCTTCATATTTTTCACACATGCCTGAAATTTACTCACCTATGAGTCACACTTTTCACCCATGCATGACTAGCTCCAAAAAGCACCCAAAATAATGCATTTATAAGGTCCTCTTCATTTCAAATTCAAACAATTTTTTTTTCCATCCTTTAGCTCAAACCATGCATCATGGAAAAACCCCAAATTCAAATCATAATAGTTACAAGTGACCCAAGTAGGTTGGACTTGCTACAAACCTTTTTACATGCTTCAAACATAACATAAATCCCCAAGGGCACAAAGATGAAAAATTACCTAACATCAAAACCATACTTATTAATGACCCATATATCTTTAAACATGATTAAAAATAAAATTTAAATTTTATACATGGTAACAATTTAACTCAACCAATAAAATTATTTCATTCAATGGGCCTAGTGCTCTTTGTACTTCTCAAAACTAATGTTTCCTACACCGTTAACAACCCTGGAAACTTCATTATGCCACAAAACCACTTAAAATAAACCAAAACATGCCATATAACTAGTGGATGGAAATTATAGAACACGTATAAAAATTATAGGAAAGTTATAAGCATTGAAACACTCACTGCTCACACCACATTCACTTTTGTCTTCATCAAATCAACCTACCCAAAAAGTTATTTTCATAGATCAACTTATAAAACATTATAGAAACATTAAATTCCTATAGATGGGTTGATTTTATTCAAAATTCATCCCTCTACACATTCTAGGTTTTATAAAGCATCACCTAGTCCATCTCATGCTTCAAACAACTCAAAAATGTCATCAAACCCTATCCTGTCTTGCACTAGAAAAAATATTCTTGTCAAAATATTGACCTAGGAACCATATAAAATATCATCATCATGATAAAATTATAATATAAATTTAAATATCAATGAATCTTCTTTGCAACATAGCTTGAATCACCTTCAAACTCTACTTGTAACTATAGATATGCTCACTTTATTCAACACTGCTTTTTATGGCCTCAGAAGTGCCCTTTGACCATTCAACCTTAATGGAGATTATTTGAGAATGTACCTGCATAAAATTTTCCTAAAAATATTTGTACATAAATATTAACTCACATACATTCCACAATGTCAATTTAGTATGTAACTCCTTTGGACAACCTTGTCCCAAAACACATTTCTTCATAAACTGGCTTGCTTGAGTGGGGTCCACTCATCATCATGACCTCTACCATACATTTATGGAAATAATAATGAGTCATCTACATGTTAAAATCATCATCCATGCACTAGGAAATAAAATTGGCTAGTTAGGAATCATTTCTTGTATACCACTCTCAAGTTAGGTTTTCAAATGCATAACTAGTTGTTTACCTTCTTAAAATTCGTTCATAAAAACCTGATGATGTAATAACCTCATTATTTTTATGAAAACTTATAGAATCAATTTATAAACATCCAAAATATCCTCAAGGTCCCATGCAAAGTACACAATTCAAGGTGAGCCTCAGAAGATTAAATAATCCTCACTGAATCTCCTTGTATCATCAATTACAAATTTGAACCATCATGACAACATCATACACATCATAATATAACATTACTATATGATCCACATGCCAAAAATCCCAAAAACGAGATCCCAAATACATACAAAGTGTTGATCTTAACCTACTGCCACATGCAAATCTGAAAAATGGAAAGCTCTCGAGAGCCGAGGAGATTTGTGTAAAGATAAAAATGAGTTGAGCATAAAACCCTAGCTTGATTAAATATCATGCTTCAAAAAGTGACAAACAAGGGAGTCACAATCCATGGAAAGTGAATAAAATAAATGCAAAACCAAAAAATCCCAACCTAATGTCTACACAATGCACAAATCGATCGAGTTATGAGAAACCATGCTAAGTAAATCAAGCCAAGGCCTAGCTATGAGAATAAAAAAACAAATATCCATGGATTTGAACCCCTAACATGAACAATACATCAAAGCCCAATTATAGTAGAGGACAATATCGAGCTACAGAGCTCAAAATTGAGAACAATGAGTTGGAATGAATCTGGAGAAAGTAGAGCTTGCCTAGCAAGCAAAGCTTAACAATGGAAAATTGGGAGACATTACGTGGCTAGCTGAATGTGGAATAGGTCATGGATGAGTTGGTCTATCAAACATAGCGGAAGAGAAAACTCTAATGGTGAGTAAAATGAAACCACACCTCAACCATGAAACTGAGCATAGGGAAAAGAATAATGGCAGTCATGTGAAGACAAATTTAAAATCAACCAAATGCATGAAGCAGCCAAGTCAAATGTAAAGAAAATAATATATATCTTGAGTTATGGAAGGACATAGCTCCAAAGCCATGACATCAAGAGCTCGAGCTTGACAATGGGGAAAGATTTGAGCTATAAAAAAATCTTGTATAGATCGAGCCATCATCATCACATAGAGCCGAAAAGCTTAAAAGTGGGGACTAAATATTGAAAACCAACTTAAAAGTAGATTAATGGAATCCATAATAAAAATTGCAGATTTTCCCAAACACGCATCCTCCTTTAAAAAAATGTTAAGTACAAAATAAGAAGTAATTATGGTTTCAACCCTAATTCATATGAGTATGAATAAGGTAATTTTAACCATTGGTTAATTTTACCATGGTTTAAATTTCCTTTTGAAACTCATAGGTTACCTTGCCTTGCCCGTGGGGTGGGATTTCAAATAAAAAATTATGTTTTATTAAACTTTTCATGTAGAGGTGGGACAAATCATGTGCCCAAAAGTCAAGTGAAACCAATAATTACCTTAGCCATTCATATGCCCAAGACTAGAAAGCCTAGTTTACCTTGATTTTTCAAAGTGCCCATACATTACCTTAGCCTCTGCTAATTTTGGATTTATTTTTCTTATATTCTGTAAAGGGTGATTTTTAATGGAGTCAACTTAGTCAACATAGGACAAAAATAGACCATGCAAACCTATTTTTTTCTTTTGTAAGCCTCATGCACATAAATTTTACATTATTATTATAATATTTATTGTATTGAAGAAGGGGTTATATTGTGTATATATGATTAAATATAGCTATGCATTGGATTTGTTTCCAACTAGATAATTTTAGTCAAAACTAATGTAGATGTGTTATTTTTAGAGAGTGAGTTCAGTTAACTCCTCCTTTATTTTACTATATGTACCCTTACATTTTAGGAAAGGGGAGGCTTATTTTTAGTCATGCTTAAGCTATGTTGGTTTGTAATGTAACACCTACTTAAAGAAATATATATTTTTCTCCTCTAGTTCCAGCTAAATTGAAGTGTCCCACAGAAGGTTATAGTATGTGTTAGTGAATGTTTTCTATCCTTAGCATGCAAGTAAACTATTCAAACACCTCCATTAAGTTTTTTTGAATGTCTTACAAATCATATTAAGTGCCTATTTAGTTTGGTAATCATCTTGAAAGTGGAAAGACTCAAATATTCCCTCTCATTTTATATTGAAAACTCGTGCATGACTTTTGTGAGTGTGAGAGTAAATCAAACAACAATTAAAGTGAATTTTACAAATCTTAAATTGTCAAATAGTGTGTCATGTGCATCTATAAGTTTCCAAAACATTCATATATCACCTTTCTATATGAATTTCATTAAGTTTGTGTTTTTTCTCTCCCTTAACCCTGAAAGAGAATTAATTTAGGTTAACAATTTAGGGAACTAGCCCGCTCTGGAGAAGGGAAAATTTTAGTGCGGAATTTTTGTAAACACCCAAATATTAGGGGTTTTGAAAATTGGAAATGGAAAATTTTCAGCAGTCGGCTAGCACCTAGTTTGCCTAAATTTTTGGCCGACATGTCCTTTATATGGGTCAATTTGCCTACTATTTACACTTTAAAATGAACTTATGCATGTATTTCTCTAGCTTTTCAAATCATACTGCACTCATATTTTCCAAGGTATAATACATATGGTTCGGGGGTTGCAAGAGGGGATACCCCCTTGTGGGGTCCAGGGGGGATGGCCTCCCTAGCAGGGGGTCTAGGGGCCACATTCCCCAATGAGGGTTTGGGGGCATTGCCTCGAAAACCACATTTTATATGTATTTATTCATTTTTCGATACAAGGACGACTTTCCCATCCTTCCGTCCTACAACTCTAACGACATTGAAAGAGAAACATGACTTCACATGGGAGAGATACATAGAAGGTGTTCATCCAACCTAGCATCATCTAAGAATGATAGATGACCATGTTGTGTCAAAGGGATAGTCACGATGGTAGACGTGTGTCTATATCCATGGTAGATGACCATCCAACATTGTAAACCTATTAGAGAAGAGACATTCATCCAACATAGTTCATACAATGTAGAATAGATAGCCATCCAACATAGTTCATATAATGTAGAATAGTCAGCTATCTAACATAGTTCGTACAATGCAGAAGATACGGCCATCTAACCTATTCTAAGTGGCCGATAGGGAAGTGATGGCCATCCAACCTTTTCTAAGATAGGTATTCATCTAACCCTATCTGTCTAATAGGAAGAGATGATCATCCAACACATTTCATACAATATTGTTCATCCGATGGGGAAGTGGTGATCATCCAACCTATTCTAAGATAGGCATTCATCCAACCCTATCTGTATAACAGGGGAGAGATGGCCATCCAAAATAGTTCATACAATGCAAAAGAGACCAATGTCCAATCTATTTTAGGAGAAGTAGTCATCCAACCCTATCTATCTAACATGGGATAGATGACCATAAAACTATACGAGATTCAAAAATTGCTATGACATGCCTAATAGACTTTTTCATGAAATGGTTTTTCATAAATTCACCATTGATTCAAAAGTCAATTTTTGAGATTCGCCACCCATTCTAAACTAATTTTTCAGAGGGGGTCTTAAAATGAACCCTTATCTGGAGTTTATTCTCAACTCGAGTCACCCACAATTCAAAAAAGTTCCCATTGTATCAATCAATGAGAAGAGTTGCTTCCACTTCTTCATCTAGGGTGCTCTTGAAGTGATAACATTTCCTTCTTGAGAAATGGAAAACCTCTCACCATGTCATACCGAAAATGTATGTTTAGATATCTAAAACTGATGTGACCAATTCTATGATGCCAAAACTATGCAGATGAGGTGTATTTAGCCACAAGTTCCTTATCATCTCTCTTGACATTATCAAGTTGAAGCATACATCCAAAATTTCAAAATCTTGTAATAGTTTTCATGATTTTGTAATTATCTCAAATCAAACTAACCTTCTTACCAGATTTACAATCAAACTTAATCTTCATATTATAATCTAGAAGTTTACTGATTGATATAAAATTCATCGTTAACCAAGGGACATAGAATACATTATATAACCTAAAATTGCATCTACCAAGAGTTAAAGAAATGTTTTTAACATCCTGAACATTGTAGGATGAGTCATCACCCAATAATAAATTATTTTTAGAGGGTGTGTCTTGTATTTTAAAGAATTAGAATCTACATCTAGTCATGTGTCGAGTGGCTCCTAAATCAACATACTAGATAACACTTGAAGATATGGTTTCTTCATTGGAGTGGGTAGTGTACAAGAATTCTTCATCATCCAATTTGTCCACTTATTTAACAACATTATCTTGTTGAAGGGGTTTCTTCCTCTAGTTCCCATTTTCTACCCTTTCTTGTAGCATGATTGTCCCTATTAAGATTGTTGATTTTTAGGTCTTGAATTGCGAGATAAGTCCTTATTGTTTATGTTTTACTAGTAATATTTCATATCGTGTCCTCAACTGCAAATAGGAAATTTTCTATTTTAATGTCCACTTGTACTTCTAGGACTTACTAGTAGAATTTTATTTGTTCTTCCCTTTCTAATGAAAAGAAAGTGCCAAATATTCTTCTTCATTTTTGTTATACATTGAATCTTATTGTTGTAATAAGTTGACCATATTTTAAAACATGATGGTGCGATCTGAAAAAAAAAAGTCTCAAAGATCCTATATGAGGTAGGAAGTGATCTCAAAATAATGGGAATGAGAGATTCATATGATATGTCTTCTCCCAGGGCTAGAAGTGAAGCCCTCAATGTTTCAAATCTTCTCAATAAACCCACATATTTCTTATTATGATTGGATTTCAGCATATATAGTTGATTCTTCAAATTTAGTATTGTGTTATTTTTCTTGGCCTCGTGTACTGTGATCAACTTATCCTATGATTTTTGGCCATTTTACCATCTCAAATGTGTGGTTACATGTCATCAGAACATCGAACAAGATAATCAACTTGGAATTTTGATTGGTCTTGTCATATTTAAGAAAATGTGTTGCATTTGCCTCTGATATGATTACGAAATCATCTACAACATGCCAAGTATCTACAAAATCAAGTTGATTTTGAAATTTTGTCTTCCACATAGCATAATGGTCACTGTAGAGTAGCCACAAGTCAGGTAAGAACAATTTAGGATCATTTTTAGCCATTGCGGGTGATTACACTTTCTCGATAAAATGGACCATTAGCATGTAAAAAAATCAATACAATACATTGAAAAAATGAAAAAACCACTTATGGGGAAAAATTAACGTAGAAAAAAAAATTCTCAGTCTTAAGGCCTCTAGAGCACTATATGACTCATGATTGAATATTTCCATCAAAAAGGAGTTAAAATTTTCCATTTTAGGGAAGACCCCTATACAAAAGTATCTCGATATCACTTTTCGAAGAAATTGGGAGAAAAATAATTTACCAAAAATAAGGTTTTCTCTGCTAGTTGAGATATTTACAACTAAATGTAGTTTAGCAAAATCCAAATTTTGTTATTCACTATATATATATGGGACCGAATAAAAAAATTAATTAGGGGGTAGAAGAGCGGTTGACCCCTTATCTTATTGGATTCTATTTCCTTTACAAACACTCCCAAGACACTAGAGAACACAATACACTTAATATAGGATGTGAAGAAAATTTTATTTAAAAAATCAAACTAAAGAAAATGTAGTTTTTTACCTAACATATAAGGTTGTAACTTGTATACCCTATGTGTCTTCTACATTGATACAGTTTGACCAACTTCGTCTTCGAGACTGGTTGTATAATGTATTATTGACTTACCCAAATAACTTGATGCATTTGTCATTTTCTTGGAACGCTGAGGGATGGATTCTATACAAGGACTTCCATGTTTTGATTGGCTCAATATGGGAGTGGATCAGTTAGAAAATGGGTTAGACATGTAGGGATGTATGGTTGGAGAGATAAGTGGATACTCATTTGGATAGCTCACTTATCTGACACTTAGCTCACCCTTCAACTTTGATGCATCTAATACAAAGTATTGATTTGGTAGTGGAACAGGATCAATCAAAGAAACATGGATTCATTACTCTAAAAATTAAATTGACTCATCTTCAAGATCTCACCAACATCTCATTTTTACCCTATCACAACTCAATCGACACCCCAATACAGAGATCGATCTAGTCCAAATCACCACCTCATTTCTAGCTTTCCCTTTGTGGGATTAACTCACCTAGCTCTTAGAGGAAATCTACAATATTTTGGACCTCAATGACTCAGATTATGATATTGCAAGGGACAATTTTTACCTCTGGATGGTAATAACACCCTATATTGGGAAAACAAATCCCAAATTTTTTATTTGTTCCAGATTCTATTAGATTGTTGATGAGTGGTTGTTGATGTAGGATTCAGTTCCTTGGTTAATCCTCCTTTCTCACTATAGAATAAAACTTGATTTTATTTGTAATATGATTACAAAATCTCTTATATATCTTTCCACAATGTGGAGATGTAGGGATGGGGTTGGGAAGTTCCAATAGGTAGCTTATGACTCTCATTGGCTTGTAAATTCTTCTCCAAGCTCCTTAATCTCTTATGCTCTCTTCCTACACTCTCGTTGGCTTCTTGTACATGATATTTTACCTAATCTCATATAAAAATTTGATGATAAAATAGGGTGGATGCCTGACAATATTATTGATGTGAAAAACTCATATTATAGAGAAATGGTGGAGCTACAATATATAATTATTGCATAGCGATATAAATACAAAATATAGTTACACATGTGCAACCAAATTACATACGTATAAATAAAACAATAATAATGGTTATAAAAATATATTCATAAAATCATGTAATCAACCAATTACCCAAGTAATAAATATTTACCTATGGAAACAATGAATAATTACACTAACACTAAGGTTTTATCTAACATTCCCCCTTATGTTTTCATTCTTTCAAGAAAAAGGAGAGGAAATCTCAGAACATCTCAAATTTTTCAATGGGAGAGAGAGGAAGCATAGCTTCAAGATGAACAAGGGAAAAGATAAGTAAGATATTCATAAATTTATCTTAGGCAAACAAGTTTAAATTCAATACCATGCACAAAAAGCTTTGTGCTTATCAAAATGGAAATGACCCATTACCACACAATCTAACACCAATTAATCAAAACCAATTAACATAAATGAAGCTCCATGCTTCTCAAGAGGGGAAGAGGGGAAACATACCCATATTATTCTCATTTTTCATATACAAAATAAATTTTTAACTTTGCAAAAATTAAATAACCCTCTTAAACTCCTTATTTCTTCAATAGATATATCACTACATGCCTCCTCCTTTAAATGAAAGGAGATGGGTTCTAAACCATATGGAATCCATCTCCCACATAAACCAAATGAAGCGGGGATCATAGAAAGCCCAACATGTATTTCCCATAAAGCCATGTGGGAGAATAATATATTCTTCCCTCAACCACAACACACCAAAATCCATCCCCAAATTGGATAGATGGAGGGAAAAATAAAAAATCAAACCTTATACAAATACAACATGCATTTATACACCAAAACACAAGAAAACAAAAATGTTGTTTTTGAAACATTAATCAAAGCTAAGAGGTGTGAGGCTTACCTCACAAACTTATTAAAACTGATTCCCAAATGCAAACCAACCCTTCCAAAGATCCTTGATCCTCTAAGCTCTCCCAAATATTTAAGTGAAAATGAGTCTAGAAGTCACCACCCCCTCCAAAATGGAGGGTTAAGCAAGAAGAAGCTAATAGATTCTAACATATGGGATGGTTACATGTGTCACCCATCCCTTTATTAAATCCATGCCACCCCAAGTCACTTTCATGAATAATACAAAATTCTTAAGGGAGGATAATCTCAATAAAATTAAAATTAAACTAAAGCAAATACCCTCCCAAATTAAATTTGGTTCCCAATATCAAAGTCATAATGATGATGGGGACATAAGAGGGTAAAATGGGATGGAAAATCCCCTTTTAACATTGGAAGGCTCCACTACCCATAGGTACGGTCCAACGGGTCCATTTTGGTGTAAGAGTGACCCCTAACGAGCAAAGTGCCCCTTTAAAATTCCACTTTTTGCCCCAATTCCGGATTTGGGAAAAGTGGCACACTTAAGGAGGTAGTAGAGCACACCTATTTCATGATTAGGTGGTGCAAACCTCCATAAACCAAGATAACACCACTAAACTCATCCCTAATCCAAGTATGAATAGTTCAACCAATAAAATTAATCTAAAAACTCTATTACAATAATAAATGCTAAATTTATTCAAATGTAGAAAACAAACTAAGGTGACAAGGACAAATGAAATAAACATATATGAATATGATGGATTTATTATTTCGATCATGTTCATTAACATGCAAGGAAATACTAAACAATCAAGGAAGGATAGTTTTCCCCAGATGGTATATTGTGCATTCTCGAAGGTGTAACCCATAAGTCCCATTTTCTCATGTGGTATAAACATGTCGCCTAAACACTCAATTGAAAAAATCGTACCTACTTAATAAATTATTATAAATTAAATAATTAGACCATACATATGCAACTAACCAAATAGTTACAAATTCATTTGTCTATTATACAAGATATTAGAAATAACTACAATTAAGCCATGGAACGTTCCACAATTTTTACAATATGCATAGTTCTCTACAAATTCATCAAAGTCTATATTCTAAGCCTCACAATTAGATGATATTATCAATGCCCATAAATTAGCCTTATGGTCCAAATACAATAACTTACCAAGACAAGTTACAATATACATGATAAAAGGACAATAAAATAATGTATATTCACAATATTTTACTTGTAAATCTTAGGTGAAAATATCGCTAACATTGTATCTAAACTAAGAGATAATGAAGAAAGCAATGATTTGATATTGTATACATCACACATCATTCTTCCAAATAGAAGTTATAAAATACACGTTATCATGATGATAAAATCATAATTATCTAAATAAAATAGCTATAATAATATTAATTCCAATCTATCAATCATGAATAACCCATGGAGTTAACATCATCAAAGGGAGAGAAACGGGTGTGAAATACATCCCCCTCCCATAGAAATAGACTTCCTCATGGAAGTCAATGGATGGAGTAAGAATAATGAACTCTCAAATGTGGTTGCATCCTACTACATAGTTGTTTGTATCAACAAACATGTCCAACTGAACCTTCACTTGATTGAACATCAACTGTATCTAGGAATAAGATACCATTAATCAAGAAATCTGAATCTACCAAAAAGGTATATTAGCCTCATCATCCATGTTCTCCATAAGTTTCAACATAAGTGGATGTACAACATAAGGGTCACAATTAGGAGAGTTTTGATGGGTGAGTCAAGGGAACTATAATTTTTGTATTAGAATGGTTGATAGTTTATGCACACATTATGTGTTCGAAACCACCCATGGGCATCAAAAAAATCATTTAAGAGGAGGGTAATTTTCTAAATTTATGTGAAGATTCACTTAGTAGCCAACACTTCTCTTTAACAATGGAAAAAAACTATATAAGACCCTAAAAATTTCCCTATAATTCACACTGTTCATTTAACATGGATTAAGGGTCACATAACACCAACCATAAAGAAAATGGTGATGAAATTATCTTACAATAATCTTTACTTACACATAATGGAAGTACTAATAAATTAAGTATGTATCGTTTATACAACCATGAAGTGAAAATTAGTTCCTAGTTTTTTCTTGGGGTTCCATATCTTGAACCCTTTTCTCATCACAATTCACACCCAAAATTTGATTTATAAACCCAATCAATTATTAAAAAAATGTTTTTGTTAATATTTTATCTAATACAAAATCCATACTATCACATATCAAAAAATTCCATTATCCTTTATTGAAAAATAATTAACTAGTTTTGAACTCAACAAGGCATATTAAAATTTACAAGGATCACAAACTTTACCATTTTATCCAAAAGAAAAAAGGAATGATGTAGGGGAAAATATATATCTAAAGGGGTTTCAAACTTATCAAGTTCCCATGAAAATCACAAAATTATTTCTTAGTTAAGATCAAACTAACTCATCCTTTCATACTTTCCCCAAGAGGTCAAGAGGACAAAAAGAAATTTTTTCTCCAAATGGAAATGTAGATTCCAAAGTTTTATCAATATTATTAACATAATTTTGTTAAACTCATCATTTAACCTAGGTCATAAATGACCCATTAATTCCTTAAGGGGACTTGTTTTCCTTAAAATAGAGCTATAAGTCCATTTTGAAGAAAGAACTCAACTTTACCACCCTAATGAGTGCTAAAAACTATGGGGCTACATTGGCAGATATGACCCCAATAAAAAACAAAACTTTCAATCATACTCCAAATTCACATTATTTTTCTAGAGGCTACACCAATTCAAAGGATTCCATTACCCAAGGTTGATGGGAGAATCAAATAATTGCCACTTTCCATTTTTGGTAGTGTAGAGTCAAACAATTTATTTAATAACAAGTTAACGGGTGTTTATAAAGTCATTAAAACCTTATACAAGGGCCTCCCAAGAATCAAGTAACCAATGGAATATCCCAAGTGAAAATATACACATCCTCGTATTATTAACATTACCTTTACTTATTGTAACATGAGAAGATAAAATAAATGCATTAGCCAAATTTATCTGGCCAAAATTTAGTGTATTACTGAGATTCAAAGTTTAGAATGCAATCAAGAGTAAAGATAAATAAACATTTCAATCGGTCCAATACTTTTAGATCACTTTTCTTCTATATTTTAAGGGTATAAAAACTAACATTTCCATATAATAGAGGTTTTTTATTTATACATTCTACGTGGTCTCCAAGACATATAATTAACAAAAATTATTGACAATTTATGAGACACAAATTATAAGTGTACTTATAAATACAATTCTTGTAGTTTTCATTGATTGCATTATTTTGTTCAAATACTCTCATAAACGTTTGACATCATGGACCAATACCAATGTTGGCATGAAAATTTTCCTCACCATGTGAGCAACTGAAATAGATTAAGTCAATTCCAGAGAGAATCAAGAGCGAGGGGGGGAGAATACTTTTTAATTTTCACATAATAATTATTTTTCACTCTAATATTTAAGGTTAGATTGAGGAAATATTTCAATAATTTTCTCATTTAAGAATTTATGAGCAATAAACATGACTACCTAAAAGTGTTCTTACAGGTTCAGCTCATTACATTTTCAACATGAACTTCAAAAGAGAAACAATGTCCAACCATATTGTTTTGTCACAACCAAAATGATAAGTTTTAACAGATGAGTACTTATACACATTCTAACTTGCTAAATTTGAGAAGGCCTCTAAATAACTATGATAATCATCAACATAATCAAAATAATCCTCATGAGTCATAATAATGGTCTTGATGTTAATTTTACTTTTGGAGTCGAAGGATATCTTCTAACAGTTAAAGGAATTTTCAATTCTAGGATAAATAAACTCGGTATAAAATAACCCCTAAATATAATCACCCACTAATTGGATATAAAATCCATTACCTCCATATCATTTCTTAATTAGATGAAAAATTAAGAAGAGTTGATAAAAATATTTTAACTTTTTTTGAGCCGAATTATCCCGAGAAGAATTTTCAAGGTTTAAAAGTCACTCTTACAAATTTTCTTACAACATGGGTTAGAAAAAGACTCAATTTAATAAAATCACAATGAATTTTCTTTTAACTTATATTATAATGATTTTAAACCATAAGAAATACAATCAATTTCTTCGGTTGCACCAAATAGAGCATAAATTTTTTTCATGCCCATTACAAAGGGGTTTCGTTATGCCTAAATGAGATGCTTGTAACACTTGCAAGTGTGTTTTCCAAAGATAAGGGAGTATACTTCATACTTCAAGTAGTAGCTACTCTACGTGATGTCTAACTAGTTTAGAAAGATTAAGGAAAACCTTGAGCTAACTTTATAATAGGATCTTATAAAAGTGTTAGGTGAGTTATGAGGTTATGAAGTGATATTGAATTGCTCATACTAGATTTCATAGGTAAAATGTCATGTTAAGACAAACCTAGGAATATGAAATAACACATATTAACATTTTAAACATACTCATTAGAAATAAAGGGACATGCTCATATAAGCTGGCCAAGATGCTAGTTCACTATGGATGAGAACTCTACAATTTTAAACATGCATATAGTGAGATATAAGTTCAAGTTCAAAAATGATATTTGGGGTTTAATTACTAGTTTTTATAATAATATTTCCTAGATGAATGGTAGAGAAGAGCATAGAGATATGAAATGAGAGAGAGAGAGAGATGATATGATTGAGTGCAAAATGTGAGAATTTGTTTAGAAAGGGAGAAGAACCATACTTCTCATTATCAAAAGATAAGTTACCAAATTATATCTTCCACATTTTCCGCATTTAAGTTTGTAACTAAAAATTACATGCTTAAAGGTGAACCATGCCTGATTGTGCATACACACTTTGTCTTTTCTCGATAGTTGTCTACCAATTTCTTTATTTAGAAATATGGCTTGTTATGGATGTGTTGGTTGTCCGACGCCTTCTTGGAGGTGCTAATTTGGGGATTTATGGTTATTATGGGCTACCAAGGAGCTAGGGACAAGTAATGTGGCAAGTGAGGTGGAAACTCTCAGATTTTTTGAGTTTGAAAACAAAGAAACTCAGTGAATTATATACAACTCAATCACAATGAATTAAAATTCCCTGTCCTATACCCCACATTCATCCTACAAATACACTTAGAGGTATATATATAAAATATTGTGGCAATAACATAATGAATTAATGGTAGAAAATACATCCCTCTGATAATGAATTAATGGTAGCAAATACTAGAGTCACAAAACCAATTTCTGTTAATTTTTCTCCATTTTCATTTTGTCACGTGTCATAGTGTGATTTAGAAGTTGTTCGTATTTTTTCTCCCTCAACTAGAATCATTTGTGGACGGTAATTCACTCGAATGAAGTTTTTTTTTCACGTTTAAATAGGGGACAAAAATTTCTCGAAGTCTTATACTGTAGTGTAATGATCTTGGGAGCTTTAGGGAAACTATGCCAACTTATTTAATCTCCAAATCAATTAGAATATTTAATAACCCTATATATTATCCTTTGAATTTGAAAGATGATTGAAACTTATATAACCTATAAGGAACATATTTGATTCAATACCTTCCATAACCCTACATATTATGTCCCATGGTAGAGGGATCTAGGACCAAATTTGGTAAGTAAACCACACAGTAGAAAAGGAATTGATACACCATTCCCCACTATGTGTTTTACAACTAAGTCTGATTATGTAAATTTTAAATAATTCTTAGAAGAAGGCTCGTGCCCCAAAACATTGTTCTTGTAATTATATTTGAGTTTTTAATTAAGAAGGAATGAAGTCCTCATGTCCATTATATATAATGCTTTAAACTATGTCATATGTGTCTAACTTTGTACAAGAAGTTTTTACATAGCTCTAAGAATTCGAAATTGTTGGAAAATTTAGAGAATATGGACCATATTTGGGAACATGTAGTAGGGTTTAGACCATATTAGAATATTGAACTGAAGAGTATAATTTTGTCCAGTGTGGAATTTTGTGGTATTTGTACCTATTTTGAAGTATGTGAACCTTGTAAATAATTATACTTGTGTCTTGTAATCTTCTTGTATTGGCGTTAGATGTAGAATATATCTAAATAATTTCCTCTTTTTAGAGGCGTATGAGAGATTAGGTGAATGCTTATATCAAAATAAAATATGTGTACTTATGTAGAATAATTATAATAGTTTGTGTTGGATCACATAGAAGGTTGTAATGGTGGCCAGAATTGAGAACCTATCCTTACCAAATGCATTGCACATGGTGAATAACATAGCAAAAAAATATAAAAACATGCAACAAAACAAGAAATGGAAGTAATAGTACATTTCTATAGAATAAACTATGCATATAAGTGAAGATATATTTAGTCAAGCTAACATAAGCGATAACATGAAAAAGGAAGATCAAGGCACAAAGTTGCAAACATGGGAAAAATGTGGTGTCACAAAATAATTATATAGAATAAAATCAAGCCTCGTATGAAGAATAAATTTTATACATACAAGGGTAAATACACAAATTCAGGGGTCAAATTTGAGGCCATTTTGGTCATTTTTGTAAAGGACGTATACCCTTATAAAAAATTTATACGCCCTTTGTAAATCCCTTCCCAAATTCTATAGGGTGTACGTACTTTGTAATATAAAGGGTATACAAATTTTGAAATGAAAAGGGATTACTTCCAAAGGTCATATTCCCTTTCCACTATAAAGATCATATACTCGTTGTAGTGCTAAATTAATAAATATTGACATTTCAAAGGGTGAATACCCTTTTCAAATGACATCCACCATTTTTAATGTATGGATACCATTTTTAAAGGGCATACACCCTTTGTTTATTTTCAATATGTTTTATTATTCTTCCCTCTTAAAATACCTTATATTATGGCTAGGGGTTCAAACCTTAGCTTTGTACCTACATTAAATAAGCCAAGAAGGCTTCTAAAATAATTTGAACATTTATTCACCTTTGTAGGTATAAAATGTTCATTATATTTATGAATATTTTAAAAATAAAATATGGGTTTATAGATGGGAGAATATAGTTTTCAATTTATTTTAAAGAATAACTTATTATTTTTAATAAGTACTTAATTTCTACCTAACATAGCTACTTATATTTTATTCATTCACAATACCAATATTTTAATATTTTTTGATGACTAATCAATGGATTACAAAAATTATATCTCAACAATCTAGTAATGGTTTTTATCTGTTTTTAAAAAAAAAAATTCAAATATAAGTAATTAACCTCAAAATGTTGTGGTTGTAAGCTTGCATTTTCATTTTTCCTACTTTCTTGACTTGTAAAATCACTTAAAATTATTACATTAATTTAAAAAATATGAAATAGATTTTTCAGCAGTCATCAAAGTTTTTTGAATGCTTGTATGAAATTTCATTAAAAAAATCATTTATTTGCTCTAAACAATTTTGTCCATACACATGCACTTTTCTTATGCTTTCACAAAAAAATGCTATATCATTGTCAAAATGAGTAAATTTCATCTACTTATCTCATGTGGGTGTTGCAAAAATTTAGAAACTATATTTAAATTGTCACAATTTATCTTTTTACATTGTCAAAACATTATTTGACTAGTTATCTCTATAAGTCTCTCCAAGTTAAGAAGTTATTTTTTTAGAAAAAGGTGGACACTTATCCTTCCATTTGACTCCCATTATCCTGCATCCTCCCAAAATATAGGTATAGAAATTAAAACATGATACATAGAAAATATTGGAATACAAATAAGGAACTCATGTTATATATGATAAGCACTCTAGTAGTCATGTAATTAAGCAATAAAGTAATGTAACAAGAATGTATAGTAACTATTAGTAGTTGACATATCACATGGGACAAAATAGGTTAACACCAAAAAATACACATGTTAATCATATTATCTCAAAATATATCATTTAAACAATATATATTTAATTGTACATAACAACGAAGTATAAAATAAATTTAATGAAATAAAACACCTATATATTGTAGTATATGCCACAGATATTAACTTGTCATTGGGAAGGGATGAATCTAAAAGATACCATCATTTATGAATATGTGTGTTCCTATATCAATCTCAAGATACGTTATGAATACATGTGTGAAGAGAATATAGAAATATATATGACATCTATCAAACTAACATGAAAGACACCGCGTGTAAAGGAACTATCTAGCAAAACAAAACATGAATATGTTTCTTTATTTATTTTAAATATGTGAATGCTTTTTTATTATAATATATTTTGAATGTTTTTCCATTATGAAAAATATCTATCTAAAGGGAATGGGTAGAAAATAACCACCCAATAAAATCCATAAGATGAAGGAGGCTCGGACCTCACAAGTTTCATAAGAGAAGAAGGATGATCTTGTGGAATATGTGGTGAAACCATACTACACACAATAGGATACTTTATGATGAAAAAGTGACAAGCGAGCTTGGGAATCTACAAGTAACTCTTCCTCACACCCGACCTCCCAAGGTTGTGCCAAGATAGCCGGTGGGGATGGAATATGTGTGGGATGCAGACAAACTAGTTAGGCAATCTAATGTCTTCAACACGCACTAGTGGAAATTGTGAATCTAAGGCAAAGAAGGCCCTCCTAACTGAACTGGTGTGATAGATCGATCAGCAAGGATGACTGCTCGAAGGCTCCAATCAATATCGAGCTCTGGCGTGATTCGGTCTATAGGTTGTGGAATACGTGGAAAATGTCTTGGGATAGTTTCGTGTATATCTCCAGATAAGGTCATAGGGTGGATGGTAAATATAATTGACTCTATGGGTGATTCTCTGGCCTAGCCCAGAACTCCTTATCTTTGTTGGCTGTTGTGTCTAGCAAGGATAATTGTTTGATGATGATAGGTGGAAGTGGAGTAGATATGAATACTAGTGTACGTAGGCCAGCATCTATGTCTGATTCACCTATGGGCTCGTTGGGCTGTGGGATTTGTGGGTCACAACAATAGATTCATATTTGTTGTGGTGCTACTATGGTCATGTGCGGATTCAGTCCCTAATCCCTAGTATCTAATAGTCATACACTTTCTCAGCCTCTATATCCAGAATTAACAGTTGTGTGATCTTTTCAGAGTATCTCACAGGCATTCGTGCAACCTGAATTCTTAGGCTGGTATCTATATCTATGAGAGTGTCTCCTGCGTCTGGCTGTGGGACCAAAGGATCACAACCAAATGTTTTCTCTCTTTCAAACCCTTCCACAGTCATGCGGGCATGTATCTAGGGTAATCTATAGTTTGGTTGATTTGACCAAAATGTGTGTGCTTGGTCGTCTTCTATGTTTAACCCGCTTAACTGGGAATCAATTTGTTGTACGTTTACCGTTGTTCGGAAGACTTGGATCCTGAGATTTTGATCTATATCAGTTATCACTATGATGAGATTGGGTTGGGGCATGATTGGCTCGAATACATATTCTCTGGGATCTCTAGGTCCCGTGATTGTCATACAAAAGAAGGTTATATAAATCTAACTAATGACAAAATAAACCAATTGTGAAAGATATGTCTATGTATATTCCTAAATCTGATATATCTATCTACTAAATAGAATTTAAAGAACAACTATGTAATATATCTAGAATTGACAGCTAAAATAACAAATTAAAACAAACAAGATAACCGAGTATAGCTATTTGTCTGTGCAACTGTGAATCTATTCTAAATAATGAAATACTTGATCTAGTCTATTTGCAAGACTCTCGATCCTACCTCAGAAGTGAGGAATGAATCATAGTCTCTCAGAAACTATCAATCCCCATAGCTTCCCTGGCAATATCGAAAGTAAAATTGACTGAAATAAAGTAATTAACTACTCTATTTGATATGCTTCTAATTTAGAACTTTGAAAGCTAGAACCTAGATTCTGCAGAATAGTGGCGAATCCGATGGTGTGTGTGGCTATGTCCCCTCAATGTGATCTCTTCATTCCTTCGTGTTCACGTGGATCTATAAAAGCATGTAATGCTAGCATCAACAGAAGTAGATAGTGGGACAAAGGCAACTTAGGATACAGACTGAATACAATGTGAGTAGGAGAGAGATAGTGCAAGAGTACAGAGCTTGGCTTATACAATTCCTAGCGGGATTTATTCGTGAGTCATGCAACATAAAACATCCAGAACCTGAAACTATCCTGCTTGAAGAATAAAACTTGCAACTTTAATGGCTTCCTATTGAAAACAAACTATTCTACTCCAATGGATTGGATAAAATGTCAACATCACTTGCACAAGATGGATATGTGGCTTCCTAACAGCAAAACAATACTAACTAAGCATGCAATGAAAGAAACTAAGAATTATAAACAAAATGAAAGACTAATCTATTGCAATGAGAAATTCAGAGGAAAATTTGAGGGGCCATTTGCTTGAGCACAAGCCATCTATTTATAGCATTTGCATTTACCCAAGGTAAAAACCAAATTGATCTCTTAAACTATAAACAATGGAAAAACACTATTCCAGGGAACCAGAATCATTAATGCAAGCTTATGGCAGTGAAAAAAAGCTGGTAAACGTTGAAATTTACATGAGTCATGTTAAAAGAGAATTTGGAAAATGTGTAAAGGACCCCCGCCCTGAGCAGGGTGGTGGTTACAACACCGCCGCCTTGCTTAGGGCGGCGGTCACACGAGACCGCCACCCAGGTAGGGTGGTAGTTTCATAACTAAAGAGGAAAAGGCCAATAAAAGAGGGAAAAAGAGAAAAACAAAGCACGCAGGGGCTAAGCGGGGCATGCGAGATGTTAATGCACACTTGGGGAGCTTTTCTGGATCCCAAACACCTTGCAAGGAGACCTGCATCATCATTGGGGTACGTGTTACGTTGTCCCGACACTACAGTACCTTACAATTTTGGGTACGTACATATTTCCCCCTCGGAGAAGCGTTTTAGCCATGAAGAGGTGTAAAATGGTGGGTCTCGAGTATTGCGGTCCCGAAATGGGAAGTTAGAAGTTATAACTAATATGTCGGTGTGTCGAAATGACACCATCCAATATTCCTGCCACCTGTAAAATGAAAAGAGAACTCAAGTGCTAGATAGACACAATAATTTGGAAAATAAATGCTAAAATAATAGGAAATGAGAACGTACCATTCGTGCGGGGATAATAACTTACCTCCGTCGGCACTCCAAACCTGCGTGAAAAAGGCATTTAAAACAAGTCAGGTTGCTATATATATGAAAGTGGGCCCATTTTCCTATTCATTTGCGTGAGTTGATTTGACTGATTCTGAGCTCTGGGACCCACGGTGATGGTTTCTTGCGTGAGTAGAGCCAAAACATTTGTGACGGGATAGTGATCATGCCTCCGCGAGTGGAACATCGACCCGTGAGATCACAGGTTAGTTTTCTTCAATTTATCCTTTTCACCCCTCAATTTTAAAATGCTAAAATCTTTGTCATGGGGGGGTAATTTTTGAAAATGTTAGGTTCAAAAGGTCCATCTAGGGGGCCGCCACTGGGTAGGCATTGTTTTTAGCTAAAATGGTCTCTTTTTGGCGTTTTTAGGCTTTTTGAGTTATAAAACCCATGTGGGTTTTTGGGACACGACCGCCGCCCTGCCCAGGGCGGTGGTTACACGACCGCCACCCTGTTCAGGGTGGCGGTTACAAGACCACTGCCATTAAGGCGGTGGTTACGAAACCGCCTCCCTGCTCAGGGTGGCGGTTTTGAACAGAATGTTAAGAGAACGCCTGTTTGAGATTGTTTTTGCATTTTTAGCATTTCTATGTGTTTTCATGATTTTTCTAGTATTACTCGGATGCTAACTTTCTTTGTTTCATGTGTTTTTGGGTGTATGCAGGCGAGAGAGGAGTACATTCGGTGGAGCTAAGAGAGAGAGTGTGACTGGCTCCCAGCAATACTAGATGCACTTTCACAGGATGAGGAGGACACTCTTCTAGAGGGCTGGGATACTACGTATCTCACACATTCCACATGTTGCACCATCCATTCACATTCTTTGTGACTTATTATCCTATTGGGATGCTGATCGGAACACTTTCTGATTACCAGGGGTCCGCGGTGAGTGGACCATCACTTTAGAGGATGTTTATCATATTCTGAGGGTCCCGATCACCGGGAGACGTCTTACCCCGAGACAGCATGTTCACGGGCCCAGATAGCACAGTGGGCCAATTATATGGGAGATACAGTCATCTCCACGGGTTCGAAGAAGGGGGTCAGAGTTCAGTCCATTCCTAGTTTTCCCATCCCTTTGATTCGCCAGGCTATTATGGGGATCCTTGCCTCGAGATTGATCGGGGACAAGGGAGGAGACACACTGCTATATTGCTGGTCCCCCATCATTTCACAGATCGAGGGACATGGCTGGATTTACGCCTGGGGAGCAGATATACTTGGGACTACCTACCATGACTTATACAGGGTAGTCCGTTTATAGGGGCAATCATTGAGCCACCCGACCCTGGTCATGAGTTGGGTCTATGAGCACTTCATCCCCTATGGTAGAGGTGTAGAGGTGACAGATCCCAGAGCTATGAGGGCAACTAGATGGAGATATATCTGTTCTCGTAGAGCACCTCATCGCTGGGATTGCTTCTCTAACCACCGATGACATGGAGGCCACACCATATCAGACCATGGCAAGCATATGGGGTGAGGAGGCTCTTACTTTGATTTCCTGCTCCACCACAGGGCAGCTCATTGATAGAGTGGGGCAAGTGGAGATACACCCCTTTGGCTGAGTTCCTCAGCAGTTTGGCCTACCTTACATGGGCATGCTTCCCCCAGTAGTGCCAGTATCCGAGTCAGTTCGAGAGGCCAGAGGGGGTCCTAGAGGCCATGGTTGGACAGTTGTTACCCCTGGCGTTCCTATTGCAGCCAGGAGGGTAGTACGTGCCCGAGGGAGAGCTGGTGCACCTCAGGCACCCTTGCTTCAGATTGCCGTGGGTCCTGCCCATAGCAGCGATGACCCCATTGACATAGACTCCAAGTCCGAGGAGTTTACAGGGGGAGAGACAGAGGAGGAGACTGATCCTGAGTGGCATGATACTCAGGATATCATGCAGGCAGAGAGGGCCGAGCAGAGTGTAGAGAGGGTGACTCTGGTTTCAGAGGAGCCACTCTCCTAGGGCCATGGTGGGGAGGATGAGTCCATTGTGGGGTGCTACGTTGCTCCAGTCACAGGAGCAACACCTCAGTCAGTGGTGGCATCTGTGGTAGGTGCTGACCCTAGAGATCCATCCTGGAGGCCTAGTGATCCGAGTAAGTTACCATCCCTCCTTATAATATTTGTTTGTTAATTTAGGATTGCTTTAGTTACTATCTCTCCTCTTGTTTACTCTTGTGTTTTATCTCTTGTTTATTTCTAATTTGTTTTCTCCTTTGTTTGTAGAGACCGCCGATGAGTGGCGAGACTTGATTCGTAGGGTATGCACCGATACCCTGATGATCCCCATGGAGAGGACCCATGCAGAGCTATCTGTGGATGTTGGGGAGCCCTCAGCAGCTGGTAGACATACTGACATCTTTGCCCCAGTCTGGCATGTGGCCAGGATGGTATCGACTCTCCGCACGGAGCTAGCGGGGTATAGGACAGCCGAGCGCCTGATGAGGAGTCATTCTCGTGGCGAGACTATGGCTGCCCCTCGGGATCCTGAGCCCTCCATGCACTCAGAGCACCGGCGTAGCCGAAGTCCTAGGCATGGGGGCGTGTGCCTTCAGAGGGGTATCATAGGGATTTAGAAGCCACTTGTCTCTCCTAGATTTTGTATGATATATTCTTTTGTATATCCCAGGCTCTTTGAGCATTTTGACCATGCTTAGTGCATGATGGCATTGTATAGGAATTTTGACATATATATGTATTCTTTTTGGATCAGAATTTTGGCATTTTGGCTTACTTGTATTTCTGTTTCTTCATGTGAACTGTGATATTATGCTTATATGCTCTTTAGAATGTATGCAATGGAGAAAAATGATGCAAGTGTTTACTTTCTTTTTGTATTTCATGATGCTAATATATGATAATGTAGATACAATGTGATGTTGAATCTTAGTTTCTATAAGCAATTTTGAACACTTCATATTTGTTTTGGCAAAGTGGTGAAGATAAGCTGATATGATGAGCAGATAAACTTGCCCCTACTCCTAACTCCACACAACTAGTAAGATGTGAGGGCTCATCACCGAGAGTTGGGAAGGGTGCAAGTTATGAAATGTGTTGAAATGATATTGATGAAAGATAGACAAAGCTAAATAGTGGAACCAAATTAGGATACCACAAGCCTACTCCACTTGAGTGACTTCATAGTTTTGGGATGCAACTTGCTTTGTGGTTTATCTAGACTTAGATCCGTAGATGGCCACATAGTAGAAAAAATCTGGGTTTTTAGGATTTTTAATTCTCTTGGAATTTTGGACATCTGATTCATTTGTTTTTGACTCAAGACTTCAAGATTTGAATTGTTTTCTATGACCTTTTGCATTTGTTTGTCAAGAGGACCCCCTACACTTTACCCCATGCTACTAGTAAGAAGCGTGGGTTTATGACTGTGGGCAAGGCATAGGCGAGTAAGGGCATTTCCATCCTTTCCCAACCCTATGTCACTAGTAAGAGATGCAATCTTATCACCAAAGGTTGGTGGGGCAAGGATATGTGTAAATTTAAAATTTTCTATTTGATCTATTTTTGACTTGTTTTCTTGAGTAAAATGTCATTATGTTCTTATTTCCTAAAGAGATATATATACGGGATAGATGTGACACCATGAAGCTTCTAGAACAGACCATAGGCAAGACACCCATCCTAAGAAGAAACCAAAAGTGGGAATAAACCCGCAAATCTTGGCATGGTTACCATTAAGACCTTGTCATATCTAGCTTCATTTGATGAAATGATTCCGAGATAGTTTGATGATATCATGAAAATAGAGAAGTACGATTAGAGTGTTTATGCCAACAACATCATGAGTTTGTAATGAATTGCTTTGAGAACAAAATTCCTTGATCACAATTTTTGTACGAAACAAGCAGACAAAATGATCCTAATCTATATGAAGATGCAATGTAGATATAATTATAAGTAGTGCAAGTTTCTTACGCGTAGAATCGTTTGAGGTGTAGGGAATTGACTGTTTCACCAAATTCCTCACCTTCTAGCGTACATAAGAGGTATGCACCATTTCCATAGTCCTTCATGACTCGGTATGGGCCCAACCATTTGGGCAAGAACTTCCTTCCTTCGCCAGTTTTTTTGTCGATCCAGCTATCTAGCCTTAGAACTAGATCACCTTCATATATGTCACGTTCATAGACTTTCTTGTTATACTGCCAGCACATCCGGTCAACATAGACTCTGTGCCACTATTCAACATCTAACCTGGCTTCATCTAGGCTTTCTAGTTGGGAAAGATGTGCTTCTCTATAAGTGTCTTCATCCAAAATCCCTTGTAATGAAATGCGGAGACTGGGTATTTCAACCTCAAGCGGGAGAACTTCTTCTACCCCGAATACTAGCGAGAAAGGAGTTGCTCCTGTTGGTGTTCTTATTGAGGTTCGGTGGGCCCATAAGGCCGGATATAACTTCAAGTGCCAATCTTGTTTGTTTTCTTTCACCGTTTTAAGGAGAATGGCTTTTAATGTTTTGTTTTTCACCTCATCCTATCCATTGGCTTGAGGGTAATATAATGAAGCCGTATGATGGCTTATTTTAAATTTATTGCACAATTCGTGAACTTCAACATTCTTAAAAGAAGTTCCATTATTTGAGATAATGATTTATGGGATACCATACCTGCAAATGATTTGGTTCAAAATAAACTTGGCGATTACATAACCTGGTACAGTAGTAAGAGGCATAGCCTCTACCCACTTAGTAAAATATTCGGTGGCCGTGATTATAAAATTATGGCTGTCTGTAGATGAGGGAGAGAATTTTCCTATTAAATCTAGGCCCCACGTAGAAAAGGGCCATGGAGTAGCAATCGGTTGTAGAGCTTGTGCCGGCATGTGGATCTCATGGGAGAACTCTTGGAACTTATGACACCTGTGTACAAACTCTACTGCGTTGTGTTCTAGAGTGGGCTAGAAATAGCCCATTCGATGTATTTTATGAGTGGTGGCATGGCCACCGAAGTGACCTCCACACATTCCACTGTGAGATTCATGGAGAATCTTCTTGGATTCTTCTGTGTCGACGCATCTTAGAAGCATTCCATCGAACGCTTTTCGATAGAGCACTTGTTCTATGATGACGTATTTAGCTACGATAATGCGTAACCACCTTCTTTGTTGTGGTGTAGCACCTTCTGGATATGTATGGTCCATGATATAATTAATGATATCAGTGTACCAAGGACACTCAGAGATAGGAGGTCTGGTTTCAATGTAGTATATGCATTCATCCGGAAAGTCTAGGTCTACTAGATCGCCTCCGTCTAATGGGTTATCAGCTAACTAATCCATGATGATTTGTCCCTTAATGGACTTTTGATTTACAAATGTTAATTTGAATTCTCCCATTAAGGTTATAAAATGTCCAGCCTTCTTAGACAAGGACCCTTGTGTGAGGAAAGTTCGTAAATGGTCTATTTTTACCATGACCCTTGTTTCTTGATTTAGCATATAATGTCTTAAGCATTTGGTTGCAAAGACTATGGCAAGGCATTCTCGTTCAGCCTGTGTATAACATATTTCGTAGTCGAGCAATGTTCGACTAATGAAATAAATCATGCGTTCCCTCTTGTCATCATCCTTGGGCCAACATACAGGCTAGCGAGACATTGGTAGCTCGTGAATACAAAATTAACGGGTGATCTGGCTTAGGTGGTATTAACGTGGGTGGTGATAACAAGAAACACTTAACTGCATCAAAAGCTTCATTGCAATCTTGATCCAATCAATGCTATAATCTTTCTTGAGTAGATTGTTGATTGGATGAATGGCTAAACTTAAGTCCGGGATGAATCTCCGGATTGCACCAAGCTTTCCGAGAAATGACCTGATTCCAGATTCATCCGAAGGTGGGACCATTTCGAGGACAGCCCGAATTTTTGTTGGGTCAACATCTATCCCTCGCGACAATATGATGTAACCTAGGAGCTTCCCTCATGTTACACCAAAGATGCATTTTTTTGGATTTAGCGTGACTCTATATTCTATCAGACGTGAAAGAATGATGTGAAGTACTTCCGGATGGTCACAATGCTTCTTGGCCTTAGTCAACAAGTCATCTACGTAGGATTCCACAATTTTGTGAATAATATCGTGAAATATATATGTCATAGCCCATTGGTATGTAGCACCAGCGTTCTTGAGACCAAATGGCATAACAACGTAGCAATAGGTTCCCCAAGGAGTTATAAATGTGGTTTTAGCTTGATCTTGTTTAGATATTCTGATTTGATTGTATCCCGAGAATCCATCCATGAGAGACAAAAGTTCAAATCCAGCTGTTACATCAACAATGAAATCAATGGATGGAAACGGGAAGTCATCTTTAGGACACGCTTTGTTGATGTCTCGAAAATCTATACAGATGCGTATTTTCCCATTCTTTTTTAGAACAGGAATGATATTAGATACCCATTGAGAGTAATTGAATGGTTTGATGAATCCTACTTGGAGGAGCTTTATTACTTCTTCTTTCACCATGAGAGATACCTTAGGTTTCATTGGTCTTGACTTTTGTTTAATCGGCTTTGCATCTGATTTAGTGACGAGGTTATGTACCGCAATGTGCAGTGCAACTCCTGTCATTTCTTTATAACTAAATGCAAAAGCCTTATGATGTTCCTTGAGGATTCGAGTGTGTATTTCTACTTCTGATGGAGTTAACGAGGATCCTAACTTCAATATCCTTGGTTCATCTTCGTTCCAATGTTAATATCAATTGTTTCTTCGATTAAAGAGGCGTTACCTTCTTCAAACTCAAGGTGGGCTGGAGGTAAATCTAAATCATCTCCATTCTCGACTGAGTATATGCTAGGTTCTTTTTGTGAAGGAAGCTCCATCATGGGATTTCCAAAGTAGGAAGACGAATGTGGGATTAAGGACAAATCTATCACGTGATGGGAGAGATGTAACGCTGCATAGGCGTTTAAGTAATCAAGAGTGGTTGTATCACTATCAATGTGTTTTAGGATAGTAGATTTGTCTTCATCTTTGTTCATAAAAGAGGGCTTGACATTACTTTCACCAATGGTTCAGTATGAAGGGATACCATGAAGCGGGTATCCTCAACTTACTGTTTGGAGTAAAGCGTGACGCTGAGGTCGCTATTGAATCAGTGAGAAGATTTTTCTCTCGCGGGATTGCTTCAATTGATATGAAGTCAAACTCCTTGCTTAAATCTAATACAATTGTTTTGTAAAGTTGTAAGTGCTCGACTTTGGTTTCATATATCTCAGAGACTTGGTTTGCTACCAATTGTGAGTCTCCTAACACCTTGATGTTATTAACACCGATCCTCTTGGCTAAAATGAGGCCAAGGAGGAGGGCTTCATACTCAGCGTCATTGTTTGTGCACTCAAAATTTAGTTTGAAGGAAAATGGTAGGACTTTTCCCTCGGGAGAAGTAAGGATTATACCTGCCCCAGCTCCATAACGACATCTAGCTCCATCAAAATGGAGAGTCCAATATTTAGCTGGGAGTATGGACGTTGGGATATTTGTTGTGTTTGCACATTCTACTTCCACCATGCAGAGATCCTCTGCTGGAAGAGAACCAACACCTAGGGAATATCCCATGCCTACAGAATCAAATGGTAGGAACATTGGTAGATCTTGTTCTAGTAATTCAACAATTTTTGCAGTAGTTCCTAATGATACTATTTCTACAATGTTTGCCTCATCCTTGAGGGCTGGGATCGTCTTGACTAGACTCATAGTCTCAAGATCTGTTGTAGGTACCAATTTTTCCTCTGGTTTTGTGTCGGTAGGTTTATTAAGTTGGTTTGTTGGGAGTTCAAACTCCGAGTGCATGCCTGGTCTTTTCTTTAAGTCAGCTAGGTGTACATTGAATGGTTTTGGATCACCTTTGGCTACGAATATCTTTCCTAAGTGTAAAAACCTTACTTCTTGAAATAGCGTAGAAGGGATTGCCTTCATGCGATGTATCCATGGTCGGCCGAGGATCATATTATAGTTAGTTTCCTGAACTATACTATAAAACTCAGTCAAGATGGTTTTGGGTCCTAAGGTGACCGGTAATATTATAGTTCCAATCGAGGTGGCTTTAAGGCTATCATAGCCTCTTAGTGTGTTTCGAGTTGTGGAACAATTTGTTTCTCCATACCCTAGCTTTTGAAGGAAAGAGAAGGGGACTATGTTAACCGCTGCCCCATCATCTACCATTACACACTTTACATAGTTGTTATAAACCCATACTTGCAAATGTAAGGTTGGATCACCTCGGCGTGCAATCTCAGCATCTGTTGGCATTTTGTTTATTTCGAATATGAATTCGACATCCCTATCCGCCTGCCCCAGAGGATGAACATCAAAGTCTATATGATTTACCTGTGTTTCGGGAGGTGGAGTGATGTTAATTAAATGACCTAAACCTAATGCCTCTAAAAGAGCAGCCCTGTGGGCAGGAGAGTTCTTTAGTAAGTCTAAAAATGAAATGTGTGAGAAGGTTTTTGTTAGGTCATTAATTAAATCATAGGCACCCATAGGTTTTGCTACTATTTGTTGGATGTTATCAGTCCCTGGTAGGTGGCTTGGACTTGGCTGAGAGAAATACTCTCGTGTCCTTGTTACAGCTTCTATGGATAGTTCGGCATCTAACTCCACTAAACCGACTATCTTAGGTCGTGGCTGACTTCCTAGTTGTGGTGCAACTAATGGATTTAGTGAAGTTGAAGCTTCATGATCATTGTTTCTTGCAATTACACCCTTGTTTGTCCCACTTGGATTTAACTTGTTATTGTTGTGACTTGGGAGCGGATCATTGAAGATCTTGAGGGGTGCGTTTTGAGGGGAAACCGCCCCTGCAAAAGTATTTGATGCTGGTGACATAGGATCTGCCAAAAACATATCTATGAAAAGTTGTCTTTGTTCTTCTGGCAAGCGTTGCATGAATTTATTGTAGTCATGACACGTTCTAGTGTCATGGCCCCGAATTTTGTGGAAACCACAATACGAATTAGGATTGTAATTCCTAGTTTGTTGGTTTGGTGCATATTGTGGCCCAAAATTCTGATCAAACCATTGCCTATTAGGATTAAAATTTTGTGTTTGTTGTCTTCAGTTTGAATTCTGGTTTTGATACCTAGTTGAATTTTGATTTGGAACCTTGTGTATGGTTTTCCATTGTTGTTGTTGTTGTTGCTGTGGATGATTAAAATCCACTGCATTGATTGTTGGGGTAAAGTTGTTGTTTCGTTGGTTGTTTATTTGTGATGGAGTATTGACAACATTTACCTTCTTAGGCTGATTGGTTACTCCATCTATTGTTACGCCATGATTTTTATTAAGGATTTTAGGTCCTTGATTGACATTCATGGTAGTAGGATAAGTTGTAGTGTTCTGGTTGGAGGTGATTAACCTCCCGTTTGCTCCATATGTTTTGCGACCACTATCAATTGCCGCTTGATCTATTCGAGAGAGTGCTTTCAAGTACTTCATCGTAAGTTCTTAGTGGGAACTTCTGGACTTCTTCCTTCACTTCTCTGCTAAGAGAATGAAGGAATAAATCACATAGTTCCATTTGATCCATATTTGGAGCACTTGCCGAAGAATAAAGAACTGTACGCCACCTCTGGATGAAATGGGCAACAAATTCATTGTGTTCTTGTTTAATGTGTAAGAATTCCCTGATTCCTGTTCTTAATAGTTTGTTCATGTCAAAGGCCTTGATGAACTCTGACACGAGTTTCTTGAATGAATGGATGGAAGCCTCAGGTATTCTATAATACCAATCGAGAGTGATACCTTCCAAAGTTTTGGGAAATATTTTAGCAACAACCCCATCCCATGGGAGTAGTTCTCGGATGGCTGTTGCGTAAGCCTAGATATGTGCATTCGGATCTCCCTCACCTTTGTATTTGGGAAAATTGGGAAGAGGTCTTGGAAGCATAATGCTTCGTATGGTGAAATCTATGGGCTCTTTCAAGTATTCTGAGTAAGTTCCTATCGCATAGGTTTCGACCATTGATGGTACTTGCTGAGGGAGCGGAGGTGGAATGGGTTGTTGATATGGCATAGCGTATGTGTTAGTGGGGGCGTAAGGAAACCCCTGTATTTGAGGAACCATTCCAGGAGAGGAGAACATATCCCCTTGCGGTGATTTGGAATACATGTTTAAGTATGAAGGGGTATTGTCCAAGAATGGATTATTTTGTACTAGACCGGGAGGTGTCAGAACGGTGTTAGAAATGGCAGCTCTTGTTGGGGTTTGTTGTGAATACTGAGGAGTCATACCTAACGTGCCTATTCCTATGAGGAGGTCTACCTAGCTAGGATGATGTGGCAGATTAGGAGTTCCTGCCTGTATGAACTGAGAATGGTGATTTTCCTGAGCAAGTTCTAATCCCCTCACTTTTTCTACTAACGTTGAAATGACTTCATTTGGTGAAGTCATGGTATTTTTCCTTAGCGGCGTTTGTTTATATATCATGGTGTTGTATAGGCATGTGATATCCTGCTATGAACTGATCGGTGCCCTGCCAAGTTTCTTGAGGGTATTTTCTATATGCAGTGGCATAGAGGTATTTTCTCGAAAAAAGACCTCGGGTTGTGTTTTTAAACCTCCTATAGGTGGGTACATACTTCGAGAATGTTGTACATTCTTGGCATAATGTACCGAATGTTCATCATCTAAACCCAGGTATGAGTCTGATTGTCTACTAATTTTTGGTCTAAGTAGTACCTGAGGAGACAAACTTGATTCTCCTGTGAGCATCATATTGTTCGAGCCTGAAGGCTCTGTTTGCCGTGTTTGAGTGAACTGATCCAAATATTTTGTTTGAAAAAATGAGTTATATCTGATCCTTGGAGATGGAGTTTGTGTTGATAATTGGTTATCTGAATAGTTGTCACCCCATACCAAGAGCGAGGGTGATGACTGTCTATTCAGTTGAGTGTAGTATGCCTCAAGACCTAAGAGAGGCCTGCCATATGCATCGAATCCTGACATATTCGGAAGGTATATGAATACCCACAGAATAATGGGAAAGAGTGAAGGTGATGGTGAAAGCTAATGAGGTAGTAAACATGAAAGAGTCATTTTAATTTGAAAGAACCAGTAGAAATCTAACTCAAAATCAGAAGGTAGAAAGTTTCACGTCGGGTTCACCAATTTTGTACGACGGAAAAGTGACAAGCGATCTTGGGAATCTACAAGTAACTCTTCCTCACACCCAACCTCCCGAGGTCATGCCGAGATAGCCGGTGGGGATGGAATATGTGTGGGATGCAGACAAACTAGTTAGGAAATCTAATGTCTTCGACACGCACTAGTGGAAATTACAAATCTAAGGAAAAGAAGGCCCTCCTAACTTGAACTGGTGTGATAGATCGATCAGCAAGGATGATTGCTCGAAGGCTCCAATCAATATTGAGCTCTGGCATGATTCGGTCTATAGGTTGTGGAATACGTGGAAAATGTCCTGGGATAGTTTTGTGTATATCTCCAGATAATGTCATAGGGTGGATGGTAAATATAATTGACTCTATGGGTGATTCTATGGCCTAGTCTAGAACTCCTTAGCTTTGTTAGCTGTTGTGTCTAGCAAGGATAACTATTCGATGATGATAGGTGGAAGTGGAGTAGATCTGAATACTAGTGTACGTAGGCCAACATCTATGTCTGATTCACCTATGGGCTCGTTGGGCTGTGGGATTTGTGGGTCACAACAGTAGATTCGTATTTGTTGTGGTGCTGCTATGGTCATGTGCGGATTCAGTCCCTAATCCCTAGTATCCAATAGTCATATGCTTTCTCAGCCTCTATATCTAGAATTAATAGTTGTGTGATCTTTTCAGAGTATCTCACAGGCATTCGTGCAACCTGAATTCTTAGGCTGGTATCTATATCTATGAGAGTGTCTCATGCATCTGGCTGTGGGACCAAAGGATCACAACCAAATGTTTTCTCTCTTTCAAACCCTTCCACAGTCTTCCGGGCATGTATCTAGGGTAATCTGTAGTTTGGTTGATTTGACCAAAATGTGTGTGCTTGGTCGTCTTCTATGTTTAACCCGCTTAATTGGGAATCAATTTGTTGTACGTTTACCATTGTTCAGAAGACTTGGATCCTGAGATTTTGATCTATATCAGTTATCGCTATGATGAGATTGGGTTGGGGCATGATTGGCTCGAATACGTATTCTCTGGGCTCTCTAGGTCCCGTGATTGTCATACAAAAGAAAGTTATATAAATCTAACTAATGATAGAATAAACTAATTGTGAAAGATATGTCTATGTATATTCCTAAATCTGATATATCTATCTACTAAACAAAATTTAAAGAACAACTATCTAATATATCTAGAATTGATAACTAAAATAACAAATTAAAACAAACAAGATAACCGAGTATAGCTATTTGTCTGTGCAACTGTGAATCTATTCTAAATAATGAAATACTTGATCTAGTCTATTTGCAAGACTCTCGATCCTACCTCAGAAGTGAGGAATGAATCATAGTCTCTCAGAAACTATCAATCCCCACATATTCCCTGGAAATATCGAAAGTAAAATTGATTGAAATAAAGTAATTAACTACTCTATTTGATATGCTTCTAATTTAGAACTTTGAAAGCTAGAACCTAGATTCTGCAGAACAGTGGCGAATCCGATGGTGTGTGTAGCTATGTCCCCTCAGTGTGATCTCCTCATTCCTTCATGTTCACGTGGATCTAGAAAAGCATGTAATGCTAGCATCAACAAAAGTAGATATTGGGATAAAGGCAGCTTAGGATACAGACTGAATACAATGCGAGTAGGAGAGAGATAGCGCAAGAGTACAAAGCTTGGCTTATGCAATTCCTAGTGGGATTTATTGCGAGTCATGCAACATAAAACATCCAGAACCTAAAACTATCCTGCTTGAAGAACAAAACCTGCAACTTTAATGGCTTCCTATTGAAAACAAACTATTCTACTCCAATGGATTGGATAAAATGTCAACAGCACTTGCACAAGATGGATATGTGGCTTCCTAACAACAAAACAATACTAACTAAGCATGCAATGAAAGAAACTAAGAATTCTAAACAAAATGAAAGACTAATCTATTGCAATGAGAAATTCAGAGGCAAATTTGAGGGGCCATTTGCTTGAGCACAAGCCATCTATTTATAGCATTTGCATTTACCCAAGGTAAAAACCAAATTGATCTCTTAAACTATAAACAATGGCAAAACACTATTCCAGGGAACAAGAATCATTAATGCAAGCTTATGGCGGTGAAAAAAAGATGGTAAACATTGAAATTTACGTGATTCGTGTTAAAAGAACATTCTGGAAAATGCGTAACGGACCGCCGCCCAGGCAGGGTGGCGGTTTCGTTAGTGAAGAGCAAAAGGCCAAGAAAAGAGGGAAAAAGAGAAAAACAAAGCACGTGGGGGCTAAGTGGGGCATGCGAGATGTTAACGCACACTTGGGGAGCTTTTCCGGATCCCGAACACCTTACGAGGAGACCTGCATCATCATTGGGGTACATGTTAGGTTGTTCCAGCAATACAGTACCTTACAATTTTGGGTACGTACAGATACCTATGATTAAATGGCTTATGCAAAGTCACATGCGTAATTTGTGAACTAGAAGGCCTATTAGGAGTCCTAGGAGGAAGTGACCCACTAGAATTAGCATATAATCTAATAGGACTATCACGAGGCTTGCGAGAAAGTGACACACTAGAAGCAACTTATGAACTAGAATATCTTTATGTAGATGCACTAAGAGTGGGAGTTACAAATGAATCATTTTGCATAAGCCACTTATAGATAGGATCCTCACATGATATACCCATAAATATAAATACTTTTTGATTAGACATAAATATAACACATTAGTGTAATATAGATGGTATATCCCTAAAATCACATAGCCAAGGGCAACCTATACACATGTCACATGAGACAATAGTAAATGCAACTAACAAAAAAATAGTAATAATTGTAGAGGAAACTCTGAAAGGGAGATAAATATGTTCCCATATTGTTTGTTAATATCAATTGTCACTTGTTATATATTAAATCACAAAAAAAAATAAAATTGAAAGTGCATGCATTATAGTTAGAATTATTATCAACAAAAATATTGTTATATTATGTTGGTAAACAAAAGCAAGAATATAAAGTGTATCCGAAATTAGATCACATGAGACATATCAATATCATCAAAGGTAATAATTAGTTTAGAATATGTAATAGTAATAATAGTGCCAATCATAACATCCAATAGGTAATCATAAAACTGTAGAGGTGTTATAACATGTTGAGAATGACACACTTTTGGAGTATATTTTGCATTACTATGATCAAGAAGTGATTCATTAAACAATTTTTGTTTTAATTATTTTTAATATTACTATATGTAGTGCCCAAATTTTACACACACAAATACAACAGTAAAATACCAGGATAATTTTTTTTTTTGACTTACATTGCTCACTACACACAACACAGCAAGAGCTCCAAGTACATAAACTCGACTCGCATACAAAAATTTCCTAAGTCATCGACTCACGTAGACACATGAAAACAACATAGGAATGTCGATGCCACACATTTCCCAATGAATGATTACTAGTAATGACCCAACCACAAGAAAAATGACTTCAGGAATGGCGAACCAAAAACACATCATTTCTTTAGTTGTATTTTAGTTATGGATATGTTGGCTATATTTTCTGCATAGCACAAAACCTAGGCAGGCATAAGATAAATCTCCCTCATTTACCGATGAGGATCCTATGTCAAATTTGTCAATTTATAATATGTTAATATCTAAATAGGGTTTTACTTTAACTATTTAGCTCATGAACCATAGTTATACAGTTCTACAACAAGTAAGCAACTGCTTAAGAATGGAAATATTTATAGAAGAAGGGAATTATATAAACACAAAGAAGAAATGGGGAAGATGTGCATCCCAATCAATAGATAGCAGAGTTGATTGCATGCACATAGAAGAAACCAATAGATATAAATATAGAATTCTAAGAAAAGGTAGCTCTAGATCTAGATCTAAAATAACACAAAGTCTATTAAAAGATCTAAGATAAAAAGCAAGAAACACAATACACCGTAACAAAAAGTTCTCCGGAAATCTGCTCCTGTATATTCCTTTACTTCAAGTGGCTCTCAAGGGTTTCCGCACAAAGTTTGGAACACAAGGATGCTGCTTACAAATTCTGATTTTTTAACCTGAAGGTTCTTCCTCTACTTGTAGAATGTAAAGGGGAAATTACAAGTTGGAAGCTTTTAGTTGAACTGACACATGTGGATGTCTGAAAGGAAACAATTGGTTATCTCCATCTTGGAATTCCTCTTTGCATGACATGCATGATTTACAACTAAAAATAGAACCTTCTATTTTGCACGTCTGCCACCTATCTCCAAGTAGTTGACTTCATCAAGTAATGGCTTTTAAACCAATCACTTAAGTTTTATAATTTAATTCATCACTCAATTATTTTTTCAAAGGAAATAAGAGAAAGAAGAAGAAAGAGGAAAGTTGTAGTCTTATCCTTTTTCATATTCTCCATACAGCTGATTCAAACTAGATCTGAAAGCGGCTAGATCTAGAAGTGACTAGAAGCGGCTGGATCTGGAAGTGACTGGAAGCAGCTGGATCTAGAAGCAAGATGGATCTAGAAACAAGATGGATCTAGAATTTTTCTTACAATGATTCTTTCATCCCACTTTTCCATGGCTGGAGCAATCTTTGTCTGAACAATTCCTTTCCTCTTTATTCGGCCGAAATTGTTCACAACCAAGTGCAGATCTAGATAATTCTTTAGATTCAGAGGATATATTCAATGTATTGGACATTGATTTAAGCTCCCTTTCTCTTATAAATTCACCTGTAATGAATTCTTGCAATTAATTCAGACAAAGATGGCAACCGGAACATGAATAATGGATTTTAATCATAAAAATCTGCATTATTCAAGCCTGCTGCCCCAAATTTGATGTTTTATTTGCATGCAAAGCAAGCATGAATTTTACCAACTTCATCTGATCACCTATATCACTTATGCAAACAATTATCTAGACACAAATCAACCTCCTTCAACCTGTGCGCAAAAATGCAAGCTTTCAGCATTAATTTCACCTTTTTCTAAGCAAAAATCCTCTGCAAATGGGGCACACTTTTCCTCTGGGCTGCACTTCTCTACCTATGAATTAATTAATTCATCCATATGGCAGCCCCTGCATATATAATCTTCACCATTCTATAATTAATTAATGCCTTTCCTATTCCTAGCAACTAATTACTTAATTAATAAGCTTCACTCTTCAAATGGGGTGCCTATTTTGTGCATGCTCATGGCTGCCATTAAATAAATTAAATTTATTTAATTTTAGACTTTGCTTCCAGCTAACTCAAGCCTCACATTATGCTTTGACCTTAGCCACTAAAAATAGGAATTAATTTAATCATTTAATACTTTAAATAGTATTATTTCTCTACTAAATGGGGCTGCATTAAATAAATTAAATTTATTTAATTTTGGAATTCTATTTTTAAATTCCTTTTGTCCACTTCTCTTTGTTGACTTTTTCACAAGCCTGGGTGCCAAAATTGGGTGAATAAATATTAACAAATATTTATTTAATGCATTTTTATTCACCCAAGGTGGGTCACACTTTTTGGAATAAGGAATTTCTATTTTTAAAAGTCACATGACAATGGGATTATTTACCCTGCAAGGCAGCCTTGAAAATCCCATGATTCACTTAATTCGTTTGACTTTCATAATGGAATTATTTACCCTGCTAGGCAGGCAATAAAATCCCATGATTCACTTAAGTTGTTTGACTTTCATAATGGGATTATTTACCCTGCAAGGTAGGTAAGAAAATCCCATCAATGCCTTAAGTGATTTTTCTTTTATTTCACAATGGGAATTTTTACCCTGTAAGGCAGGTAAGAAATTCCCACATGCCTGTTGCCTCCAATTTTCCCATTGTGACTTAAGTGGCGTTGCTTCCATGGGAAAAAGTACCCTGCTAGGCAAGTACAAAATTTCCACCTGCTGCTTCCAAAAATCCTATGATCCACTTCAAACCCTCTTTTTCCAAAAATGCAGCCAGCCCAGAAGAAACTTTTTGGTGCGTGACTTCATCTTTTCTAAGAGAACTAGATCTCCGATGGAGAATTCCTTCTGGTACAACGTGCGTATGTGATCTCTAGATACTCCAAGCCAAGAATCGGGCCAAACTGGAAAAGGAATTGATCCAGAGAAATTTCACAGAAAATGAAATGGGAAAACACAAAAAACACAAAACATTGCCAGAAGTTACAAATAAAGCCGAGGATTCATTCCTGGTTAAAACCCTACTAGCATATGGGAAAATGACATGTACGATCACAATAGGGTTAAAATGGAGCACAATTTGCCCCAAAATGGGGCTCAAAATAATTAAATACAAATTTCCCGTAGGTAAACCCTAGCGACAGAATAAAACAATTTTGGGCATTTGGGTATTTGTCGAAATTGGCTTATATGGCTCCTTGGGAATATCTTGACACATTACAGGAACTTTCTGGCAATAAAAACACAAAACGACCCATTATTTTAAAATTACAAAAATTTTAATATGGGGTGGTCTCATATTTCAGGGTGAAATCTAGAAACACCAGTTGGCTCCATCTATGGACATCTTTACCTCTGTTAGAATGACAAGGGAAAAGATGAGATCCCAACATCTCTAGTTTCGTGTCTTGTCCATTGGGCTCAAGGTTAGGCAAACAAAAACAAAATAATTGAAAAACAAACAAATTTTTATTTATATACATATAGGTTTTACCCTACTTTGTTATGTCTGGAAAATCTTCAGATGCTACCTGTTGAAAGGTAGTGGTAACTCAATTCCATCCCAGTAGGCAAGGAAGAAAGTGTCCATTCCAGAAACTCTCTTGATTATGAAGGGCCCTTTCAGAGTGAATTAGATTTGTCATGTATGACCTTCAGTTCATGTCTCTTGTTCCACTAGAGTACCATATCTCTGATCTCGAACTTCCTTTCTCTGGCCTTCTTATCAAGTACCCTGGGAAAGTCCTTATCAACTTCTTCTAGTGGTGGCTCATCCTTTCTTCTCTCTATGGTAGGTAAGTCTACATCAACTTGCTCCATTCCTAGATTTATTTGTTGCATTTCTGAGGAAGAACTATCATCATCATCACATTCTTTGTTCTTATTCAGGTACCAATCATGCTTGTTAAAAGTCTCCACTAAGGAAACCAAACCTTTGGGGATTTTGCTACCTTTTGGTTAGATTACTCTACTACTGTCATCATAACCTGGATCAGTTTTTCTTGTGAATGTTTGTCATGGTGGTGATTTACTCCCTTCAACATACAACTTGTCAAAGTTGCCTTGTTCCAGAAATGCAGATGTATGTTTTTCATCGTTAAAAGTCTTCCACTATTCAACATTATCAGGGACTTTGGGGTGGTAGACCATCTCCACTTTATAGTTTCCTTGTCTGAATATGGATGGTGGTCTATCCAGATTCAATAGTGCAGTTGTGACTACCAAAGAATCTACCTTGGAGTTCTGATTTATTGGAATGAAGTCAATAGAGAAGGCTACAAAATTGAATGTGGCAGAAAGTACTCTATCTCTGTAATGCTCCAGGTCATCTCTTTTGATTTGACTTTCCCCTCAAACCTGCTTTACTAGAAGTTCAACATCTCCTTGGGCTTTGAGGAGTCTGAATCCTTTATTTTTAGCTTGTTCCATTCCTAGCAACAAGGCTTCATACTCCACCATATTATTGGTGTTCTCGAACATCAGCTTGTGGGAGTATGGAAATATCTCATGATCTGGAGATATTAGTAGAGCGCCAACTCCTGATCCAAAAGAACAACATGTGCCTTTAAACTCCAGAGTCCAAGCTTTTTCTTCTTCTTTTTGTTGGCTCTAGCTTTGGTTGAAGTTCTAGCTCTAGAATGTCTTTATCCATTTCCAAGAAATAGACCCCACAATCAGATTCCTAAAAAATAATCTGAGATCTAGGATCCTCATATTTTGTAACCATGTATCTTGACTTCTTTTCCGGCTCCAGCTTATGGTTAATCCCTTTGATAGGAATATGCGCACAAGACCAATCCATCTTTACTTCTTCTCCCATCTCTTTGCAGAAGTTTCTACTCAACAACATCCCGTAGGAGACAGGAATATCTGCAACTAGAATTTTCATCTTTAATCTTTTGTTAGGAAAATCCACCAGAATAGCTTGTGTATCTTTGATTTGTCTGATTAAAGGGACTTCTCTCTCCATAGAGTAGCACCTTTTTATGGTCTTTGTCAAGGTAAGCCCAAGAGCATCTACAACTTTAGCTGGCATGATATTATTAGAAGCACCAACACAGTTGCTTAACTTGAAACCATTAAGCAATAAGGAAACATAGAACAGTTCCACTCTTTTAGAATATGGTGAGGGTTTAACAACTGCAATGTTGTTTTGTGAAGGAGTATCTTTAGGCTTAGGCAAAAGGCCTTTTGATGTATCTGATTGTCCTAATGATTGTACATATTTGACTAGCCTATTTAACTTCTCAGGAAAATCTCTCAGGTATTCGGCTTTTGATATTTGTACTTTAGTTTTCTTGGCATGATCAATAATGTCAAAAGGAGAAATAGATTCAAATACCTGAGCCGCTTTTATGTGGTTGAGATAAAGAACTCGCATGCTTACTTCCAGGAGCTAAGGGAGAAGGTAAAGGGATGCCCCTTCTTTGCTCATCTACTAATGCTTCAGCTTGGTGAGTTTGTGATCTTGTAAGAACTACACATGTATGACCATAATCATCTTCATGAAGTTTCTCATCATCATGTTCAAATTTTTAGTTTAGGTAATTAATGTTGGAGTCACCAGCAGGACCTACAAAATCATCATCCTTGAGCTGATCAGTGTCAGCTTCCTGGTTTTCTTCATTCATCTCCACATTGTTTCTGGAAGAAGATTCAATTGCTAATCTTTGGGAACAACCAATGCAGTTCGGTTGTTGTTGAAATTCCGAGAAGGGAAGTATTGTTTCCTTGAGCCATTTAAGCCATTTGTTTCTTTATCTGCATCATCTCATTTGCTAACTTTTGCAATATTGAATCGGAATTAGTAGCAGAGAATGAACTTTCAGCTCTAGAAGTGTTGCTCTTTATCTTTCTAGCCATGATGAGGTCATCTTCTATTTCAACCGCCATGTTTTGGGATGCTAAAAAGTCAGCGGGAAATGCTCTTCGAAGTTGATAGCTTACTTCAGGAGCAAAGCATTAATGAAGAATACTTTTTGATTCTCATCATTCAGAGAAGTAGAAGCCATAATTTTGTATAGTACTATTTTGAATTTTGTAATAAAATCCCACATGTGCTCATGTGGTTCCTTCTTCAGCTGAGTCAGTTGGGTTATCAAGGTGTTGGAATCTTCGGCTGCCTTGAATATTTTCAGGAACGCATCCCGCATAGTAGCCTAGTTGGTTATGGTACCAAGAGCTAGCCAGTAGAACCATTCTCCATCCAAGTCATGCAGAGTCTCTATGAAGAGTCAGACAGATACATCTTCATGTTTGACTGCAAGCACTCTATAGGATATGAAAAACGTAGCCAAGTGGTCATCTAGATTCTATTTTCCATCTCCAAAGAATTTCAGAAAGTTCTTTCTCATCCCTTTAGGTAGATCATGCATAGGAGTCAGATTCAGAGGCCCAAAAGCTACTCTCCATGGAACAAGTACTGCAGGGGCAAGTGGCTGATTCTGCATCATGATGAATGAAGTGCATCTTATTTGAGAATAGACTTGTTGAATAATTCTAGCTGTCAGATTATGCTGAAAATGATCTAGATCTGGATGTGTTCACACTCTTCTTCCTGGTGAAAGACTGGATCTGCGGATTCTAACTTGAGGAGGATGATTGAAATTAAATTTCTCCTGCAGTCTAAAGAAACGATCCGTCCTTCCTTGCACCTTCACGGATCGGGTGAATTGACGTTCAGCCAGGTTGATATTTGTATGGAAAACACTCTGATCTTCAAAAGATAAGCTTTGATCTGCAAAGATAGTTGATCCCCAGCGGAGTCGCTAAAAACTGTTGGCTAGATTTTTTTCATAGCACAAAACCTAGGCAGTCATGAGATAAATCTCCCTCATTTACCGGTGAGGCTCTCATGTCATATTTTTCAATTTATAATATGCTAAAAGCTAAATGGGGTTTTACTTTAACTTTTTAGCTCACGAACCATAGCTATACAGTTCTGCAGCAAGTAAGCAGCTGTTTAAGAAAGGACATATTTATAGAAGGGAATTATATAAACACAAAGAAGAAATGGGGAAGATGTGCATCCCAATCAATAGATACAAAAGTTGATTACATGTACATAGAAGAAACCAATATATATAAACACAGAATTCTAAGTAAAGGTAGCTCTAGATCTAGATCTAAAATAACACAAAGTCTATTAAAATATCTAAGATAAAAAGCAAGAAACACAATACACCGTAACAAAAAGTTCTCTGGAAATCTGTTCATGTATATTCCTTCACTTCAAGTGGCTCTCAAGGGTTTCCGCACAAAGTTTGGAACAAAAGGATCTTGCTTACAAATTCGATTTTTAACCTGAAGGTTCTTCCTCTACTTATAGATTGTAGAGGGGCAATTACAAGTGAGAAGCTTTTAGTTGAAGTCGACACATGTGGATGTCGGAAAGGAAAAAATTGGTTATCTCCATCCCGAATTCCTCTTTGCATGACATGCATGATTTACAACTAAAAATAGAACCTTCTATTTTGCACGTCTGTCACCTATCTCCAAGTAGTTGACTTCATCAAGTAATGGATTTTAAACCAATCACTTAAGTTTTATAATTTAATTCATCACTCAATTATTTTTTGAAGGAAATAAGAGAAAGAAGAAGAAAGAGGAAAGTTGTAGTCTTGTCCTTTTTCATATTCTCGCATGTACGTAGATTGATTCAAACTAGATCTAAAAGTGGCTAGATCTAGATCTAGAAGTGACTGGAAGTGGCTGGATCTAGAAGTGACTGGAAGTAGATGGATCTAGAATTTTTCTTACATTGATTCTTTCATCTTGCTTTTCCATGGCTGGAGCAATCTTTGTGTAAACAATTCTTTTCCTCTTTATTTGGCCAGAATTGTTCAGAACCAGTGCAAATCTGGATAATTCTTCATATTCAAAGGATATATTCAATGTATTGGATATTGATTTAAGCTCCCTTTCTCTTATAAAAGCACCTGTAATAAATTCCTGCAATTAATTCAAACAAAGATGGCAACCAGAACATGAATAGTGGATTTTAATCATAAAAATATGCATTATTCAAGCTTGCTTCCCCAAATTTGATGTTTTATTTGCATGCAAAGCAAGCATGAATTTTACCAACTTCACCTGAGCACCTGTATTACTTATGCAAACAATTATCCAGACACAAATCAACCTCCTTCAACCTGTGTGCCAAAATTGCAAGCTTTTAGTATTAATTTCACCTTCTTCTGAGCAACAATCCTCTCCAAATGGGGCGCACTTTTCCTCTGGGCTGCACTTCTCTACCTATGAATTAATTAATTCATCCATATGGCAGCCCCTGCTTATATAATCTTCACCATTCTATAATTAATTAATGCCTTTCCTATTCCTGGCAATTAATTAATTAATTAATAAGCTTCACTCTTCAAATGGGGTGCCTATTTTGTGCATGCTCATGGCTGCCATTAAATAAATTAAATTTATTTAATTTTAGACTTCTACTTCAAGTTAACTCAAGCCTCACAGTATGATTTGACCTTAGCCACTGAAAATAGGAATTAATTTAATCATTTAATACTTTAAAAAGTATTATTTCTCTCCCGAATGGGGCTGCATTAAATAAATTATATTTATTTAATTTTGGAATTCTATTTTTAAATTCCTTTTGTCCACTTCCCTTTGTTGACTTTTCCACAAGCCTGGGTGCAAAAATTGGGTGAATAAATATTAACAAATATTTATTTAATGCATTTTTATTCACCTAAGGTGGGTCACACTTTTTGGAATAAGGAATTTCTATTTTTAAAAGTCACATAACAATGGGATTATTTACCTTGCAAGGCAGCCTTGAAAATCCCATGATTCACTTAAGTCGTTCGACTTTCATAATGGGATTATTTACCTTGTCAGGAAAGAAATAAAATCCCATGATTCACTTAAGTTGTTTGACTTTCATAATGGAATTATTTACCCTGCAAGGCAGGTAAGAAAATTCCATCAATCCCTTAAGTGATTTTTCTTTTATTTCACAATGGGAATTTTTACCCTGCAAGGCAGGTATGAAATTCCAGCCTGCCTGTTGCCTCCAATTTTCCCATTGTGACTTAAACGGCGTTGCTTCCATGGGAAAAAGTACCCTGCTAGGCAGAAACAAAATTTCCACCTACCTTCTGCTTCTAAAAATCCCATGATCCACTTCAAACCCTCTTTTTCCAAAAATGCAGCCAGCCCTAGAAGAATCTTTTTGGTCCGCGACTTCGTCTTTTCCAAGAGAACCAGATCTCCTATGGAAAATTCCTTCTAGCACAACGTGCATATGTGATCTATAGATACTCCGGGCAGGAATCAGGCCAAACTGGTAAAGGAATTGACACAGAGAAATTTCACAGAAAACAAAACGGAAAACACAAAATGTTGCTAGAAGTTAAAAATAAAGCTCAGGATTCATTCCTGGTTAAAACCCTAATGGTATATGGGAAAAATGACATGTACAATCACAACAGGATTAAACCGGAGAACAATTTTCCTCAAACGGGGTTCAAAATAATTAAATACAAATTTCCCGCAGGCAAACCCCAACGACAAAATAAAACAATTTTGGGCATCTGGGTATTTGTCGAAATTGGCTTATATGGCTCCTTGGGAATATCTTGACACATTACAGAACTTTTTGGCAATAAAAACACAAAATGACCCATTATTTTAAAAGTACAAAATTTTTAACATGGGCTAGTCTTAGATTTCAAGGTGAAATCTGGGGACACCAAGTTAACATTCCAAGAACATTATTGTGCAAGGATGAATTTCTGGTTTGTCCACCTACAGATTCTTAAGTTCATTCTGCGGTTACATTACATTTCAACCCTTTTAAGTTGGCTTCTTATTATTTACAAAATTTTCCATAACTTGCATTTTTATTTGACATAATTCAAAAGCATATAAAGTACTTAATTATCTTGTCCTTATGTTAAGAATATTATTCTCGAACATAAATTAAATGTCTACCTTTTTACTCTTACAACTCAAGTGAATGTGACTTGGTGTCCATATGGTGATATTAGGATTTAATGGAGATTTGGATACAAAATAGCTTTTTACGAAACATTCTTCAATCACGGTATAGTTATTTCCCTACCATAGTTATTCTAATTCAATGACTTGTGGAATTCCATTTTGAATTATATATGTATTTTGTTTTCTTGAAGGTTGATCACACCAAGACAATTCATATTCCTTCAACACAAGAATATATTTAATTGAGTTATAACGTCTCCAAGAGTGGCATTATTCGAACCTCAAATCTCATTTTTACTCTTATATATTTTATTTTCTACGTCACATTATGGCCTTATTTTTAGAATTGTCTTGTAAAAGGAGTTACAAAATGTTTGTCTAACCTCTTGAAGACATAAAAGATTTGAAGACTTGAAGCTACACACAAACCCAAGTTAATATCCAAATTAACAGAGGTTTAGATTAATTCCAACTTCATCTAGGGGTTTACCCCTCAACTATATGTGAGTTTTAAGCGAGAGGACAAATTTATGCTAAACCACCTTCAAGAAAGGGCCAAGGTGTTATGTTGATAAAAACCAAGGTAACACATTTAGCTGAGCAAAGCTAAGGGGTTCAATAACAAGAGTTTAAGACCTAGAACAACGAAGTCACAACCTCCATCTATGTTGTCTGGATCCAACAGGGATTTCACTCGATGAAGAACTTTAATTTTAAATCTATCTTTAGATGACAAGGTAGTCCGCTAGGCTACGAAGGAGGAGTTAGCTCCACATACTCCAAGTAAAGTTTGATTGTGTCGCTCCTATCTACCAGGTTTATGAAAATGTCACTAAACATACTGACTAAGATGATAAACCCATTCTTGGGCTCTTGTTTACTCAAACTAGGAGATTTCCATCGAGTGTAGAGTATAAGTTCATTCTACGGTAAGGAGTATCACACAAGAAAACAAGCTATGCCCCGATATTGTATAAGGGTAGAGTGTTTCGATTAAATATCTTTATTACATTTGGAAAGTATGAATGCACAAGATGACTCATTAATCATTTATTGAACACTGAATATGCACTACAAGATATTACTACAAATTCATTTACTATATATAAATATCAAACCTTTTTCCATGTGTACTATGTATCAAATTGAACCTATGATTAAATGCACATTTCCTAGATGTCCTTGGAACTAGAATCTCATACATATCAAAAACTATCAAATATAACCTTATGTAACATGAGACTACATTATACATTCATTCATTTAACAATGACTATATAAATTACAATGATAATTAATGAATTACACATCGTCTTTTCGTCGTCATTCTTTCATCCTGCAAAACCACATGAGCATGATATCAACAATAAATCTCTGGCATGGCATCCACCCTAATCTAACATAATTAACATTTTTTTAGTTTTCCCATTTGCATATAATAATAATTACAATTTGCAAGCGAAAGAAAAGATTTAGAGACATGTATTCAATGCATTTCATTTCACTTCATTTTGTAACTCAGGAGAGAGAAAGAGAAGGGAAGAGAGAAAACACCATTTTGTCAAAAGTCTTATTTCACATAAGTTACACTACAGAGTTTTAAATAGTTATTTACATGTGTCAAGAGTTTCCATGGTGGTTTGGCAACCCGACGAGGGTCCCACAACTTTCTATTTTTACATTTTCTTTCTAGCTACAAAAACATTCAAAATGGACTCGGAGGCTAAGAAACTGCTTCCAAAAGTTCTCTTCTGATGAGAACACACACCATAATTAAATTTCTACGTGTCCACATATATACCAAGAGTTCATAGCAACTGACAGAATTTGGGAAAAGTGAATGGTTTACGTTTGGTGACTACTTTTCCAGGGCCACTAGTCGTAGTTGACCCAATGGTAAATGCACAAAAGTTAGCTTGAGGGCTAAGAACACCCCGTCAAAAATTGATCTTTGATGGATGAATGCGCAACGAGAAACTTCTTAAAATTTTCCCTATATAAGGAGAATTCAACAGAGTTGATGAAACTCAGAACTGGAAAACAGTCTTCGATGATATGGAGGCCACACCTTATCAGGCCATGGTAGGGTTATGGGGCGAGGAGACCCTCACTTTGATCTCTTGCTCTACCACAGGGCAGCTTGTGGACAGGACGGGGAAGGTGGAGACACACCCCTTTGATCGAGTGCCTCAGCAGTTTGGCCTTCCTTACGTCGGTATGCTCCCCCCAGTGGTGCCAGTATTCAGATCAGTTCGGGAGGCTAGGGGAGGTCCTAGAGGCTGGGGTTGGACCGTTGTTACTCCTGGTGTCCCTATTGCAGCTAGGTAGGTAGTATACACTCGAGGGAGATCGGTGCTCCTCAAGAACCCTTACTTCAGATTGCCACCGGTCCCGCCCACAGTAGCAATGACCCCATTGATATAGACTCTGAGTCTAAGGAGTTCATAGGGGGAGAGACAGAGGAGGAGACCAAGGTTGAGGTCAGCGAGTTGGGTGGAGAGGAGGACAGCGATCCCGAGTGGCATGGCACTCAGGATATCTTATAGGTGGAGAGGGTGGAGTAGAGTGCGGAGTGGGTGACTCTAGTTTCAGAGGAACCACCTTCTCAGGACTTAGGAGGGGAGGATGAGTCCATAGTAGGATGCTATGTCATCCCAGGCACAGGAGGAGGACACATGCTATATATGTAAATTTTATTTACGCGTGTTGATTTGATTTATTTTGAGCTCTGGGACCCACGGTGATGGTTTCTGATGAGAGTATAGTCAAAATGTTCATGATGAGATAGTGAACATGCCTCCACAAGCGGAATGTCGACCTGTAAGATCACAGGTTAGTTTTTCTTGATTTAATGTTTTTATCCCCAAAATGTTAAAATGATGAAATATTTGTCATGGGGGGATTATTTTTGAAAATGTTAGTTTTAATAGGGTTACTTAGGGGAGGCGCCTAATGGGTAGGCTTTGTTTTGGTAAAAATAGTCTTTTTTTGTGTTTTTAGGCATTTTTAGGGCAAGTGACCCGTGTGGAAATTCGGGACACGACCGTCGCCCTGAGCAGGGCGGAGGTTACACGACTGCCACCCTGATTAGGGTGGCGGTTACAGGACTGTCACCTTTAAGGTGGCGATTACGGAACCGCCGCCTTGCTCAAGGTGGTGGTCCTTTACAAAATGCCTAAATAATACTTGTTTGAATTTATTTTTGTATTTCTAGCATTCTTATATGTTTTCATGATTTTTCCAATGTCATTTGAATACTAACTTACTCCTTTTTGCGTGTTTTTGGGTGTATGCAGGCGAAGGAGGAATATATCAGATGGATTCAAGAGAGAGAGTGTGATTGGCTTCCAGTAGTGTTGGATGCACTTTCTCAGGATGAGCAGGACACTCTTCAGAGGGCCAATATATTACGTATATCACGGGTTCCACATGTTACACCTTTTAGTCACATACTTTGTGACTTGTTTTCATATTGGGATGTTGATTGGAACACTTTCCGATTTCCAAGAGTCAGGGGTGAGTGGACTATCACCTTGGAGGATTTATACCATATCTTGGGGCTCCCGATCATTAGGAGATGACTTACGCTTGAGACAAAGGGTCACAGGCTCAGATAGCACAGTGGGCTTCATACATGGGAGACGCAGTTATCTCCACTGGTTCGAAGAAGGGGGTGAGGGTCCACTCTATTCCTAGCCTACCTATTCCCTTGATTTTCAGGCCATTATGGGGATCCTTGCCTCGAGATTAATCGGGGACAAGGGAGGAGACACTTTACTTTATTTTTGGTCCCCCATTACTACACAGATTGAGGTATATGGCTGAATTTATGCTTGGGAAGCCAACATTCTTAGGACCACCTATCATGATTTGTACCAAGTGGTTTGTTTACAGGGGCAGTCCTTTGAGCCATCCAACCCTCGCTATGAGTTGGGTCTACGGCATTTCATCCCTTATGGGAACGTGTAGAGGTGAAGGATCCCGGAGCCGTGAGGGCAACCAGATGGACAGATATGTCGGTGCTTAGAGCACCCCACCAGCCATTCGCCTCCTTGACTACTAATGATATGGAGGCCACATCTTATCAGGCCATGGCAGGGTTATGGGGTGAGGAGACCCTCACTTTGATCTCTTGCTCTACCACAGGGCAGCTTGTGGATAAGATGGGGAAGGTCGAGACACACCCCTTTGATCGAGTTCCTCAGCAGTTTGGGATTCCTTACGTCGGTATGCTCCCCCCAGTGGTTCTAGTATTCAGATCAGTTCAGGAGGCTAGGGGAGGTTCTAGAGGCTGGGGTTAGACCATTGTTACTCCTGGTGTCCCTATTGCAGCTAAGTAGGTAGTATGCGCTCGAGGGATATCCGGTGCTCCTCAGGCACCCTTACTTCAGATTGCCACTAGTCCTGCCCATAGTAGTAATGACCCCATTGATATAAACTCTGAGTCTGAGGATTTCACAGGGGGAGAGACAAAGGAGGAGACCGAGGCTGAGGTCAGTGAGTTGGGTGGAGAGGAGGACAACGATCCCGAGTGGCATGACACTCAGGATATCTTATAGGTGGAGAGGGTGGAGCAGAGTGCGGAGAGGGTGACTCTAGTTTCAGAGGAGCCACCTTCTCAGGACTTAGGAGGGGAGGATGAGTCCATAGTAGGATGATATGTCATCCCAGGCACAAGAGGAGGACATAAGTCAGTGGCAGCATCTATGGCAGGTGCTGATCCTAGGGATCCCTCTTGGAGGCCCAGAGATCCGAGTGAGTTATCATCCTTCTCTTAATATTTGTTTTTAGCTAGAATTGTCTTAGTTGCTATCTCTACTCTTGTTCATTTTTATCTTTTGACTATTTCTAACTTGTTTTCTCCTTTGCTTGTAGAGACTATTGATGAGTGGTGAGACCTGATTCACCAGGTATGCACTGATACCCTAATGATCCCCATGGAGAGGACTCGCGGAGATATCTATGGATACAGGGAGCCTTCAGCAGCTAGTAGGCATACCAACATTTTTGCCCCTATCTGGCATGTGGCCAAGATGGTGTCCACCCTCTGTACCGAGTTGGCTGGGTATAGGACAGCAGAGCGCCTGATGAGGAGTCATTCTCATAGCGAGGCCGCAGCTACTCCTCGGGACCGTGAGCCCTCGGTGCACTCAGAGCGCCGGCGTAGCCAGAGTCCTAGACGTGGTCATACACCTTCAGAGGGGTCTCATAGGGGTTGAGAGGCCACTTGGCTCTCGTAGATTGTTTATATGATTCATTTTGTATTTCCTGGCTCATTGAGCGTTTTGACCATGCCTAGCGCATGATGGCATTATACAGGAAACTTGATTTTATATATATATATATATATATATATATATATATTCTTTTAGATCAGACTCTTGGTATCTAGTTTTTGTGATTCATTTCCACATGTAAATTATAATGTTGTTTTTATATGCTTTTCAGAATGTATGCAATGGAGAACAAATGATACGAATGCTTTCTTTCTTTTTGTATTTCATGATGCTGATATATGATAATACAGACACAATGTGATTTTGAACTTTTAGCTTCTATAAGCAATTTTTCGGTACTTTGTATTTGTTTTGGAAAAATGAGATGATAAAATGGTATGATGAGTAGATGAACTTGCCCCACTCCTAACTCCACGCAACTGGTAAGATGCGAGGGCTCACCAATGAGAGCCAAAAAGGGCACAAGCTATGAAATTTGTTGAATGGTAGGGATGAGAGATAGAAAAAGATTTGGTAGAACCAAATTAGGATGCTACAAACCTAATCTACTCAAGTGACTCCATAGTTTAGAATGTAACTTGCTTTGCGGTTTATCTAGACTTAGATCCATAGATGGCCACATGGTAGACAAAATCTGGTTTTTGGGGTTTTGAGCTCTCTTGGAATTTTGGACATCTGATTCATTTGTTTTTAACTCAATATTTCAATGGTTTATTTGAACTGTTTGCTTATGACCTTCAATGTTTATTTTCAAGAGGACCCCTTGCACCTTGCCCCATGCTTCTAGTAGGAAGCATGGGATTATCACCATGGATAAGGCATAGGCAAGTAAGGGCATTCCCATCCTTTCCCAACCATACGTCATTAGTAAGAGATGCAAGTTCATCATCGAAGGTTGGTAGGGAAAGGAAATGTGTAAAAATAATTTTTTTGTTTGATCTACATTTGACTTATTTATTTGAGAAAAATGTCAGTATGTTCTTATTTCCAAAGAGATCTATATACGGGATAGATGTGACACTATGAAGCTTCTAGAACAGACCATAGGCAAGACACCTATCCTAGGAAGAAACCAAAAGTGGGAACAATCCTGTAGGCCTTGGTATGGCTACCGTTAAGACTTTGTCATATCTAGCTTTATATGGATGAAATGATCCAGAAATAGGTGATGATGTTATGAAAATGAAGAAGTATGATTGGAAGGAGTATGCCAATACCATCAGAAGTTTGTAATGCATTACTTTGAGAATAAGTTCCTTGATCACAAAATTTTACGAAATGAGTGGACAAAATGAACCTAACTACATGAAGATGCAATGTAGATGTAATTATACAAGTAGTGTTGGTTGCTTATGCATAGAATCATTTAAGATGCAAGGAATTGACTGTTTCGTTGAATTCCTTGCCTTCCAATGTACATAAGAGATATGCACCATTTCCATAGTCTTTCGTGACTCGGTATGGGCCCAACCATTTGGGCCAGAACTTCCTTCCTTCGCCGGTCTTTTTATCGATCCAGTTGTCTAGTCTTAGAACTAGATCTCCTTCATATATATCTCATTCATAGACCTTTTTATTATACTGCTGGCACATCCGGTCAACATAGACTCTATGTCGTTGTTCAGCATCTAGCCTGGCATCATCTAGGATTTCTAGTTGGGAGAGACGTGCTTCTCTATAAGCTTCTTCATCCAGAATCCCTTGTAGTGAGATACGGAGACTGGTTATTTTAACCTCAAGTGGGAGAACTGCTTCTACGCTGAATACCAATGAGAAAGGAGTTGCTCCTGTTGGTGTTCTTATTGAGGTTCGGTGGGCCCAAAAGGCCGGATATAACTTTAAATGCCAATCTCGTTTGTTTTCTTTTACCGTTTTGAGGAGAATAGCTTTCAATGTTTTGTTTGTTGCTTCAACTGTCCATTGGCTTGAGGGTAATACAGGGAGGCTGTATGATGGTTTATTTTAAATTTACTACATATCTCATGGACTTCTTCATTCTTAAAGGAAGTACCATTATCTGAGATGATGATTTGTGGGACACCGTACCTGTAAATGATCTGGTTCAAAATGAACTTGGCGATCACGGAACCTGGTACAGTGGTGAGAGGCATAGCCTCTACCCATTTGGTGAAATACTCGGTGGCTGTGATTATGAAGTTATGGCCATTTGTTGATGAGGGAGAGAATTTCCCTATCAAATCTAGGCCCCATGTAGAAAAGGGCCATGGAGTAGTGATTGGTTGTAGAGCTTGTGCCGGCATGTGAATCTCGTGGGAAAATTCTTGACACTTATGGCACTTACGTACAAACTCTACTACGTCGTGCTCTAGAGTGGGCCAGAAATAGCCCATCCGATGTATTTTATAGGTAGTGGCATGACCACCGAAGTGACCTCCACATATTCCATTGTGAGATTCGTAGAGAATCTTCTTAGATTATTCTGTGTCAACACACCTTAGAAGCATTCCATCGAAGGCCTTATGATAGAGAACTTGTTCTATAAAAACGTATTTAGCTACGATAATGCATAACCACCTTCTTTGTTGTGGTGTAGCACCTTCTGGATACACATGGTCCATGATATAATTAACAATATTAGTATACCAAGGACATTCAGAGATAGGAGGTCTGGCTTCAATGTAGTATATGCATTCATCGGGAAAATCTAGATCTACTAGATCACCTCCGTCTAACAGGTTGTCGGCTAACCAATCCACAATGATTTGTCCCTTAACGGACTTCTAGTTTACAAAAGTTAATTCGAATTCACCCATTAAGGTTTTAAAGCGTCCAACATTTTTGGACAAGGACCCTTGCGTGAGGAAAGTTTGTAAATGGTTTGTTTTCACAATGACCCTTGTTTCTTGATTTAGCATGTAATGTCTTAGGCATTTGGTTACAAAGACTATGGCAAGGCATTCTCATTCTACTTGTGTATAACATGTTTCATAATCGAGTAATGTTCGGCTAATGAAATAGATCGTGCATTCTCTTTTTCATCGTCTTCTTGAGCCAACATGTAGGCTAGCGAGACATTAGTAGCTCGTGAATATAAGATTAAAGGGTGGTATGGATTAGGAGGCATTAGCGTAGGTGGTGACAACAAGAAACACTTAACTGCTTTGAAAGCCTCATTGCAGTCTTTGGTCCAATCAATACTATAATCTTTCTTGAGTAGATTGTTGATTGGATGGATGGTAAAGCTTAAATCTGGGATGAATCTTTGGATTGCACCAAGTTTCCCAAGAAATGACCTGATTCCAAATTCATCCGATGGCGGGATCATTTCAAGAATAGCCCGGATTTTGGCTGGGTCTACGTCAATCCCTCATGATGATATGATGTAACCCAGGAGTTTCCCCTGTCACACCAAATACGCATTTTTCTGGGTTTAGTGTGACTTCGTATTCTATCAAACATGAAAGAATGACATGGAGCACTTCCGGGTGATCACAACGCTTCCTGGCTTTAGCTAACAAGTCATCTACATAGGATTCCATGATTTTATGAATAAGATCATGAAATATATATGTCATTGCCCACTGGTATGTAGCGCCAGCGTTCTTGAGACCGAATGGCATAATAGCGTAGCAATAGGTTCCGTAAGGAGTTATAAACATGGTTTTGGCTTGGTCTTATTCAGATATTCTGATTTGATTATAGCCCGAGAATCCATCCATGAGAGACAAAATCTCAAACCCAACCGTAGCGTCAAAGATGATGTCAATGGATGGTAATGGGAAGTCATCCTTGGGGCATGCTTTGTTAATGTCTCATAAACCTATGCAAATGTGTATCTTCCCATTATTTTTGAGAACCGGAACGATATTAGATACCCACTGAGAATAATCAACTGGCTTAATGAATCCTACTTGGAGGAGTTTCATTACTTCCTCCTTCACCATGAGAGCTACCTTGGGTTTCATTGGTCTTGATTTTTGTTTAATTGGTTTTGCATCTGATTTGGTGATGAGGTTATGTACCGTAATGTGTGGTGTAATTCCCTTCATTTATTTATAATTAAATGCAAAAGCCTTTTGATGTTCTCTGAGGATTCAAGTGTGTATTTCTATCTCTTTTGGAGTTAATGAAGATCCTAGTTTTAAGATCTTCGGTTCATCCTCCATTCCAATGTTAATATCAATTGTTTCTTTGATTAAAGAAGCATTACCTTCTTCAAACTTAGGCGGGGCTGGAGGTGGTTCTAGATCTTCTCCATTCTCTACTACGTATATGTTGAGTTCCTTTTGTGGGGGAAGATCTATCATGGGATTTCCAAGTAGGAAGATGAATGTGGGATTAAGGACAAATATACCATGTGATGGGTGAGATGTAACACTGCATAGGTGTTTAAGTAATCAAGAGTGGCTTTATCACTATCAACATGATCTAAGATAGTAGATTTATTCTCAACTATGTTCGTTAAAAGAGGGTTTGATATTTTCTTCACTAACGGTTGAGTACAAAGGGATACTTTACGTACCCAAAGTTATAAGGTATCGATCATGCGGAACGGTGTAATAAATGCCCCAATGATGATACAGGTCTCTTCGCAAGGTGTTCGGGATCCAGAAAGAGCTCCTCAAATATGCGTTAACATCCCGCATACCCCGCCTTGTCCCCACGTGCTTGGTTTTCCCCTTTTCCTCTCTTTTCTTGGCCTTTTGCTCTTCAGTGACGAAACCACCACCCTGAATGGGTGGCAGTCCGTGACCCTGCCCCTTCAAGCAGGCGATGGTCTGAACCGCCACCCCGAATGGGGCGATCTCGTGACCGCTGGCGGCAGGCGATGGTCAGAACCGCCGCCCAAGAGCAGGCGGCGGTCCTTTATGCATTTTCCAGAACACTCTTTTGACGTAACTCGCATGAAATATCACGTTTCACCAGCTTTTCTTGCCGACTTGAGCATGCATTTATGTTTTTGGTCCCCTGGAATAGTGTTTTTCCTTTTTTTATTGTTTAGGAGTTCAATTTGATTTTGGTTTTGGGGTGATTGAATTCTTATAAATGCATGGCTTATGCTCAAGCAAAGGGCCACCATTTTTACTCCAATCTTCTCATTTTCAGTGCTGTGGTCTGTTAGTTTGCTTTAATTCCTTAGTTTAGTTCATTACATGCTTAGTTTGCATTGACTAGCTGTTGGTAAGCCACATATCCAACTTGTGCAAACAGTGTTGCTGTTTTATCTAATCCATTAGAGTAGAATAGCTTAGGAAGCCATTAAAGTTATAGGTTTTGCTCTTCATACAGGATAGTTTCAGGTTCTGGACGCATTTTGTTGCACGATTCGCAGTAGATCCCGCTAGGAATTGCATAAGCCAAGCTCTGTACTCTTGCGCTATCCCTCTCCTATCCGCGTTCTATTCTATCTGCATTCTGAAGGTTGTCCCTTGTTCCAAACACCTATTCCTGTTGATGCAAGCATTACACGCTTTTCTGGATCTACGTGAACACAAAGAATGAAGAGATCATACTGAGGGGACAAGATCACACACACCATCGGATTCGCCACTGTTCTGTGGAATCCAGGTTTTAACTTTCAAAGTTCTAGTTAGAATCATATCAAACAGAGTAGTTAATCACTTTATTTCAGTTAATTTTATTCTCGATATTGTCTGAGGAAGCTATGGGGATTGATAGTTTCTGAGAAACTATGATTCACTCCTCACTTCTGAGGTAGGATCGAGAATCTCGCAAATAGATTAGTTATTTCATTGTTTAGAATAGATATACAAATTACACAGACAAATAGCTATACTCGGCTATTTTGTTTGTTTTAAATTATTAGTTTAGTTGTCAATTCTAAATATTTTAAATAGTTGCTTTCTTAAATTCATTTAAATCATCAGAAAATACAAAAAGAAGTCATATATGCTAGAAATATACTTAGATTTCACTTTATTATAGTTTGTTTTATTACTGCTTTTGCATGACAATTACGGGACCTAGGGAGCCCAGGGAATACATTTTCGAGCCAATCATGCCTCAACCCAATCTCATAGTGGCAATAACTGATATTGACCAGAACCTTAGGATACAAGTCTTCCAAACAACAACAGATTTCCAGCAGGTCAGATCTCAGTTAAGAGGATTAAACATAGAAGACGACCAAGCACATACATTTTGGTCAAGTCAGCCAAACTATAGGTTGCACTAGGAAAAATATCCACATGACTGTAGAAGGATTCGAAAGAGAACAAACATTCGGGTGTGATCCTTTAATTCCACAACCTGCACGACAGGAGACACCCTCACGACATAGATACCGGTTTAAGAATCTAGGTCATGAGAACGCCCGTAAGATATTCTGAGAAAATCACACAACTATTGATTCTAAATATAGAAGATGAGAAAGCGTATGATTATTGGATACTAGGGATTAGACTTGATCTCACGTATGACCATAACAGACCACAACAACCAAGAATCTATGGTTGTGACCCACAAATCCTGCACCCAACGAATCCATCAAGAGAATTAGACATAGACACGGCCTACGCACACTTGGTATTCCAGCCCACCCCACTTCCACCTATCATCATCCAACAATTATCCTTACTGGATGTAATAGCTAACAAAGCTAGAGAATTCTGGACTAGGCCAGAAAATCATCCATAGAGTTGATTATATTCATCATCCACTATATGACCTTATCAGGAGATATACACGAAACTATCCCAGGTCATTTTCCACGTATTCCGCAACCCATAGATCGAATCACGCCAGAGCTCGATATTGATTGGAGCCTTCGAGTAGTCATCCTCGCGATCGATCTATCACACCAGTCCAAGTTAGAAGGGCCTTCTTTGCCTTAGATTCACAAATTCCACTAGTGCGTGTCGAAGACATTAGACTGCCTAACTAGTTTTCTCGTGTCCCACCTATATTTCCATCCCCACCGGCTATCTCGGCACGACCTCGAGAGGTCGGGTATGCGAAAGAGTCACTTGTAGATTCTCAAGCTCGCCTGTCACTTTTCCGGCGTACAAAATTGGTGAACCCGATGTGAAGCAAACAAGATTAGTAAAACTGACATAAACTGCCTACTTTCTTGTCTGGAGTCATAGTATTACACTTTCACTTTAGTACGCCTTCTTAGAACCGCTTCATTAAGTTTTCATAAATCACCTTCGCTTCTTCCCATTATTCTGCGGGTATTCATATACCCCCCGAATATGTCGGGATTCGATGCATATGGCAGACCCCTCCTGGGTCTTGAGGCATACTACGCCCAACAGAATAGGCAATCATCACCCTCGCTCTCAGTATGGGGTGACAACTATTCAACTAATCAGTTGTCAACACAAACCCCAAGAATCAGATATAGTTCATCTTTTCAAACTGAGGAGTTAGATCAACCCCCTCGAACCCAACAAACAGAGCCTTCAGGTTCAAACAATATGACGTTTATTGGAGAATCTAGTTCGTCTCCTCAAATGCTACTCAGACCACAAATTAGTAGGCAATCAGATCCATACCTGGTCTTAGATGATGGACAGCCAACACGTTATCCTAGGAGTGAACAACGCTCCCGGGGAATGTACCCATCTATAGGAGGTTTACAAATACAACCGAAAATCTCTTTTCAAGAAAATACCTCTATGCCACTGCATACAGGAAATATTCTGGGAGAAACTTGGCAAGATAGTGATCAGTTTATGACAGGATATCACGTACCTTTACAACACCAAGGTATACAACAAACGCCGCTCAGGAAAAGTACCGTGACTTCACCAAATGAAGTCATTTCAACGTTAGTAGAAAGAGTGAGAGGGTTAGAACTGGCTCAAGCAAGTCAAAATTCTCCATTCATACAAACAGGAAGTTCCAATCCTCCATACCACTCTGGCCAGGTAGATCTCCTTACGGGAGTAGGCACGTTAGGCATGCCTCCTCAATATCCACAACAAACGCCAACAAGGCCTATCATCTCTAACACTATTCCTCCCGGTCTAGTGTCGAACAATCCGTTCCTTGACAATACCCCATCCTACTTAAACATATACTCTAAATCACCACAAGGAGATATGTTCTCCTCTCCCGGCATGTTTGCTCAAACGCAGGGACCTCCCTATGCCCCTGCCAATGCATACGCTGCACCGTATCAACAACCTATCCCACCACCACTCCCTCAGCAAACACCATCAATGGTCGAAAGCTATGCGATAGGGACTTATTCAGAATACCTAAAGGAACCCTTAGATTTCACCATACGAAGTGTCATGCTTCCAAGACCTCTCCCTGATTTGCCCAAGTTCAAGGGTGAGGGAGATCCAAACGCGCATATCAAAGCTTACGCTACAGCCATTCGGGAATTACTCCCATGGGATGGGGTGGTTGCTAAAATATTCCCAAAACCTTGGAAGGCATCGCTCTCGATTGGTATTATAGAATACCTGAGGCTTCCATACATTCATTCAAACAACTTGTGTCTGAGTTCATCAAGGCCTTCGACATGAACAAACTATTAAGAACAGGAATCAGGGAGTTCTTACACATCAAACAAGAGCATAACGAGTCTGTCGCCCACTTCATCCAAAGGTGGCATACCATCCTTTATTCATCAGCAAGTGCTCCAAACATGGATCAGATGGAACTATGTGATTTATTCCTTCATTCTCTCAGTAGAGAAGTGAAGGAAGAAGTCCAGAAGTTCCCACTAAGGACTTATGATGAAGTACTTGAGAGCGCTCTGCGAATAGATCAAGCAGCGATAGATAGTGGTCGTAAGACATATGGAACAAACGGGAGGTTAATCACCTCCACTCAAAACACTACAACTACCACAAATGTCAATCAAGGACCCAAAATCCTTAACAAAAATCGTGGGGTAACAACGGATGGGGTAACCGACCAGCCCAAGAGGGTAAATGTTGTTAATGCTCCGTCACAAACAAACAACCAACGAAACAACAACTTTACCCCGACAATCAATACAGTGGATTTTAACCATCCACAACAACAACAACAACAACGGTGAAATCCCATACAAGGGCCAAGCCAAAACTCATTTGGTTACCAAAACCAAAGTCAAAACCAGAAACAACAATTCCAAAACTTTAGTCCTAATAGGCAACAGTTTGATCGGAATTTTAGGCCACAATACACACCAAACCAACAAAACGGGAATTACAACCCCAATTCTTATTGTGGTTTCCATAAAATTTGGGGTCACGATACTAGAACGTGCCGTGACTACAATAAATTTATGCAACGCTTGCCAGAAGAACAAAGACAGTTCTTCTGTTTTTGGCGGATCCCGTCTCATCATCACCAAATACTCTCGCAGGGGCAGTTTCTCCTCAGAATGCTCCCCTCAAGATCTTTAATGATCCGCTCCCAAATCATGATAGCAATAGGCTGAATCCAACCGGAACAAACAAAGGTGCAATGACGGGAAACAATGATCATGAAGCCTCGACTTCATTAAATCCATCAGTTGCGCCACAGTTGGGAGCTCAACCGAGACCCAAGATAGTCAGTTTGGTAGAATTAGACGCTGAACTACCTATCGAAGCTATAACAAGAACACGAGAGTATTTCTCTCAACCGAGCCCAAGTCATCTCGCAGACAGATAAGAGTCAGCAAATAGTTGAAAAACCCATCGGTGCCTATGATTTAATTAGTGACCTAACAAAGACCTTCTCACACATTTCATTTTTGGACTTACTAAAGAACTCTCCCCCTCACAGAGCTGCTCTTTTAGAAGCATTAGGTCTAGGCCATCTAATTAACATCACTCCACCTCCCGAAACACAAGTAAATCACGTAGATTTTGATATCCACCCTCCGGGGCAGCCGGACAAGGATGTCGAATTCATCTTCGAAATAAGTAAAATGCCCACAGATGCTGAGATCGCACGCCGAGGTGACCCAGCCTTACACTTGCAAGTGTGGGTTTATAATAACTATGTAAAATGGGCAATGGTTGACGATGGGGCCGCAGTTAACATAGTCCCTTTCTCTTTCCTCCAAAAACTTGGATATGGAGAAACAAACTATTCCACTACACGAAATACCTTGAGAGGCTATGATAGCCTTAAAGCCACTTCGATAGGAACTATAATACTGCCGGTCACCTTAGGGCCCAAAACCATCTTGACTGAGTTTTATATTATAGATCGGGAAACTAACTATAATATGATCCTCGGCCGACCTTGGATACATCGAATGAAGGCAATCCCTTCTACTTTATTTCAAGAAGTAAGATTCTTGCATCTAGGAAAGGTATTTGTAGCCAAAGGCGATCCAAAACCTTTTGATTTGCACCTAGCTGATTTAAAGAAAAGACCAGGGGTGCACTCAGAATTTGAACTTCCAACCAACCAACTTAATAAACCCTCTGACCCAAAGCCAGAGGAAAAGTTGGTACCTACGACGGATCTTGAAACTACCAGCATATCCAAAACAATTCCAACCCCTAAAGGTAAAACTAAAGAAACAGTATCATTAGGGACTACTGCGAAAATCATTGAGTTGATAGAACAAGATTCACCAATGTTCTTACCATTCGATTCAGTAGGCATGGGATTTTCCCTAGGTGTTGGTTCCTTGCCAGCAGAGGATCTCTGTATGGTAGAAGTAGAGTGCGCAAACGCAACAGATGCCCCAACATCTATACTCCCGGCTAAGTATTGGACTCTCCATTTCGATGGAGCTAAATGTCGTTATGGAGCGGGGGCAGGTATAATTCTTACTTCGCCCGAGGAGAAAGTCCTCCCATTCACTTTTAAATTAAACTTTGAATGTACAAACAACGGCGCTGAGTACGAAGCCCTCCTCCTTGGCCTTACCTTAGCCAAAAGAATTGGTATTGATAACATCAGAGTCCTGGGAGACTCGCAATTAGTGACAAACCAAGTTTCTGAAGTATATGAAACTAAAGCCGAACATTTGCAACTCTACAAAAATGTTGTATTAGATTTAAGCAAGGCGTTTAACTTTATATCCATTGAAGCAATTCCCCGAGAGAAAAATCTTCTCGCCGATTCAATAGCAACCTCAGCATCACGTTTTACTCCAAGCAATGAGTTAAAAGATACTCACTTCACAGTATCCATTCGTGACAAACCCTTGGTAAAAATAATGACAAATCCTCTTTCAAGCAGAAGTGAATCTACCATCCTAGACCATGTTGGAAATGATGCGGCTACTTTGGATTACTTAAATGCCTATGCAGCACTACATCTCTCCTATCACATGCTAGATTTATCCCTGATTCCGCATTCGTCTTCCTACTTGAAATCCCGTAATGGATCTTCCTCACAAACGAACCTAGCATATACGCAATAGAAAATGGGGATGATCTAGATTTACCTCCAGACCACCTGAGTTTGAAGAGGGTAACGCCTCTTTGATCGAAGAAACAATCGATGTCAACATCGGGACAAAAGATGAACCAAGAATATTGAAACTAGGTTCTTCGTTAACACCAGAAGAAGTGGAAATACATACAAGGATCCTCAAAGAGCATCAAAAGGTGTTTGCATTTAATTACAAGGAGATGACGGGAGTCGCACCCCACATTGCGGTGCACAACCTCGTCACTAGATCAGATGCAAAGCCAATTAAACAAAAATCAAGACCCATGAAGCCCAAAGTAGCTCTCATGGTAAAAGAGGAAGTAATAAAACTCCTTCAGGTAGGATTCATCAAGCCAGTTGACTACTCCCAATGGGTATCTAACATCGTTCCCATTCTCAAGAAGAACGGAAAGATACGCATTTGCATAGATTTCCGAGACATCAACAAAGCGTGTCCTAAAGACGATTTCCCATTACCATCCATAGACGTTATCATTGATGCAACAGCTGGTTTTGAACTCTTGTCTCTCATGGATGGATTCTCGGGATACAACCAAATCAGAATATCCGAGCAAGATCAAGCTAAAACCACGTTCATAACTCCTTGGGGAACCTATTGCTATGTTGTTATGCCATTCGGTCTCAAGAACGCCGGTGCTACGTACCAGCGAGCCATGACATACATATTTCACGATCTAATTCATAAAATCATGGAATCTTACGTAGATGACTTATTGGCTAAAGCCAAGAAGCGTTGTGACCATCCCGAAGTACTCCGCGTCATTCTTTCACGTCTAATAGAATACGGAGTCACGCTAAATCCAGAGAAATGCATCTTTGGTGTAACAGGAGGAAAGCTCTTAGGTTACATCATATCGTCAAATGAGGAATTGATGTTGATCCAACCAAAATTGGGCTGTCCTCGAAATGGTTCCACCTTTGATGAATCTGGAATCAGTCATTTCGAAAAGCTAGGTGCAATCCAAGATTTATCCTGATTTAAGCTTCGCCATTCATCCAATCAACAATTTACTCAAGAAAGACTTTAGCATTGATTGGACCGAAGATCGCAATGAAGCTTTGATGCAGCTTAAGCATTTCGCTATCACCACCTACGCTAATGCCACCTAAGCTAGATCGCCCATTAATTTTATATTCATGAGCTACCGATGTCTCGTTAGCTTGTATGTTGGCCCAAGAAGACGATAACAAGAGAGAACGTGTGATTTATTTCATTAGCCGAACACTGCTCGACTATGAAACACGCTATACACAAGCAGAACAAGAATGCCTTGCCATAGTCTTTGCTACTAAACGCCTAAGACATTATATGCTGAATCAAGAAACAAGGTCATAGTAAAAACTGACCACTTACGAACTTTCCTCACACAAGGGTCTTTGTCTAAAAAGGCTGGACGTTTTATAACCTTAATGGGAGAGTTCAAATTAACATTTGTAAACCAAAAGTCAGTTAAAGGACAAATCATCGTGGATTGGTTAGCTGACAACCCATTAGACGGAGGCGATTTAGTAGATTTAGACTTTCCAGATGAATGCGTATACTACATCGAAACTCGACCCGCTATCTCTGAGTGTCCTTGGTACACTGATATCATTAATTATATCATAGACCATACATACCCGGAGGTAGTTACACCACAACAAAGAAGGCGGTTACGCATAATCGTAGCTAAATATGTCATTATAGAGCAGGTGCTCTATCGAAAAGCATTCGATGGAATGCTCTTAAGGTGTGTTGACACAGAAGAGTCCAAGAGGATTCTCCATGAATCCCACAGCGGTATATGTGGAGGCCACTTCGGTGGCCATGCCACCGCTCGAAAAATACATCGAATGGGCTATTTCTGGCCCACTCTAGAACGTGACGCGATAGAGTTTGCACGCAAGTGTCATAAATGTCAAGAGTTCTCTCATGAGATCCACATGCCGGCACAAGCTCTACAACCAATCGCAACTCCATGGCCCTTTTCTACATGGGGTCTAGACTTAATAGGGAAATTCTCTCCCTCATCCACAGACGGCCATAATTTTATAATCATGGCCACTGAATATTTTACCAAATGGGTGGAGGCCATGCCTCTTACTACTGTACCTGGTTCTGTAATCGCTAAGTTCATTTTAAACCAAATCATTTGCAGGTATGGTATCCCGCAAATCATTATCTCCGATAATGGAACTTCTTTTAAGAATGAAGAGGTTCGTGAGCTATGCAATAAATTTAAGATAAGCCATCATACGGCTTCCTTGTATTATCCCCAAGCCAACGGACAGGCTGAAGCAACAAACAAAACACTGAAAGCCATTCTCCTTAAAACGGTAAAAGAAAACAAATGAGATTGGCATTTAAAGTTATATCCGGCCTTGTGGGCCCACCGAACCTCAATAAGAACACCAATGGGAGCAACTCCTTTCTCGTTGGTATTTGGGGCAAAAGCTTTCTCCCACTTGAGGTTGAAATACCTAGTCTCCGCATTTCGTTACAAGGAGTTCTGGATGAAGACGCTTACAGAGAAGCACGTCTTTCCCAACTAGAAAGCCTAGATGAAACTAGGTTAGATGCTGAACAGCGACATAGAGTCTACGCTGACCGGATGTGCCGGCAGTATAACAAGAAGGTCTATGAACGTGACATATACGAAGGTGATCTAGTTCTAAGACTAGACAACCGGATCGATAAGAAGACCGGCGAAGGAAGGAAATTCCAGCCCAAATGGTTGGGCCCATACCGAGTCATGAAGGACTATGGAAATGGTGCATACCTCTTATGTACATTAGAAGGTGAGGAGTTTGGCGAAACAGTCAATTCCCTGCACCTCAAACGTTTCTACGCATAAGCAGCTAACGCTACCTATATAGCTATCTACATTGCATTTTCATATAAATTAGGATCATTTTGTCCATTCGTTTCTTACACAAATTGTGATCAAGGAGTCTATTCTCAAAGCAATTCATTACAAACTCATGATGTTGTTGGCACAAAAATTTCTAATCATATCTCTCCATTTTCACGATATCATCAATCACTTCAAAATCTTTTATCAAATAAAATAGACATGACAAAGTCTTAACAGTAACCATACCAAGATCTGCAAGTCTTTTCTCGCCTTGATTTCTTCTTAGAATAAGTGTCATTGCCCATGGTCCTGTTCTAGAAGCTTCATGGTGTCACATCTATCCCATATATACATCTCTTTGGAAATAAGCATATACCGACATTTTACTCAAAAAGACAAGTCAAAAGTGATTAAACAGAAAATTTTATTTTTACACATTTCCTTGCCCCACCAACCTTGGTGATGAGCTTCATCTCTCTTACTAGTGACGTAGGGTTGGGAAAGGATGGAAATTCCTACTCACCTATGCCTTACCCACGGTGATAAACCCACGCTTCTTACTAGAAGCATGGGGCAAAGTGTAGGGGGTCCTCTTGACAAAGCAAATGTTAAAAGGTCATAAACAAACTATTCAAACTTTGAGTCAAAAACGAATGAATCAGATATTCAAAATTCCAAAAAGAGTTAAAAATCCTAAAAACCCAGATTTTGTCTACTATGTGGCCATCTACGGGTCTAAGTCTAGATAAACCGCAAAGCAAGTTGCATCCAAAACTATGAAGTCACCCGGGTGGAGTCAGCTTGTAGCTTTCAATTTGGTTCCACCAAAGCTTTGTCTATCTTTCATCGCTATCATTTCATCATATTTCATAACTTGCGCCCTTCTTGGCTCTTGGTGATAAGCCCTCGCATCTTACTAGTTGCGTGGAGTTAGGAGTGGGGCAAGTTAATCTGTTCATCATATTGTTATTTTCATCACTTTGCCAAAACAAACATGAGGTATCCAATTGCTCACAGAAGCTAAGATTCAAAATCACAATATATCTACATTATCATGTATCAGCATCATGAAACACAAAAAGAAAGCAAACATTTGCATCATCTATTTTCCATTGCATACATTCTAGAAAGCATATAAAACATACATCATAGTATACACAAAGCAGTTGGAAATAGAAAAGGGAAAACATGAGTGACAAGTTTTGGTCCAAAAACGAATGCATATATATAAATAATCAATGTTTATATACAATGCCATCATGCACTAGGCATGGTCAAAACGCTCAAAGAGCCCGTGATATACAAAAGAATCTATAAAATACATAGGAGCCAAGTGGTCTCTCAACCCCTACGCGACCCCTCCGAAGGTGTGCACCCTCGCCTAGGGCTCGGCACGCCGGCTCTCAATGCACGGAGGCTCTCGTGGTCCCGAGGGGCAGCCATGGTCTCGCCACGAGAATGGCTCCTCATAAGACGCTCGGCTATCCTATAGCCTGCCAACTCTGTACGGAGAGTCGACACCATCCTGGCCACGTGCCAAACGGGAGCGAAGACGTCGGTATGCCTACCGGTCGGCTGAGGGCTCCCCGGCATCTAGGGATAGCTCCGCACGGGTCCTATCCATGGGGATCATCAGGGAATCAGTGCATACCCTGCGGATTAGATCCCGCCACTCGTCAACAGTCTCTCGCAAACAAAGAAGAAAAAATGAATTAGAAACTAGGCAAGAGACTAAAAGATACAAGATCAAAACACAAGGAGAAATAGCAATTAAAACAAATCCTAAACTAAACAAGCATTGAAAGGAAGAAAGGATAACTTACTCGGATCACCGGGCCTCCAAGATGGGTCGCTAGGGCCAGCACCCGCCGCAGATGCCGCTGCCGACTGAGGGGCTGCTCCTGTAGTGGGAGCAACATGACACCCCGCAACGGACTCATCCTCTCCACCATGGCCCTGGGAGAGTGGCTCCTCTGAAGCTAGAGTCTCTCTCTCGCACTCTACTCGCCCTCTCTCGCCGCATGATGTCTTGAGTGTCATGCCACTCAGATCACTGCCATCCGTCTCGCTCCTCCGATCCTCCCTCCGTAAACTCCTCGAATCGAGTCAATATCTATGGGGTCATCATCGCCGTGTGAGCAGACCCGCAGCAATCAAGTAAAGGTGCCCGAGGCGCACCGGCTCTCCTCTAGCCCGAACTATCCTCCCGGCTGGCAATGGGAATGCCAGAGTGATCACTGTCCAACCACGGCCTCTAGGCCCCCTCTAGCCTCGTGAATGATCTCAGAACCGGTGCCACCGGGGGAAGCATGCCCATATATGGAAGGCCAAACCGCCGAGGAACTCGCCAAAAAGGGATGTACTACTCCACCCGTCCCACGCGGTCGATAAGCTGCCCCTGTGGTGGAGCAAGAAATCAATGTAAGAGTCTCCTCTCCCCATATACCGCCATAAGCTGGTACGGTGTCGCCTCCATGTCTCTGTATGGTAAGAGAGGCAATCGGTGGTGAGGTGCTCTAAGACCGACATATCTCGACCATCCATCTGGCTGCCCTCACAGCCCCCCGGATCTCGCCACCTCTACACCCCTCGCCATAAGGGATAAAATGCTCATACACCCAACTCATGACTAGAGTCGGGTGGCTCAATGACTATCCCTCAGAGACGGACCACCCCGTATAAGTCATGGTAGGTGGTCCCTGTAATATCTACGCCCTGTGTGTATATCCGGCCATGCCCTCTATCTCGTGCAATGATGGGGCCCAAAGAAGATAGTAAAGTATCCCCTCCCTTATCCCCGATCAGCCTCGAGGCAAGGATCCCCATGATAGCTTTGTCGAAATACTGGGATGGGCAAAGAAGGAATGGATCGAACTCTCACTCCCTTCTTCGACCCCGTGGAGATGGCTACATCCCCATGTAGGCTCGCCCACCGTGTAACTGTGCTCGGGACCGCCGCCTGTCTCTAGTGTGAGTCTCCTCCCGATGATCGGGACCCCCAGGATACGGTAGACATCCTCCAAAGTGATGGTCCACTCACCACGGACCCCTGGCAACCGGAAAGTGTTCCGATCTGCATCCCAATATGAGAACAAGTCACAAAGGATGTGACTAGATGGTGCGACATGAGGCACACGCGATATACGTATACCAGCCCTCTGTAATGTATCCTCCTCATCCTGAGAAAGGGCATCCAGTACCCCGGGCAGCCAATCACACTCTCTCTCTCGGCTCCATCTAATATACTCCTCTTTCACCTGCATACACCCAAAAACACACAAAACAGAGCAAGTTAGTATCTGAACGATACCGAGAGAATCATAAAAACATATAGAAATGATAAAAATACAAGTGCAGTCTCCAAAATAAGTTCTTTTGCATTCTGTGCAAAACCGCCACCCTGAGCAGGGAGGCGGTTTTGTAACCGCCGCCTTTAAGGCGGCGGTCACAGAACCGCCGCCCCGATCGGGCGGCGGGTGTAACCGCCGCCCGGCTGTGGTGGCGGTCATGGTCCGAAAACCCGCGTGGGTTTTTAACCTTAAAAAGCCTAAAACATGTAAAAAATGACCATTTAACCTAAAAATGGAGCCTACCCAGTAGGCGCCCCCCCTAGGTGGACCTTTTGAACCTAGCATTTTCAAAAATAACCCCCCCATTGCAAAGAATTTGCCATTTCAAATTTAAAGAGGGAAAAACACAAAATTGAAGAAAACCAACCTGTGATCTGGCAGGGCGGTGTTCCGCACGTGGAGGCATGCTCACGATCTCACTACGGATGTTTTGACTCTATCCATGAGAAACCCTCACCGTGGGTCCCAGAGCTCAAAATCAATCAAATCGACTCGCGCAAATGAATAGGAAAATGGGCCCACTTTCATATATATAGCGCCCTGATTTGTTTTAAATGCCTTTTTCACAGGTTTGGAGCGCCGACAGAGGTAAGTTTCTATCCCCGCACAAATGGTACGTCCTCATTCCCTATTGTTTTAGCATTTATTTTCCAAGTTATTGTATCTATCTGCACTTGAGTTCTCTTTTCATTTTGCAGTAGCGAGAATTTTTCGGATGGTGTCACCTCAACACATGACGAGTAAGGTATAGCTTCTAACTCCCCATTTTGGGACGGCCATACTGACCCACCATTTTACGCCTCTTCATGGCTAAAACGCTTCTCCGAGGGGGCAATATGTACGTACCCAAATTGTAAGGTATCGTGATCGCTGGAAACGGTGTAATAAATGCCCCAATGATGATACAGGTCTCTTTGCAAGATGTTTGGGATCCAGAAAGAGCTCCTCAAATATGTGTTAACATCCCGCATACCCCGCCTTGTCCCCACGTGCTTGGTTTTCCCCTTTTCCTCTCTTTTCTTGGCCTTTTGCTCTTCAAGGACGAAACCGCGCCCGAATGGGCAATGGCGGTCTCGTGACCGCCGCCCTGAACAGGGCGGCGGTCCTCAGAACCGCCACCCCGAGCGGGCGGCGGTCCTTTACACATTTTCCAGAACGCTCTTTTGACGTAACTCGCGTGAAATATCACGTTTCACCAGCTTTTCTTGCCGACTTGAGCATGCATTTATGTTTTTGGTCCCCTAGAATAGTGTTTTTCCTTTGTTTATTGTTTAGGAGTTCAAGTTTGATTTTGGTTCTTGGGTGTTTGAATTCCTATAAATGCATGGCTTGTGCTCAAGCAAATGGCCACCATTTTTACTCCAATCTTCTCATTTTCAGTGCTGTGGTCTGTTAGTTTGCTTTAATTCCTTAGTTTAGTTCATTACATGCTTAGTTTGCATTGACTAGCTGTTGGTAAGCCACATATCCAACTTGTGCAAATAGTGTTGTTGTTTTATCTAATCCATTAGAGTAGAATAGCTTAGGAAGCCATTAAAGTTGCAGGTTTTCTCTTCATACAGGATAGTTTCAGGTTCTGGACGCATTTTGTTGCACGATTCACAGTAGATCCCGCTAGGAATTGCATAAGCCAAGCTCTGTACTCTTGCGCTATCCCTCTCCTATCCGCGTTCTATTCTATCTGCATTCTGAAGGTTGTCCCTTGTTCCAAACACCTATTCCTGTTGATGCAAGCATTACACGCTTTTCTGGATCTACGTGAACACAAAGAACGAAGAGATCATACTGAGGGGACAAGATCACACACACCATCGGATTCGCCACTGTTCTGCGGAATCCAGGTTTTAACTTTCAAAGTTCTAGTTAGAATCATATCAAACAGAGTAGTTATTTAAGTTAATTTTATTCTCGATATTGCCGAGGAAGCTGTGGGGATTGATAGTTTCTGAGAAACTATGATTCACTCCTCACTTCTGAGGTAGGATCGAGAATCTCGCAAATAGATTAGTTATTTCATTGTTTAGAATAGATATACAAATTGCACAGACAAATAGCTATACTCGGCTATTTTGTTTGTTTTAAATCATTAGTTTAGTTTTCAATTCTAAATATTTTAAATAGTTGCTTTCTTAAATTCATTTAAATCATCAGAAAATACAAAAAGAAGTCATATATGCTAGAAATATACTTAGATTTCACTTTATTATAGTTTGTTTTATTACTGCTTTTGCATGACAATTACGGGACCTAGGGAGCCCAGGGAATACATTTTCGAGCCAATCGTGCCTCAGCCCAATCTCATAGTGGCAATAACTGATATTGACCAGAACCTTAGGATACAAGTCTTCCAAACAACAACAGATTTCCAGCAGGTCAGATCTCAGTTAAGAGGATTAAACATAGAAGACGACCAAGCACACACATTTTGGTCAAACCAACCAAACTATAGATTGCCCTAGGCAAATCACTCACATGACTGTAGAAGGGCTCAAAAGAGAACAAACATTCAGGTGTGATCCTTTAATTCCACAACCAGACACAGGAGACACCCTCACAGACATAGATACCGGTTTAAGAATCCAGGTTGCATGAGAACGCCCGTAAGATACTCTTAGAAAATCGCACAACTATTGATTCTAAATATGAAGTTTGAGAAATCATATGATTATTGGATACTAGGGATTAGAACTGATCTCACGTATGACCATAACAGACCACAACAACCGAGATTCTATGGTTGTGATCCACAGATCCCATAGCCCAAGGAATCCACAAGTCAATTAGATATAGACACAACCTACGCACACTTGGTATTCAGGTCCACTCCACTTCCACCTATCATCATCGAACAATTATCCTTACTAGATATCGTGGCTAACGAAGCTAGGGAATTCTGGACTAGGCCAAAAAATCATCCGTAGAGTCAATTATATTCATCATCCACTATATGACCTTATCAGGAGATATACACAAAACTATCCCGGGTCATTTTCCACGTATTTCACAACCCATAGATCGAATCACGCCAGAGCTCGATATTGATTGGAGCCTTCAAGAGTCATCCTTGTTTATCGATCTATCACACCAATCCAACTTAGAAGGGCCTTCTTTGCCTTAGATTCATAAATTCCACTAGTGCATGTCGAAGACATTAGACTCGCCTAACTAGTTCATCCGAATCCAACGCATATTCTACCCCCACCATTTGTCTCTCGCACGACGACCTGGAGGTCGGGTACGTGGAAGAGTCACTTGTAGATTCTCAAGCTCACCGTCCCTTTTCCGGTGTACAGGATACCATGAAATGAGTGTCTTCTAACTCACTGCTTAGAGTGAAACATGAGGCTGAGGTTGCTATTGAATCTGCGAGAAGATTTTGTTCTCGCGGGATTGCTTCAATTGATATGAAGTTAAATCCTTTGCTCAAATCTAGTACTACTGTTTTGTAGAGCTGTAGGTGTTCAACTCTAGTCTCATACACCTCAGAGACTTGGTTTGCTATTAATTGAGAGTCTCCTAACACCTTGATGTCATTAACACCGAGCCTCTTAGCTAAGATGAGGCCAAGGAGGAGGGCTTCGTACTCAGCGCCATTGTTTGTACATTCAAAATTTAGTTTAAAGGTGAATGGTAGGATCTTTCCCTCGGGTGAAGTAAAGATCACACCTTCCCCATCCCCATAATGACATCTAGCTCCATCGAAATGGAGAGTCCAATATTTACTTGGGAAGATGGATATTGGGACATTTTCTACGTCTACTTCTTCTACTTTGGTTACTTCTACCATACAGAGTTCATCTGCAGGAACAAAACCAACTCCTAGGGTATATCCCATGCCTACAAAATCAAATGACAGGAAAATTGGTAGATCATGTTCTAGCAACTCGACTAGTTTTTCCGTAGTTCCTAATGATATTGTTTCTACAATGTTAGCCTCATCTTTGAGGGCTAGGATATTCTTGATTAGGTTCATAACTTCTAGCTCTATTGTAGGTACCAACTTTCCTTCCGATTTCGAGTCGGTTGGCTTGTTAAGTTGGTTTTTGGGAGTTCAAACGTAGAGTGAACGCCTGGTCTATTCTTCAGGTCTGCTAGGTGTATATCGAATGGTTTCGGATCACCTTTTTCTACGAATACTTTTCCTAAGTGTAGGAATCTTATTTCTTGGAATAACGTAGAAGGGATTGCCTTCATACGGTGTATCCATGGTCGGCCGAGGATCATATTATAGTTGGTTTCCCAATTTATAATATAAAACTCAGTCAGGATTGTTTTGGGTCCTAAGGTGATTGGTAGTATTATAGTTCCAATCGAAGTGTCTTTAAGGCTATCATAGCCTCTTAGCATAGTCTGAGTCGTGGAAAAATTTGTTCCTCCGTACCCTAACTTTTAAAGGAAAGAGAATGGAGCTATGTTAACTATTGACCCATCATCAACCATTGCACATTTAACGTAATTGTTATAAACCCACACTTGTAAATGTAAGGCTGGATCACCTCTTCATGTAATTTCGACGTCTATTGGCATTTTGTTTATGTCAAATATAAACTCGGTATCCCTATCCAGCTGCCCCAGAGGGTGGATATAAAAGTCTATATGGTTTACCTGTGTTTTAGGAGGTGGCCTGATGTTAATTAAATGGCCTAAACCTAATGCCTCTAAAAGAGCAGCCCTGTGGGTAGGAGAGTTCTTTAATAAGTCCAAAAAGGAGATGTGAGAGAAGGTCTTTGTTAGGTCATTAATTAAATCATAGGCACCTATGGGTTTTACTAATGGTTTTTGAATGTTATCTGTCTCTAGTGGGTAACTTGGACTTGGCTGAGAGGAATACTCTCATGTCCTTGTTACGGTTTCCATGGGTAGCTCAATGTCTAATTCCACTAAACTGACTATCTTGGGTCGTAGCTGATTTCCTAATTATGGTGTGACAGGTGGATTTAGCGAAGTCGAGGCTTCATGATCATTGTTTCTTGTTATTACACTCTTGTTCATCCCATTTGGATTTAATTTGTTGTTATTATGATTTGGGAGTGGATCGTTGAAGATCTTAAGGGGTGCATTTTTAGGGGAGATTGCTCCCGTGAAGGTATTTGGCGTAGGTGATGCAGGATCTGCTAAGAACATGTCTATGAAAATTTGTCTTTGTTCTTTTGGCAAATGTTGCATGAACTTATTGTAATCGCAGCAAGTCCTAGTGTCATGGCCTTGAATTTTGTGGAAACCACAATATGAGTTAGGATTGTAATTCCTAGGTTGTTGGTTTGGCACGTATTGTGGTCCAAAACTCTGATTAAACTATTGATCATTAAATTTTTGCAGTTGAATTTTGACTTGGACTCTGTGTCTAGGTCTACCTTTGTTTTTGTTGTTATGGATGATTAAAATCCACCGAATTGATTGTCGGGGTAAAGTTGTTTCGTTGATTGTTAATTGGTGGTGGAGTATTTACAACATTGGCCTTTTTATCTTGGTCAGTTACTCCATCTGTGGTTACGCCGTGATTTTTGTTAAGGATTTTAGGTCCTTGATTGACGTTTGCGGTAGTAGGATAAGTTGTAGTATTCTTGCTTGGGGGTGATTAGCCTCCCATTTTTTCCCTATGTCTTGCGACCGCTATCTATTACAGCTTGATCTATTCGGAGGGCGCTCTCAAGTACTTCATCATAAGTCCTTAGTGGGAACTTCTGGAATTCTTCCTTTACCTCTTTGCTGAGAGAATGAAGGAATAAATCACATAGTTCCATTTGGTCCATGTTTGGAGCACTTGCCAAAGAATAAAGGACTATATGCCATCTTTGGATGAAGTGAGCAATGATTCATTATGTTCTTGTTTAATGTGTAAGAATTCCCTGATTCCTGTTCTCAATAGTTTGTTCATGTCAAACGCCTTGATGAACTCTGAAATGAGTTGTTTAAACGAATGGATGGAAGCTTCAGGTATTCTATAATACCAATCGAGGGTGATGCCCTCTAAATTTTTGGGGAATATTTTGGCAACAACCCCATCCCAAGGGAGCAGTTCTCGAATGGCTATGGCATAGGCCTTAATGTGTGCATTCGGGTCTCCTTCCCCTTTGTATTTGGGAAAATTAGGAAGAGGTCTTGGAAGCATGATGCTTCGTATGGTGAAGTCTAAGGGTTCTTTCAAATATTCTGAATAAGTTCCTATCGCATAGGTTTCAACCATTGATGGTGCCTACTGAGGGGGTGGAGGTGGAATGGGTTGTTGATATGGCATGGCGTATGTGTTTGTAGGGACATAAGGAAATCCCTATGGTTGAGTGAACATGCCAGGAGAAGAGAACATATCTCCTTGCGGTGATTTGGAATACATGTTCAAGTATGGAGGAGTATTGCCTAGGAATGGATTATTTTGTACTAGACTCCGGGAGGTATCATATTTTCCACCGGAACGATGTTAGAAAACATGGTTCTAGTTGGGGTTTGTTGTGAATACTGAGGAGGCATGCCCAACATGCCTATTCCTATGAGGAGGTCTACTTGGCCAGGATGATGTGGAGGATTGGAATTTCCTACCCACATGAATTGTGAATTTTGACTTTCTTGAGCAAGTTCTAACCGTCTAACTTTTTCTACTAAAGTTGAGATGACTTCATTTGGCGAAGTCACAGTATTTTTCCTTAGTGGAAATTTTTGTATATCCTGAGGTTGTATGGACATGTGGTGCCCTGCTATGAACTGATCATTGCGCTGTTAAGTTTCACCGAGGGCATTTCCCATAGGTAGCGGCATGGAGGTGTTTTCTTGAAACGAGACCTCGGGTCATGTTTGTAAACTTCCTATAGATGAGTACATACTCCAAGAGCATTGTTCACTCTTGGCATAATGCACTGAATGTTCATCATCTAAAAATAAATATGGATCCAATTATCTTCTAATTTTTGGTCTAAGCAACACGTGAGGAGACGAACTAGATTCTCATGTAAAAGTCATGTTGTTTGAGTCTGAAGGCTCTGGTTGTTGTGTTTGAGCGAGCTGGTCCAACTCCTCTATTTGGAAAGAAGAACTATATCTAGTCCTTGGAGGTGGAGTTTGTGTTGACAATCAGTTAGTTGAATAGTTGTCACCCCATGCTGAGAGTGAGGGTGATGGCTATCTGTTCAGTTGATCGTAATATGCTTCAAGACCTAGGAGAGGTCTACCATATGCATCGAATCCTGACATATTCGGGGGGTATATGAATACCTGTAGAATAATGGGAAAGAGCGAAGGTGGATGGAAGAAATAAAACTAAAAGAGGAAGAACTGTTTCGTTCACGTTGGGTTCACCAATTTTGTATGATGGAAAAGTGACAAGCGAGCATGAGAATCTACAAGTAACCCTTCCTCGCACCCGACCTCTCAAGGTCATGCCGAGATATCTGGTGGGGATGGAATATACATGGGGTGTAGGCAAGCTAGTTAGGTAATCTTATGTCTTCGACATGCACTAATGGAATCTGTGAATCTAAGGCAAAGAAGGCCCTCCTAACAACTGGCGTGATAGATCGGTCGGCGAGGATGACTGCTCGAAGGCTCCAATCTATAGGTTGTTGGATGCGAGGAAAATGACCTGGGATTGTTTCGTGTATATCTCTAGACAGGGTCATAAGATGGATGATGGATATATAGTGGGTTCTATGGGCGATTCTTTGGTCTAGTATAGAAATATTTAGCTTTTTTAGTTGCAATATCTAATAAGGATAACTATGTTATAGTATCTGGTGGAAGTGGAGTGGATCTAAATACTAATGTGTGTAACCCAACATCTACATCTGATTGTCCTATGGACTCGTTGGGTTGTGGGACCTGTGAATCACAACCGTAGATCCATGGTTATTGTGGACCTCCTATGGTCATGTATAGAATCAATCCCTAACCCCTAGTATCCAATAGTCGTATGCCTTTTCAGCCTCTATATTTATAATTAAAAGTTGTGTAATCTTCTTAGAGTATGCTACTGGTGTTCTGATAATTTGAATTTTTAAGATAGTGTCTATATCGGTTAGAATGTCTCCTGCGTCTAGCTATGGGACCAAAGGATGACAACCAAATGTTTTCTCTTTCTCAAGCCCTTCTATAGTCATGTGGATATTTATCTAGGGTAGCTTGTAGCTTGGCTGGTTTGACCAAAACGTATGCGCTTTGTCATCTTCTACGTTTAGTCCTCTTAATTGTGAGCTAATTTCTTGTAGGTCTGTTGTTGTTTGGAAGACTTGGATTCTGATATTTTGATCTACATTAGTTATTGCTGCCACAAGATTGGGTTGGGGCATGATTGGCTCATGAATACATATTCTCTAGCCTCCCTAGGTCCCGTGATTGTCATACAAAAGAAACAATGTAAATCTAATTGAAGCAAAGTAAAACTAACTATATAAAGTATATCTACAACATATATAACTTCTCTATTTTTGTTTTTTTGATGAACTATTTGAACGAAATTGAAAGAGCAATTATTTAAAATATCTAGCAATTGACAACTAAACTAATGACAAAATTAAAACAAACAAGGTAGCTGAGTATAGCTACTTGCCTGTGAAGTTATAAGTCTATTCTAAATAATGAAATAACTGATCTAATATATTTGAAAGACTCTCAATCCTACCTCATAAGTGAGGAATGAATCATAGTTTCTCAGAAACTATCAATCCCCACAGCTTCCCCAGCAATATCGAAAGTGAGATTAACTGAAATGAAATGCTTTTACTATTCTATTTGATATACTTTAACTAGAACTTTGAAAGCTTTAACCTGGATTTTGCAGAACAGTGGCGAATCCGATTATGTGTGGCTTTTGTCCCCTCAGTGTCATCTCCTCATTCCTTCATGCTCATGTGAATCCATAAAAGCGTTTAATGCTAGCATCAACAGAAGTAGGTATTGCAACAATGGCAATTTTGGATGTAGATTGAATACAATGTGAGTAGGAGAGGGATAGTGCAAGAGAATAGAGCTTGGCTTATGTAATTCCTAGTGGGATTTATTGTGAGTCATATGACACAAAACATCCAGAACCTGAAGCTATCCTATTTGATGAACAAAACCTACAACTTTAATGGCTTCCAACTGAAAATGAAACTATCCTATCTCAATTGATTGTGTGAAACAATAACAACACTTGCACAAGGAGAATATGTGGCTTCTAAATAGCAAAACAACTTAACTATGCATGAAACAACTAAAAACTATGAACTCCTAAGAAATGAAAGACTAAAACTATGAAATGAGAAGATGAGAGGCAATTTTTGAGGGGCCATTTGCTTAAAGATCAACCAGCTATTTATAGAATCCCCATTTACCCAAAGGTGAAAACCAATTTGAACTCTTTAACCATAAACAATGCAAAAACACTATTCCGGGAACCAGAATCATAAATATGAGAAAAGGCGGTGAAAAAAGCTGGTAAACGTTGAAAATTTACACGAGTCACGTTAAAAAGAACATTCTAGAAAATGCGTGAAGGACCACCACCCTGAGCAGGGCGGTGGTTACAGGACTGCCGCCCTACCTGAGTGGCGGTCACGAGACCACTGCCTTGCTCAGGGCGGTGGTTTCATAACTAAAGACCAAAATGCAAAGAAAAAGAAGGGAGAAGAGGAAAAAAATAACACAAGGTCTAAGTGGGACATGCGGGATGTTAACACATACTTGGAGAGCTTTTCGGATCCTAAACACCTTGTAAGGAGATCTGTATCATCATTAGGGCACGTGTATCGCTATTCTAGCGGTGAAGTACCCTACAATTTTGGGTACGTACAGACTCCTCACATAAAAAGGTATAGGAATGAAACTTAACATCTCATTTTCAAAGTTACGAAGGGTACTTAATGAGCCTTTGAAAAATGCAAAAATTAACTATTTAAACAGGGAGATGGTCAACATTATTACAGGGAAGTCAATCTTGTCTTATTGGTAAAACAATATTAAAGTGATCTAGTTGAGTAGGAGTTTTGTTTCTAAATCACCTTAGCATGAGGGTTGAGTTTCATGGTTTAATGCAAACAAGTAATTTTGAATTTGTGAGTTACGATAGGACATTTCATTATTTTGCAACAAGTTGAAATAAACAATTAATTATATTATAATCTTGATATTTTAAAATTCTATTAAGTTGTAAATGAGAACTAAAGCATGAGAATTTTGACTTGCTTGAGCAAGTTCTAACCGTCTAATTTTTTCTACTAAAGTTGAGATGACTTCATTTGGCGAAGTCACAGTATTTTTCCTTAGTGGCGTTTTCGTATATCCTGAGGTTGTATGGGCATGTGGTACCTTGCTATGAACTAATCATTGCCCTGCCAAGTTTCACCGAGGGCATTTCCCATAGGTAGTGTCATCACCAATCCGGCACTATGATAATTCTTCACCGGGAACTCCTCGTGCTATGATTATTTACTAATGCACAACCTTTAGTTTGGTGGATGTAACTGAAACAAAACAACAACCGAACACAAGAATACCATCGACTATGATAAGACGGAATCATGACAAATCTGAAATATCAAAGTAAATTATAATATTAACATGAAATTGTTACAATCTCATCCATGAGGTACTTCAACAAGACTATGGGAGAAACTTTACAATTACACCTCTTGATGGCTTCTTCAACACACCTTTAACTAATGGCTTCCTTTGCACACTTCCTACAATATTTCTCACTACTTCTTTCTATGCTAAATGAGGGGGTAGCCTCTCTATTTATAGAACTTCAGGATTATCCATCTTATCTCTAAGATAGGATAAGAAATCCACTCTGACGAATCATATTCCATACCTTAACTCTTATCTGTACATGTAAGCTTATCTTCTAAGATAAGATAAACCTTATCATTTTACATGGGTTCCACATTTTTAGACTTTTTACAAATAAAATACACAAAATATTTATGACCTCACTCCTTGTCCTTATTACCAATATAATATTCTAATTCCTAATCATGTAGACCCAAACTTTGACATTTTAACATTACCGGACCACTTACGACAAATATTTACTTTTTACAACATTCCTATTGTACTTTGACTGTTACCGTATTCCACATTATTGGCGGCACCGTACTGACGGCACCGTTATCTTCTATTAGACGCTACTACTAATTATACTTAACAACATCCTATTCTTAATACATACATTAATGAAATAGAAATTATGGAGGAAAATTTTAGTGTCGACATCTTCCCCCTTCCTAGCTTCTACTCGTCCTCGGAGTAGACTATTCTCAGTGCTTGGAAAATATTCAACTTGTCGTGGTTGACCCATTTCGTAATGGGAGTGCCATCCAATTTCTCCGGTCGGTATGCACTGCAACTCTACTATTTTGTAGGGCCCCATCCATTTTGGAAGAAATTTTCTCTGTTTTTTTTTTTTTTGTATACGGAATCATATACTAGGACCAAGTCATTCACATGAAATGGAGACCATCGGATATTTTGATCAAAGTATTCCTTCTACTTCATTTTCTTCTTATGGCTTGTATCCTTTGCTATTTCCCTCATTTCCTCTAGCAAATGAAGATGTACCAACCTTTCTTTTACTGAATCACTTTCATCCATCCTTTCATTTTTCATAACTCTCACAGTGGGAATATCAAACTCAATAGGAAGAACTGGATCAATGCCATAGGCCAACTGAAATGGGGAGTATCCTGTTGCTAACTTTGATGTTGCCCTATATGCCCACAATGCTGCATGAATCCTTTTATCCCATTTATGTACCTGCAAGGCTGCATCTTTTGCTAGAATTTGACACAACACAAAATTTGTTCGTTCCACCTGTCCATTTGTGCTTGGCTTGTATGTTGTTTCCTTCCTGTGCTTAATAGAAAACTTATTGACTAGGGCTTCTACCACCTCATTAATGAAGTGGCTTCCTTGATCTATTACAATTTCTAATGGACAACCAAATCTGGTGACAATGCGTTCATATATGAACCTTGCCACTTCATCCATGGAAGTTGTTTTCAATGGCCTAGCTTCAACCCACTTGGTTAAATAATCTGTGGCAACTACAATATACTTATTTTGATGTGATGTAGTTGGAAGTGGACCTACAATGTCTATTCCCACTTTTCAAAGGGACAAAGTGGAAGAATAGGACATAATGGAGCTGATGAAGTCTTACGGTTACCATGTGTTTGACAAATATCACATGTCTTACAATAATTATAACAATCTTTAAAAAGAGTGGGCCAGTGATAACCTGCATCCAAGATCCTTCTTGCTGTAAGTTGTCCAGAGAAGTGCCCTCCACATGTACCATTGTGGAATTCTTCTAGCATCTCCTTTCCTTGATCACGTCCAACTACCCTCTTGTACTGTCCATCAGGTCCTATTCGAAATAATGCTCCATGCAGAATAGAATATGGACGACTGGCTTGAGTAATCTTTCTCTTAGTCTTTGCATTGGCACCATCAGAAAACTTGAATTCATTCAGATAATTCCAAATATCTATGTATTCACTAGGGATTGTGTCAAGGGAGAACAATGCTGCATTGGGAAAATCATCATCATCACAAGATGATCCTAAACCATCATAGGCTCGAGAGAGTGCATCTGCATTGACATGCTTCTTTCCTAGCCTATCTATAATATCAAATTCAAATTCTTGTAGCAAAATTATCCATCTTGCTATCCTCCCTGATGGGTTAGGCTTATTGACAATATATTTGAGCTCGATGATCATTACAACTATAAATTTCTGCCCTAGCAAGTAATTTCTAAACTTCTTTATAGGAAAAATGATAGCAGAGCCTCTTTTTGAGCCATAAAGATAGTTTACCTCAAGACCGCTCATTTGTCTTCTCCCAAAGTAAATTGGATGTTCATTCCCATTTTCATCATTTTGGCTCAAAGTACTTCCTAGTGCTACATCCGAGGCATCAGTGTACACAATGAATGGCTTGCTCCAACTGGATTCTTCAAAATAGGTGAAGACACCTGGGGCTTCCTTCAATTGTCCAAAACTTTATGCACCTTATTTCTGGTTCATAAGTAACATCCTTCTTCAAGAACTCGGTTAGTGGTCATGCAATCTTTGAGAAATTCTTGATGAACCTTCTATAGTAACCCACATGGCCTAAAAATGATCTCAACTTACTTCTATTAAGAGGAAATGGTAAATCTTTTATTTTGAAACTTTATCGGGATCGCACCAATACCATCTCTGGATACAACATGCCCTAACAAAATGCCTTTAGAACATCCAAAGACACACTTTGTAGGGTTTAGTGAGGCTTGTGCTTCATTTAACCTTTGAAATGTTGTCTCCATTTGGTGCAGTGCAGTGGTCCAACTTGCTCCCATAGATGCCAAAATCATCTAGAAATACTCGATGAAGGTCCCAATGTAGGTTCAAACACCCTATTCATCAAACGCTGGAATGTTCTGGAGCATTACACAACCCAAAAGGCATAACTCTATAAGCAAACATTCCCAAGGAGTGGTGAACGTGGTCTTCACCGATCTTTCTCTGCTATACGAACTTGGTTGTAGCCGCTATATCCATCAGCAAAACTATAGCACTCCCGGCGGCTACTTGGCCGTCCAAGATCTGATCTAAAAATGGAAGAGGGTAATGATCCTTCTTTGTTGCCTTATTGAGCTTCCTGTAATCAACACAAATGTGTAGCTTCCCATTTTTTTATTGAGATCACAATGGGAGAAACCCATTCTGAATTCTCCACAAGACAAATATGAATCCTGCATCAAGCAACTTATCTATTTCTTCTTTTACAGTCTTGGAAAAATTAGGATTCATTCTATATGGCATTTTCTTTATGGGCTTAGCACCATCTACCAGCTCAATACAATGTTCTACCCAACTTACTTGACAGAGTTCCTTGTAATCAAAAGTGAATAGGTGCATGTACCTTCGAAAAGAGCTGGAGGTAGGATTCCTTCTCACTCTCCATCACAAAGATCACCAATCTTTATTTGTTGGAGACGATCATCAACTTCTTCTTCGAGATAATTTTATGGGGTCATGAGTTAGTGTGACTAGTAGGATATCCATGACTCGAAACATCCACCTCACTTTCTTCATCTTTAGTGTCCACTTCACTAGTACTAGAGTAATAGAGGATGTCCAATCATCGGTTTCATCACTTGAATCCATAGGTTCGCTTTATGATGTCGAGGATCACGTTTATCTTCACCCTCTCTCTACCATGTCCAAGTGTCATGAAACCTTCATTCCAGTAGTTTCTTGCATGAACTCTCCTTAGCCATGGTCTTCCCAAAGCAGCATTGGGTACACAATGCAGTACCATTTTTCATCACCGAAAGTATACCACACATACAACACCCATAATGAGATATTGCCACATTTGAAACTACACCTTCTCGGTTTAGTTTTTCCCTTATTTAATGACCTTAACATAAGTGTTAAAGGGCAATCAATTTTTAAACCCAACATATTCATTACTGAGACTTGGTCATTACATTAATCGCAACACCTCCATCAACTAAGACATCATGAATTGAAATACCATTACATAATACCTCGCTTGTGGAGCATAGGGATCCGCCTCGCCTCCAAAACAGGGACCTCAACCTCCTTCCTTCTTCGAGCATTGAGTCCACCTCGCAACTCCCACCTCTTCTCAAAAGACATAGCCAAGAGTTGACCATATGTAATATTTGCGAGCCTTTTGGATAGATCTTCAAGATGGAGTATGGTCCTTGCCCCGTGAAATCAGAAAATCCCGCACACCCAACTTTCTTCTCCTATGTTTCTTACTAGTTTCTCCTTTCATCTTCTTAGGATCAGTTCCATCTTGATTATCTTTTTCTTTCTTTCTTTTTGTTACAAACACATCTACTTCATTATTTCTACTCTTATCTACTACATCAAGAGAATTCACAGGTGCTTTTCCTTTATCATTATCTCTTGTACCAGATGTAGAAGCTCTATCTAGACAATTATACTTATAATGACCCTTTTTATAACAACCATAACAAACAACTTTAGAAATATTTCTTTTTGGACCTCTATCTCCTCCCTGAGAACTAAATTCCTTTCCTTGAAGAAGATTAATAGTTAACTGACCCATCTTTTTGAGCAGATCTTCATACTCAGTAGATGTACTAGGAGAAATATTTGTGCTCACCGGGAGTGGTTGTGGATTTTGGACCAAAGGTGCTGGTGTAGGCTCTACTTTAGCAACAATTTCTTTGGGCTCCTCTTCCATGCTTTCTTCTTGCCTTCTTGCAATCTCCTTTACTTGTTCAATGGTAGCTGGGTGGTCATACTTCACTCATTGTCTAATCTCTGGCTTCATCCCAAGAATGAAGTGCTTACAGAGGAGATTATCCACGCCATTCATCAACCCATCCGCTAGTCCTTCCTTCCGGATCTGGGCATCGAGCTTCCTCCTTAGCTCTAGAACACGAGCATGATAATCCCTTATCTTCTCCTTCTCTCCTTGGGATAGCTTTGTGATCTCGATCATGAGATCTACATATTTCTGTTGTTCACCAAATTCTTCAAGAAAACTTTCAGTTGATAAATCCCATGAATTTTTCACATTATCACCTAGTGTTTCAAACCACCTAAGTGCTGAACCATCCAAAAAGGTAGGAAAAAATTCAGTCCATTGTTCCCTTCTTATAAGGCCATTACAAATACAAGATCGCTTAAACTCTTGAATGAAAGAAGAAGCATCTTCATTAGATTGAGCTGAAAAAACAAGAATCTTTCCCATTTTCAAAAGTAACCACCGTGAAATACCAACTCACAAGTACAATCAACAAGACTTATGTGTACAAATAATTGGAATCACTATACTAGAAAGTGACTTTACACCTTTCTATAGTAAAATAGAAATGACCACGGTAAACTATGGTAAAACTTGACTTACTGTGGTAAAAACTGACTTTACTGTGGTAAACACTATTCACGGTAAAAAGTGAAGTTACTGCGGTAAATACTATTCACGGTAAAAAGTGACTTTACTGCGGTAAATACTATTCCAGCAAAAATGACTTTACCATGGTAACTACTATTCATGGCAAAAATGACTTTACCATGGTAACTACTATGCACAATAAAAACAAGGTTACCCTCTAATTGATTTTTGACTAAGTGGGAATATCTCTCCGTAAAATCCATTAACGAGGAATGGTCCGCAACGGAACCAAAATGTCATCACCAATCCGGCACTATGATAATTCTTCACGCGAACTCCTCGTCCTATGATTATTTACTAATACACACCTTTAGTTTGGTGGATGTAATCTAGAAACAAAACAACAACCGAACACAAGAATACCATCGACTATGATAAGAAGGAATGATGACAAATATGAAATATCAAAGTAAATTATAATATTAACATGAAATTGTTACAATCTCACCCATGAGGTACTTCAACAAGACTATGGGAGAAACTTTACAATTACACCTCTTGATGGCTTCTTCAACACACCTTTAACTGATGGCTTCCTTTGCACACTTCCTACAATATTTCTCACTACTTCTTTCTATGCTAAATGAGGGGGTAGCCTCTCTATTTATAGAACTTCTAGGCTTATCCATCTTATCTCTAAGATAGGATAAGAAATCCACTCTGACGAATCATATTCCATACCTTAACTCTTATCTGTACATGTAAGCTTATCTTCTAAGATAAGATAAACCTTATCATTTTACATGGGTTCCACATTTTTAGACTTTTTACAAATAAAATACACAAAATATTTATGACCTCACTCCTTGTCCTTATTACCAATATAATATTCTAATTCCTAATCATGTAGACCCAAAATTTGATATTTTAACATTATCGGACCACTTACGACAAATATTTACTTTTACAACATTCCTATTGTACTTTGGACTGCTACCGTATTCCACATTATTGGCGGCGCCGCACGTGACGGCGCCGTTATCTTCTATCGACGCTACTACTAATTATACTTAACAACATCCTATTCCTTATACATACATTAATGAAATAGAAATTATGGAGGAAAATTTTAGTCGCTTGATGTAGCGGCATGGAGGTGTTTTTTATTGAAACGAGACCTCGGGTCATGTTTGTAAACTTCCTATAGGTGAGTACATACTCCAAGAGCATTGTTCACTCTTAGCATAATGCACTGAATGTTCATCATCTAAAAACATATATGGATCTGATTGTCTACTAATTTGTGGTCTAAGCAACACTTGAGGAGACAAACTAGATTCTCTTGTAAACATCATGTTGTTCGAGTCTAAAGGATCTGGTTGTTGTGTTTGAGCGAGCTGGTCCAACTCCTCTATTTGGAAAGAAGAACTATATTTAGTCCTTGGAGGCAGAGTTTGTGTTGAAAATCGGTTAGTTGAATAGTTGTCACCCCATGCTGAGAGTGAGGGTGATGGCTATCTATTCAGTTGATCATAATATGCTTCAAGACCTAGGAGAGGTCTCCCTTATTCATTGAATCCCGACATATTCGGGGGATATATGAATACCCACAGAATAATGGGAAAGAGTGAAGGTGGATGGAAGAAATAAAACTAAAAGAGGAAGAACTATTTCGTTCATGTTGCGATCACCAATTTTGTACGATGGAAAAGTGACAAGCGAGCATGAGAATCTACAAGTAACCCTTCCTCATACCTGACCTCCCAAGGTCATGCCGAGATAGCCGGTGGGGATGGAATATATGTGGGGTGTAGGCAAGCTAGTTAGGTAATCTTATGTCTTCGACACACACTAATGGAATTTGTGAATCTAAGGCAAAGAAGGCCCTCCTAACCTGAACTGGCATGATAGATCGGTCGGCGAGGATGATATCTCGAAGGCTCCAATCAATATCGAGCTTTGGCGTGATCCGATCTATAGGTTGTGGGATATGAGGAAAATGACCTGGGATTGTTTCGTGTATATCTCCAGACAGGGTCATAAGATGGATGATGGATATATAGTGGGTTCTATGGGCGATTCTCTGGTCTAGTCCAGAAATCTTTAGCTTCATTAGCTGCTATATCTAACAAGGATAACTATGTGATAATATCCGGTGGAAGTGGAGTGGATCTAAATACTAACATGTGTAAACCAAAGCATCTACGTCTGATTGTCCTGTGGACTCATTGGGTTGTGGGACCTATGAATCAAAACCGTAGATTTGTGGTTGTTATGGACCTCCTATGGTCATGTACAAAATCAATCCCTAACCCCTAGTATCTAGTAGTCGTATGCCTTTTCGGCCTCTATATTTAGAATTAATAGTTGTGTAATCTTCTCAGAGTATGCTACAGGCGTTCTGGCAATTTGAATTCTTAAGCTAGTGTCTATATCGGTTAGAATGTCTCCTGCGTCTGGTTGTGGGACCAAAGGATCACAACCAAATGTTTTCTCTTTCTCAAGCCCTTCTACAGTCATGTGGATATTTATCTAGGGTAGCCTGTAGCTTGGCTGGTTTGACCAAAATGTATGCGCTTTGTCATCTTCTACGTTTAGTCCTCTTAATTGTGAGCTAATTTCTTGTAGGTCTGTTGTTGTTCGGAAGACTTGGATTCTGATATTTTGATCTACGTTAGTTATTGCTGCCACAAGATTGGGTTGGGGCATGATTGGCTCGAATACGTATTCTCTGGGCTCCCTAGGTCCCGTGATTGTCATACAAAAGAAACAATGTAAATCTAACTGAAGCAAAGTAAAACTAACTATATAAAGTATATCTACAACATATATAACTTCTCTATTTTTGTGTTTTTGATGAACTATTTGAACGAAATTGAAAGAGCAATTATTTAAAATATCTAGCAATTGACAACTAAACTAATGACAAAATTAAAACAAACAAGGCAGCCGAGTATAGCTACTTGCCTGTGCAGTTGTAAGTCTATTCTAAATAATGAAATAACTGATCTAATCTATTTGAAAGACTCTCGATCCTACCTCAGAAGTGAGGAATGAATCATAGTTTCTCAGAAACTATCAATCCCCATAGCTTCCCCGGAAATATCGAAAGTGAGATTAACTGAAATGAAATGCTTTTACTATTCTATTTGATATACTTTAACTAGAACTTTGAAAGCTTGAACCTGGATTTTGCAGAATAGTGGCGAATCTGATTGTGTGTGGATTTTGTCCCCTCAATGTGGTCTCCTCGTTCCTTCATGCTCACGTGAATCTAGAAAAGCATGTAATGCTAGCATCAACAAAAGTAGGTATTGGAAAAATGGCAATTTTGGATGTAGACTGAATACAATGCGAGTAGGAGAGGGATAGCGCAAGAGAACAGAGCTTGGCTTATGTAATTCTTAGCAGGATTTATTGTGACTCATACGACACAAAACATCCATAACCTGAAGCTATGTTGTTTGACAAACAAAACCTACAACTTTAATGGCTTCCAACTAAAAATGAAACTATCCTATCTCAATTGATTGTGTGAAACAATAACAACACTTGCACAAGGAGAATATGTGGCTTCTAAACAACAAAACAACTTAACTATGCATGAAATAACTGAAAACTATGAACTCCTAAGAACTGAAAGACTAAAACTATGAAATGAGAAGATGAGAGGTAATTTTTGAGGGGCCATTTTCTTAAAGATCAACCAACTATTTATAGAATCCCCATTTACCCAAAGGTGAAAACCAATTTGAACTCTTTAACCATAAACAATGCAAAAACACTATTCCAGGGAACTAGAATCATAAATACGAGCAAAGGTGGTGAAAAAACCTGTTAAACGTTGAAAATTTACGCGAGTCACGTTAAAAAAACATTCTGGAAAATGCGTGAAGGATCGCCGCCTGAGCAGGGTGGCGGTTACAGGACTGCCGCCCTACCTGAGCGGCGGTCACGAGACCACCACCCTACTCAGGGTGGCGGTTTCATAACTAAAGACCAAAATGCAAAGAAAAAGAAGGTAGAAGAGGAAAAAAATCACGCAAGGGATAAGCGGGACATACAGGATGTTAATGCAAACTTGGAGAGCTTTTCTAGATCCTGAACACCTTGCGAGGAGACCTGTATTATAATTGGGGCACGTGTATCGCTGTTCCGGTGGTGCAGTACCCTACAATTTTGGGTACGTATAGACTCCTCACATAATAAGGTACAGGAATAAAGCTTAACATCTCATTTTCAAAGTTACGAATGGTACTTAATGAGCCTCTGAAAAATGCAAAAATTAACTATTTAAACAGGGAGATGGTCAACATTATTACAGGGAATTTAATCTTGTCTTATTGATAAAATAATATTGAAGTGTTCTAGTTGAGTAGGAGTTTTTTTTCTAAATCACCTCAGCATGAGGGTTGATTTTCATGGTTTAATGCAAACAAGTAATTTTGAGTTCGTGAGTTATGACACGACATTTCATTGTTTTGCAACGAGTTCAAATAAACAATTAACTATATTGTAATCCTGATATTTTAAAATTCTATTAAGTTGTAAATGAGAACTAAAGCATGAGAATTATGAGAGGTAAGGGAAGATGAACCATGCCTGGAAGGAATGGAGTCGATCAAACCCGTAGGCTTCAGTTCAGCATCTCGCTTAAGCATTTGTCAAAAAGTTCACGAGCATCGACAGGTCCACCATTTTTCATACACGTCTATCATAAAATTTGTACCTACATATTTGAAACCATTCCTCTACTCTTTATACTTTGAAGGATGTCCATAATGTGTTCCACAAGTCGCATCTGGCATAGGACGAGAGATGCTAGCAAAGGTTATGGAAAATTGGCTTTAGATCTGTTAGTTACTATTTCTCAGAAGAATCTAAAGCCTTTTCAACAAACCCATTTCATGATAACCTATAATTGTTGTAGATCATGAACCCACATTTCTCTCAAAAGTTTGTTTTTCTTTAAAAGTTTACATGCGCTTCCTATACTTCCACAAGTTGTAAGTCGATCTTCCAGGGCACTCACAGCTACATACACTGGTAAAAATCCACATTTTGGCACTGACTAGGGGGAAAACTGGAAATAAACACAAATTTCCTTTATGCTTAAATGAACGGCCATGCTCTGATCTAGAGCTCATATTTTGGCATAGGACAGGAATGTGCATGGATGAAACAATGTGACTGTCTCCTGAGGAAACCCCACATCTTCTGTAAACTGTAGCTGTAATCATGTTCCATGAGAAGATGTCTCATTCTTTCATATGGTCAAAAATTGTAATAGCATCCACCAAAGCATTTGCAACTACAACATTTGACAAATGCAACTACAACATCTGACAAAATCCCTCTCTTTTTTATGCTTTGATAGTTGTCCATGCAAGTTCAAAGGCTCATTTTTTTTTATTTTTGACACAGGCTGGGAGGATGCTGCTGCAAGCCGACCATGGCATTCCATGAGATGAAATTTGGTGAGGAATTTCTTTGAACAATCAAAAAGGTGCCCTAAGCACATTGGTTTGAGTAAAAACTGTGGCCATAGCATTGCGTGAAACCACGTTTCCTTCAAGCATTTTATTCCAACCCTGTGTATTTCCAACTGCCACAACAAACCAATCCTCCTCCTTTGCGCATTCTTCAACCTCTGGTGGGTGCGCAGAAACATGTTTGAAGCTCTCCTTCCCATGGCGGTGGCTGCTCTCCTCCAAACAAAACTAAAGGAAGGAAAAATCCCATAAGGAGCCCTAGCGCCCTTTTCCCTAAACCGCCCCAAAATTCATGGGTTTTTAATTTTAATTCTTTTATTTTATTTATTTATTTTTTGTTTGTTTTAATCTAAAAAGGAACATAAAAACCCTAAAACGAAGTAAATAAATAAATAAAATATAGCTTAAAGTTAATCCATTACAATAGCGATAAAATAATTGACACTAAAACAAATGGTTGTAAATCAAAAATTTAAATTATAATATTATTATTAACATTGTTTTTATGATTTTACAGCTATAAAATAATAATAACAATAATTACTATTATTAATCATATTAATGGCGACAACCAGGCAAGCTTGAAGAAGTGAGAACTAGATTTTCCTTTAATTGGATAATCGCACATGATGCTACAAGGTTCACATAGTTTGGGGTGACGACAATGACCGAAAAGGCAAGAAGGAGAGGGAGGGTGCACAATCTTCATTGCGACAAGGACAAAGTTGACAATGGTCAACGAGAGCATACAAAATACCCTCCCATGCTTAGCAACAGGGTCGTCATGTCAAGAACTGGGGAAACATCGAACGGGGCATTACATTCTCCTCCCCTTAAGAAAGCATCATCCTCGATCCGACATACAATGAAGGAGGATAAATGGTAAGCAACAAGGAACAAATATGGGAAAAGGTACACTCTAAGGTTAAGATTTCAGACACAAAATCACGGTCATGGGGTGGCCCTAGGAACATTAGGTAGAAATTTTAGCTTTCAAGGTTCTGTGAAGATTGGTAGTTCTAGTTTACCATATTACTTTTTTAGCATTTTCTTTTACAGTATTCCTTATCTCAAGATTATAATATTCATTGTTTAGAATTTTTCAGCTGTCTTAAGTTCGTGGGTGCCCAACAATAACTAACACCAAGATGTCACACAAAACATAACACAACACAAACAACCATTAGACATCTTGCTACCTACTTTCATGACTGTATCATAACACAAGGTCTTTTAATTCCTCCATGGAATGAAAAAAGTAGGCCATATAGCAAATAATTTCCAACAATTATGTCCTAGACATAGGTCTAGTACACACATATGACTGAAAAACATAATCATCACACTGATACAAAGGTAATTGGTATCACATGTCTCAAAACCATGACTATACCCACATAGTTCCAAACAGATATCCAAAAATATATATCAACCAATGGGAGTGTCAAGCCTCAAACATAACAATGTGTCAAAAAGACTCACAAGGGTACACATAACTCATTATACTGACTCCACACATCTCAAAATATCAAGAAATAACTCCATATATCTCCTAAAGTATCATAAAACAACTCCATATAACTCCCAAACCATCACCAAATAATCTCCATATACCTCTCATAGAGAAAGAATCATAGTGTCAAAACCAAGTCAGTCACTCAACCATAGAGCCCCATCAAGAATATCAGGTCACTCAACCATAGAGTGCCATAAGGAATATCAGGTCACTCAACCATAGAGGCCCATCTCCTTTCTCCTTTTAATGAGGTCGAATCACCCTATGGCTCTGTGCACATAGAGCCCCGTCACCCCCAACCCAAGTGACATAATAACTCGTGGTTCAACAACCCACTAGTTATCTGTAACTCCTTGGGGCATACCCCCATACAACAAAGCGGGCCCATAGGTTCAACCACTCCATGGTTAATCCCATGACCCTATTCCAACACATTATGACATTAGAACCAGCATAACAATCCATTCAAATGCCAAGTGGAAAAATCAAAAGCCTTGGGCAAGGCTATAAAATTTTAAACGTGAAAAGAAAGTTTAAATCTAAGAAAAACAAATGGCTGATTAGCCATGGTTAGTGAAAAATTTGAATGTTAATGCAACAACCGAATAAATGCCCAAAATATAAGAACATGTCAATCAGGAAAACGGCTGGTTCTAACAATAAAAGAGATAATGATTAATTTATGAATAAAATACGTATTGAGAAAATAACACATTACAATCACTATGTGGCCTCATACCGCCACCAAAGGGGTACTCATCGAGTTGTTGGCACTCAAACATCGAGCCTCAGCTCATAAAAATATACATGTAACTAGAAATGAGTAAATCAAATAATGTAACTATCATCATCTCTACCTGAATCATCCCTCTGAACTCCCACAAGGATCAACATATTCAAAACTACATAGGATTATCCAATGAACAATCCAATAAGAAAGAGCAGGGAACTCTAGTCACATAATTTGAGCCTAAGGTGGTTCACACCCACAATATACTGAGAAAGCTTGAAGTATACTAAATAGATAGAAGTGGGTTTTTAGTCTATATAAGACTCCACTTCCTCACTCATACTCGGGTCAAGATTATGAAAACCTTGTCCATGCCTCCTCTCTCCACAAATACACTCTTGATAGTTTATCTCCTTAGGGTCATCTAGTGTAAGGTTCAGAACATACACATAACTATGTCATTATCACAATGGTGATTCACACAAATTAACCATAGCATCTTACGCATGGTATTTATACGGGGCATAACATAATCACTACTTTCATGGGTTACAATAGATCACATTACCACATTCTGCACCCAAGGTGCAATCATTGTACACTAGGGATCATACTCACCATATGACCTAAATCACAACATGAACCATCACATATTACACAAACCATACGTATGACAAACCCAATGTCTAACCTTACAACATATAGTCAATTACAACACAACACGATGATGCACACAACTAATCACAATATGGTGATGACATCACGATGAAATGTGATTCACTTTACATCAATTATGTCATGCAATACATCAATACACCTTCATATCACATAAAGCCAAAAAAATTTAACCCTCTGCAATCCACAAGTAACATTCCATTCATAAACAACAAGGCGGTACATCACACATGGATTCCTCATTGAATCCACAAAAAGGAGAGTCAATACTCTCATCACAAGCACATCAATATGATAACAAATACGCACTAAGTGACATGCACCACATGTGCTTCCCTAAGGTCACAATTACAACATTGTTCACATTACAATACATATCACATTACTCTTCCAATGTCCACCACCATCATGCAGAATCATCACAACTCCAATCCATCCCAGAGGTTCGAGAGCATGAACCTCCGCTCTGATACCATATGTAGTGCCCACATTTTACACACACAAATACAACAGTAAAATACCAGGATTTTTTTGTTTGACCTACATTGCTCACTACACACAACACAACAAGGGCTCCAAGTACATAAACTCAACTCGCATACGAAAATTACCTAAGTCATCGACTCACATAGACACATGAAAACAACATAGGCATGTCGATGCCACACTTTTCCTAATGAATGATTACTAGTAATGACCTAACCATAAGAAAAATGACTTCAGGAATGGAGAACCCACAACACATCATTTCTTTAATTGTATTTTAGTTACGGTTAACATTCCAAGAACATTATTGTGTAAGGATAAATTTCTTGTTTTTCCACCTACAGATTCTTAAGTTCATTCTGCGGTTAAATTACCATTCGACCCTTTTAAGTTGGCTTCTTATTCTTTACAAAAATTTCCATAACTTGCATTTTTATTTGATATAATTCAAAAGCATATAAAGTACTTAATTATCTTGTCCTTATGTTAAGAATATTATTCTCGAACATAAATTCAATGTCTACCTTTTTACTCTTATAACTCAAGTGAATGTGACTTGGTGTCCATATGGTGATATTAGAGATTTAACGGAGATTTAGATACAAAATAGCTTTTTACCAAAACATTCTTCGATCACGGTATAGTTATTTCCCTACCATAGTTATTCTAATTCAATAACTTGTGGAATTCCATTTTGAATTATATATGTTTTTTTTTTTCTTGAGGGTTGATCATACCAAGACAATTCATATTCCTTGAACACATAATATATTTAATTGAGTTATAAGGTCTCCAAGAGTGGCATTATTCGAACCTCAAATATCTTTTTTATTCTTATATACTTTATTTTCTACGTCACATTATGGCCTTATTTTTAGCATTGTCTTGTAAAAGGAGTTACGCAATGTTTGTCTAACCTCTTGAAGACATAAAACATTAGAAGACTTGAAGCTACACACGAACCCAAGTTAACATCCAAATCAATGGAGGTTTAGATTAATTCCAACTTCATCTAAGGGTTTAGCCCTCAACTATATGTGAGTTTTAAGTGAGAGGAAAAATTTATTGTAAAGCACCTTCAAGAAAGGGCCAAGGTGTTATGTTGATAGAAACCAATGTAACACATTTAGCTGAGTGGAGCTAAGGGGTTCAATAACAAGAGTTTAAGACCTAGAACAACTAGGTCACAACCTCCATCTATGTCGTTTGGATCCAACAGGGATTTCACTCAATGAAGAACTTTAATTTTAAATCTATCTTCATATGACAAGGTAGTCCGCTAGGATACGAAGGAGGAGTTAGCTCCACATACTCCAATTAAAGTTTGATTGTGTCGCTCCTATCTACCAGGTTTATGACAATGTCACTAAACATACTGACTAAGATGATAAACCCATTCTTGGACTCTTGTTTACTCAAACTAGGAGATTTCCATCGAGTGCAGAGTATAAGTTCATTCTACGGTTTTCAATGTCTTCTATGGTAAGGAGTATCACACTAGAAAACAAGTTATGCCCCGATATTGTACAAGGGTAGAGTGTTTCGATTAAATCTTTTTATTACATTTGCAAAGTATGAATGCACAAGATGACTCATTAATAATTTATTGAAAACTAAATATGCACTACAAGATATTACTGCAAATTCATTTACTATATATAAATATCAAACCTTTTTCTAGGTGTACTATGTATCAAATTGAACCTATGATTAAATGCACATTTCCTAGATGTCCTTGGAACTAGCATCTCATACATATAAACAATTTATCAAATATAACCTTTTGTAACATGAGACTACATTATACATTCATTCATTTAATAATGACTATATAAATTACAATGATAATTAATGAATTACACATCGCCTTTTCATCATCATTCTTTCATCCTACAAAACCATGTAAGCATGATATCAGCAATAAATTGCTGGCATGGCATCCACCCTAATCTAACATAATTAACATTTTTCATTTTTCCCATTTACATATAATAATAATTTAAATTCGGAAGTGAAAGAAAAGGTTTAGAGACATGTATTCAATTCATTTCATTTCACTTCATTTTGTAACCCAGGAGAGAGAAAGAGAAGGAAAGAGAGAGAAAACACCATTTTGTCAAAAGTCCAATTTCACACGACAAGCTACACTATAGAGTTTTAAATAGTTATTTACATGTGTCAAGAGTTTCCACGGTGGTTTGGCAACCCAACGAGGGTCTCACAACTTTCTATTTTTACATTTTCTTTCTAGCTACAAAAACGTTCAAAACGGGCTTGGAGGCTAAGAAACTGCTTCCAAAAGTTGTCTTTCGATGAGAACACACACCATGATTAAATTTCTACGTGTCCACATATATACCAAGAGTTCATATCAACTGATGGAATTTGGAAAATGCGAATGGTTTACGTTTGGCGACTAGTTTTCTGGGGCCACTAGATGTAGTTGACCCAGTTGCAAATGCACAAAAGTTAGCTCGAGGGCTCAAAACACCCCGTCCAAAATTGATGTTTGATGGATGAACGCACAACGAGAAACTTCCTAAAAATTTCCTATATAAGGAGAATTCAATAGAGTCGACGAAACTCATAACTAGAGAAAACAGTATTTGAATGACGACATGTTTTCTAAAGCCACCAGTCCTAATTGGTCTAGTTTGACCTTGTCAAACTGTGACCAGAGGCCTACAAAATGCCATTGTCAAACTATCCAGAAAAGTGTTTTTCCCTAAACTAAAAGTTCCATGCAATTGTCTAGTAAAAACACTAGAGGTTTACGAAGACAGATATTAATTTCTCTATCCAGGTTTCAAATGGCGGTTTAAAACGAAAGCCAACTTTCTAGATTTAACAACTTTCTACTGCTATAAACTAGTGTAGTAGGGCTCCTATAAGAGCATCAAAAAGATCACAAATGTTCATTCGGGGTCAATCCGAAGGTTAAGGTGACTCCTCACATAACAAGGTACACGAATGAAGCTTAACATCTCATTTTCAAAGTTACGAAGGGTACTTAATGAGTCTCCAAAAATGCAAAAATTAACTATTTAAACAGGGAGATGGTCAACATTATTATAGGGAAGTCAATCTTGTCTTATTGATAAAACAATATTGAAGCGATCTAGTTGAGTAGGAGTTTTTTTCTAAATCACCTCAGCATGAGGAATGAGTTTCATGGTTTAATGCAAATGAGTTATTTTGACTTCGTGAGTTACAACACGACATTTCATTATTTTGCAACGAGTTGAAATAAACAATTAACTGTATTATAATCCTGATATTTTAAAATTCTATTAAGTTGCAATTGAGAACTAAAGGATGAGAAGTATGAGAGGTAAGAGGAGATGAACCATGCCTGGAAGGAACAAAGTCATCAAACCCGCAGGCTTCTATTCATCATCTCGCTTAAGCATTTTCCAAACAGTTCACGAGCATCCACAGCTCCACAATTTTGCATACACGTCTATCATAAAGTTTGTAACTGCAGATTTGAAACCATTCCTCTACTCTTTATACTTTGAAGGATGTCCATAATGTGTTCCACAACTCACATCTGGCATGGGACGGGAGATGCTAGCAAAGGTTATGGAAAACTAGCTTTAGATCTGTCAGTTATGGTTTCTCAGAAGAATCTAAAGCCTTTTCAACAAACCCATTTCGTGATAACCTACAATTGTTGCAAATCATGAACCCACATTTCTCTCAGAAGTTTGTTTTTGTTTAAAAGTTTACATGCCCTTCTTATGCTTCCACAAGTTGTAGGTCGATTTGTCAAGGCACTCACACTACATACACTAGTAAAAATCCCCATTTGGCACTTGAATGGGGAGGAAAACTTGCAATAAATACAAATTTCCATTATGCTTAGATGGATGGCCATGCTTTGATCCAGAGGTCGTATTTTGGCACAGGATGGGAATACGCATGGATGAAACAGTGTGACTGTCTCCTGAGGAAACTCCACGCCTTTTGTACACTCGTAATCATGTTCCATGAGAAGTCTGTCTCATTCTTTGATATGGTCAAACACTGTAACAGCGTCCACCAAAGCATTTGCAACTACAACATCTGACAAAATCTCTTTCTTTTTTATGCTTTGATAGTTGTCGATGCAAGTTCAAAGGTTTTTTTTTTTTTACACAGGCTGGGAGGATGCTGGCACAGGCCATGACCATGGCATTCCATGAGATGACATCTAGCAAGGCATTTCTTTGAACAATCAAAAAGGTGCCCTAAACACATTGGTTTAAGTAAAAACTGCGGTCATAGCATTGCGTGAAACCACGTTTCCTTCAGGCATTTTTTTCCAACCCTGTGCATTTCCAACTACCACAATAGACCAATCCCCTCCTTCTCACCTTCTTCAACCTCTGGTGGGTGCACACAAACAAGTCTGAAGCTCTCCTTCCCATGGTGGTAGCTGCTCTCCTCCAAACAAAACTAAAGGAAGGAAAAATCCCATAAGGAGCCCTAGCGCCCTTTGTCCTAAACCGCCCCAAAATTCATGAGTTTTTTAATTTTAATTCTTTTATTTTTTATTTTTATTTTTTTAATCTAAAAAGGAACATAAAAACCCTAAAACAAAGTAAATAAATAAATAAAATATAGCTTAAAGTTAATCCATTACAATAGCGATAAAATAATTAACACTAAAACAAATGGTCGTAAATTGACAATTTAAATTATAATATTATTATTAACATTATTTTTATGATTTTATGGCTAGAAAATAATAATAATAATAATAATTAATCATATTAATCATGACAACTAGGAAAGCTTGAAGAAGCGAGAACTAGATTTTTCTTTAACCGGATAATCGCACATGACGCTACAAGGTCCACAGTTTGGGGTGACGACAATGACCCGAAAAGGCAAGAAGGAGAGGTAGGGTGAAAAATATTCACTGCGACAAGGAAAAAGTTGACAACGATCAACGAGAGCATGCACACAACCCTCCCATGCTTAGCAACAGGGTCGTCATGTCAAGAACTGGGGAAACATCGAACGAGGCATTACACTATATGATTCAACGAAAAAATATTGAATTCATTAGCATTGACATTAATAATATATTTCCTAACACTGAAAGCTTAATACATTAATTAATAGTATGAAAAAAACACATTTATGATAATGACAATAAGCTTTATCATCAAATTTCTTTTATAATGCTTATTTGTATCATCCTCAAATGGTGGAGGGAGGGATACAATATTTTCACTGTAGTAATTATTTAATTACTATATGAGGTGCAAAAGGAAATGATGTGAATTTTCATTGAGGATTTTGGTTGAGATACAATGTTGACATTGGTTTTAGCTTTAGTTTTATCATCACAAGGTTTTCCTTTGAAAGTATATTTTCCTTTAAACTTGTGATTGGATGTGTTTGATGTATTAGAAACATATTTAATAGTTTTCATGTTAAATAGATTATCTTAATGCTCTTTCAATGTATGAAATATTTCATCCAAAGATTAAATCTTGTAAAAGATAACTTATTCTTAAAGAGGAAAAAAATATTGTGTAAGGATATCTTTGAGCTCACTATCAACAAAATTTTTGTTCATATTAGTAAGCATAGTCTTGTACCATAGAGCATAAACACCAATTTCTTTATTATAACCTTATTGAATTTTAGAAATTTCACCATAGTAACCATTTTCTTGATATTGATAGATAATTGTACAAGGAATTGGTTAACTTAGGGGGTGAAAGTACATACAAAATCTATAGGGATGTTATAGAACCATTTCAAAGAAAAATCATTTCAACTATAGTGAAAAATATTGCCAAGTAATATACCATTGTAACCATAATCAAACCAAGTAACATCAAATATATAAAGGTACTTGTAAATACCACCCTTTATTAGGAGAATGAACTAATAGGAAATGGATACAAAGCCACTTTTTGTGAAAGAGGGTTATGAAGAAATTAAGTAGAATCCATGGTATAGTAAATTGACCATAACTGTAATATTTTAGATTGCAAATTATGATCAAGTGTCTCAAGATCATGAATTCTAGAAGAAGAATAATGTTAACCACTATGGGTATATATTGTATATGTAGAAATACTATTGGACACAGACATAGACATAGTGAAATTGTGAAGTGGAATATTAGGTGCACTTTATGAAAGAAGCACTATAGATGTAGGAATAGTAGTTTTATGCATAATAAATGTTTTAGGATAGGGAAAATTGAAAAGGGAATTTTAATTAGATTGTTGATAATGAGAAAGTTTAACAATGGAAATAATATTGATAAAAGTCTTAATATGATGAGGATTCTCAGGATGTTGTAAAGGAAATTCATGAGAAAATGGATCTTGGTTAACATTGTCATCATCATTTTGATCATAATCTAAATAATGTTAATTATTTTATTTTAATTCATTCAAAGGAACTTAATTATCATTATGATCAAGTATAAAAGGTACTATGGATACATGATGTTGAAAATAGGATATGATGACTTGACGCTACAAGTAGGAGGATAAAGTCTTGTATATTCAATAGGTTGTTGATTAAGTTGATTTCTACACCAAAAGGGAAAAGAAAAAGAATATGAAAATTTAAAAATTGATATTGTATGGATGAAAAGAGTTTGAAACACAAACAAAAATAAGATGAAACACTAGTGCCACAAGAGTTGTAACAAAGTGATAGATTTGATCAAGATTAAGGCTCACCAAATGTTTACAACCTAAAATATATAAGAATACGATATGTGTAAATATATGGGATGTAAGGGTTCATTATATAGGGTTATTTTGAATTAGTTAATTTATAATTAACAATGCATAATAAGAATAAAAAATTAATACTGGAAAAAATTATAAAGGATACAGTGATACCTTAAAAAACACAAGAGGAGATTAATACTTAGTCGTATAAAATAACACATTGAACATCCAAATGTGTAGACTAGGTAAGTAAGTTGATCTGAACATGAAGATGGTTTGTTTCTGATATTTTAAAAAGAAAATGTCTCTTTTAAGGACCATATGGTCATACCTTTTTTATTAAGGATAAATAGTTTTAAAGGGGACTATACCCTATAGTACAAAAAACACTCAAAAGCCAAGATATAAAAAGAGAAAAAAGTGGTTCTTTTATGAGTGGGGGCCACACCCAACCAACTAGAGCCTAAAAGAAGTAAATAAAACAAAAGGAAACTAGGTAGGGGCCAACTGCCAACAAGAATCCCTAATACAGACAAAAAATAGGGAAACAATAGTAACAAAATTGCATTAAAATTGCATCAAAGTAAAAATCACCACACAACACAGGCCTATTTGAGAAATGTGTTGAAAACCTTCTGTGCATCCCTCAAGTCCTTCTATAAGGTGATGGCAGAATGATGGGTAGGGTCCTTGTTACTAGAAACAACATTATTCTTCTTAAGCCTCCCTCCATTCCAAGACTCTTCCTGAATGCCACTCAATTTAGAAATTTGATGAACTTGGGTTTGAATAAAATCCAGAAGCACTTTATGCAGGAAAGGTGATTGATCTATTTGTTAACAACCTAGTGCACCTTCTCCACCCGAGCATTGAGCTGATTAGTCAGAACCTCCAATTTTTCCTCAAGTTTAGGGATAGGAGTGGGGTCTAATTCCTCCTTTCTTCCTTCATTAATAAGGAAATCGACATTTTCTTCAACTCCTTTGATAGTGTCGGCCTGCTGCCTCAATATGGTCCTAACTTTATTTTGTACATTTCTTCTCTCTTTTACACCACCTTAGACCTACTTAAAATGGGTTTCTATAACTTTTTATGCAATTCACTTTTCGATAAATATTCGTCATTATGCATCACTCTATTTTGCACAACCTATAATAACCCGTAACAAGTGTAAACCCTACAAACCTAAATTATGAATAATAAAAGTAATGATAAACCCATTCCCCAATTTAATAATTTATTTATTAAAGATAATCCTATTATATGTAAAACTTTATTCTTACCTTATATTATCTTATACTATGAGTAAATAGATATTATCAAAATATTTCAACGTAGTAGATACATTAAGATATAACCAAACATATAGATTGTAATACTTATAAGATAAGTAAAACAAATATTTTTATTTGACTTAAGTTGGATAATTACCATGAATCTTATTTAGAATGAAATTCTTTCCCAACAATGAATTTGATACAAGTCCACACTCAGTAATGAAATTCAAATACCAAATTGAATCAAAATGAAATAATTGTACTTGATTTCCTTTGCAGGATCATGATGAGTGCACATGTTCCTCCCTTTCAATCCAATCTGTGGACCACATATCATTTTAATTCAAAGTGTTATAAGTCCTCTTTTTACCCTTTGTTCTTGTCATATACATTCATATTTATTATTTCTTTCTATAAATTGGATTATATCCAAGTCATCTTATATGTTCACCTATTTCACGTCCCTTATCAAGGGTTATTTAAATTTTATTTATAATACTAGAAAGGGTCACACCCTTTCATGAGCCTTCTGAATATATTAAACACACCCATGTTTTCATGTGCAAAGCTATTTTTTTTATTTTCACAAATGTTATCGATATATTATATAATGATTTTTAAAATTATTTTAAACAACTTTTTAAAATTGTTGTTACCTAACTTTTTTCTTTCACCACATATGCATAAAACTATTGGTTAATTATTTAATAACTCTTTAATTTTACCCCTCACATATAATTTTAAGTAATTATTAATACACGGGATTTCATCAAAAACAAAAGCATTAGATACCAAAAGGATAAATTATTTTGTAGGTGAGGCTAGATTAACCTTATCACTAAACCCTTATGGAGCTAATTAAATTATTGCATTATGTCTTGTGAGTGGGAGCAAGCCGAATGTAGTTATCCTAGATTAGGTGCAAGTTTGAATGTGACCTAACCAAACACCCTATGTGTTCCCTCATATATCTTGACAAAAATATATGTCTATAATTATATATTAGATAATATAACCAACATGGTAGTAGTTTGATGTGGTGTGTTTTTGTTATTAGACTAAACATCATTCTCTTGAAGGAATTTGACAATTATTGTAGTTACTTTCTCTTTATAAGACATGCATTTAGGTATTTTGTATGATGGAAAATGTAGTGGATGTTATACATGATGTACAATTGGATTAGGAAGATTTAATAGATCTTTAGGTGCTTTTGTGTTGATATTTGCAATAGGGTCTTATGAAAGTTTCATGTGTATTATGAAGTGATAATGAATTGCTTTTAGAGGTTTTTATATGTTAAATTTCATCCTAAGGTTGTTCATATGAATATGGGAGACCACAATTGATAATAAAATTAACAATACAAACATTAGATAATATGGGAAGGTCCATATCCCACTCTAGAGAAGAACTGTATGATTTTTCCTAGAAAGATAGTGAAATACAAGTAGAGTTGGGGAATGATTCCTATTGTTAAATTATTACTTGTTTTATTTAATATTTCCTAAATGAGTGATAGATGACAATGTATATATGAGGAATTCATGAGATATATAAAAGGATGTGTTGATTAGGATGAGAATGTGAACATTTACCTTATCAATGAAGTAGAGCTAAATATGTCATTCTTACAAGATCAGTTACCAAATTTGAGTGTCTACACTATTGGTTTTTTTCTAGTATAGTTGAGTGCTGAAATAAGTAATATATAGAGATTTGTGAAGGATACTATATAAACATCCTTTCCTGATAAGAGTGTTCCATATGTGAATGAACAACCTTTCCGATAAGAGTGTTTTATAGGTTAATGAATAATTAAATGAGGGATTACAAGCTTTAGGATATATTAAAATACTGTGTGGATGATTGGTTATAAGTACAAGTCATATATAAGGGATATAAGGAAAATTAAACTTGTCAATTTCAATAGATTTCACCACATTTATAAATTTCCTACAACTCATCAAAAATATCACTTTTTTACCTCAATAGTTTCATTGATTATGCCTCATATTAATGATTCATGGATGCTTTTTATTTTTCTCTCCAATGATTCCTTTTCATTAAAAAAACCTTTCAAGTTTTTTTTTTCATTCTTCAAGCCTTTATTTGAGCCATTTTAGTGTTTGGGAAAAGATTTAAACTTTCTTCCCATAGAAATTATTGACTACCTTTTCTAAATCCATGGTTTATATCTTTATTTTCTCAAACCTTAAATAGATTCCTTTGTTCTGAGAATTTTATTGTATCCATTGGTATACTAGCTAGTAATTTGGACCATCTTCCATCATATCTTTCATTCTTACAATGTTAGATGTTTTCAACTAGTTGTTTGTATCAAGGAATTTATCGAGTCAATAAATAATTATATCGATGTCCCTTCTTATGTTAGTCAATTTCTACAAATCTTTAATATTATTGATGTTCGAGAGGTATTTAAAATGATTGAACCCTATAAACATTATGTCATCCCAATTCAAACAATTATTGCCTCTCTTACTTGATGCTCCAAGTTTTTTATTGAAGTCTCTACTTGTAATCCATTAGTTTCATTCAATCTCTCCCATAACTTGAGATAATGTATTCCAAAAATAACCCCTATCTCGTGATGAGTGAGGGACATAGAAATTAATAAGAAAATTACTAGATTTTACAGTTTTAAATACCAGTCTATAGATGATATGTATTTTGGTTTGCTAGATGGCCTCAACATTTGGTCATTTGGGGATTCCAATGAATCTTAAATTCTCCAATAGTTCCATGGGAACTTGATCTTATTTCCTTCATATTTAGACTTATTTGGAAATCTATTTTTATTCAATCTATTCCAACTTTGTCTCTTACTTGAGGACTATATGCGGTGTATGTTTAGAAGATCGTATTCAAGGAATCCTCCTTTGATAAGGGGAATTGAGACACCTTATGATCCAAGAAGTAAATTTCATCTAGAATAATTATTTTTCTTAGTGAAGCCAAGATTACTTCTATTAGAGACACTTTCCCTACTATAATTTTTTTATTGTTTTCTTTGTCTTTTCATCTTATAACTAGGTCTTCCTAGTAATTTTTTTCCTATATTTCCTTTCTTCCTCTAGCTCTCTCTTTTTGATATTAACATTATAATTGTTCCTATATTAATATGAAGAATTCAACACCCTTTTTCGATTATTAATTTCTTCATTTTTGCTAATTATGTTGTTGAGTTTTTTATCTTATTTTTCTCTATGTTTTTTTGCATTGTCCTCAATATGACTTTGGTCTCCCAAAAGCTTCTCTAAGTCTTTTGTAAAACCGTACTAACCTATGAAATATTACAATATTATATGTATTGTGGATTTCTACACTTTAACTTGCTTCCTTGCATTTTGTTACTCTATTATGTTTTGATATTCTTACCCTACTTTTTGGGATCCTTTCTCCTCTCACTCTTCTACATTCTTAATTTTATATTTCCATTTTAGTTCCTTGGGTTTAAGGAAGCCCTTTGAGTCCTTTTCCCTATTCATTTTTTCTCATGGTTCGTATGAATCTTTTTTAGAAAATAACATTTTCTAATTAGGTTCCCATACTCATGACAACCTCTATATCAAAATGGTATGCTTATGGAGACTAGATTTTAGTACCAATTAATTCCTCCCACTCTCAACATTATACTTTTGGAAATAGGTTTGGTAAGGTCCATTTTCTATACATATTTTAATATAAATAAAAAAACCTTTTCCATGGTATGGTTTGGAATTTTCTATTTCTTTACTAATGGAATTAAAAATGTGTCAAATATATACCTAAACATAAACTCTATAGGAATAACATATATCCTTATCCATACTAGATGTATTGATGGAGTCTACTTCGTGACATTAAATGCTAAATATATGTGCTTTATAAATAACCCTTAATTTATGAGGTACAATCCCTCTTCAAAGTCTTGATTTTTTCAAATTCATTTGAATAAATCACAACTAAATATCTTTTGGGGTATGTTATCAACTCCACTTCTCAGCCTTACCTACCTTTTCCTATAATCTTATGCATAATTTTATTTGAAGGGGAGTTGAGTTTCCAAATTTAGGAAAATCATGATTTTCCCCAACGTGCTTCCAAGTTCCAAAATTATTTAGGATTTTATTTTCCTCCTAGATTATTGTGATTGTTTCCTCAATTACATGAATGCAAATACTCTACCCTATTTTTTCTTCCTCCATCATTTTTCCCAATTGTATTCAGGATTAGTCTTACTTCTTTCTTGGAAATGGAATATTTTCCTTGAACTACTTCTTGTTTGAAGGATTTTCCTTTGGGTTTGGAATCCTCTTCATTTTTCATAACATTTTTGTTCTTATGATAATTCCTATGATCACATAATTTTTTTTTCTTTTGTTGATATTTTTTAATGATCAATTAATTGCCAAAAATTAACCCGAACTTTTCCAAGAGGCTTGGAAACGCATGGATATAATCATCTGAAAATAATTAGGAATTTCAGAGATAGTGAATGTTGCACATTCATCCACTTCTTCTAAATATGTAATAAATATAAATTATTGATATTATGAATCAATAGTCTTTGAATTTTCTTAAATTTTTGTTTTTGTTTTTGACAATGGATTAGCCTTATATTTTAGTTGTGTGTAACTGTTCAAATACCTTTTCATGTAGTTGTATGTAGCTCTTTTCAATAATAAATAAAAGGTGTTGTGTATTCTTGTTCCTTCAATTTTTTTCTGTCTCAATAACCTCATTGCTCAATTCAAGTAATTTTATTATTGTTTATACATTGTTGAAGTGTGTTAGTTTGTATATATATAATGTTTTTGTGATAAAATAAAACAAAATAAAAAATAAAAACTCATTATCATACATCAACATAGTTCTATTTTCTTATAGGTTCCCTCTTTGTTTTCCATGTTATAAGGTAGCTTTAAAATACACATAATTAAGTGATTGAGAGATTGTACTTACTAATCACTTTTCCCACATCTATGTACTTTCCATATTATGTACAATTTTGTGGGAAACATTGATTAAGCATATCATATAATTACCATTATATTTTGTACTTTATTGTGTTTGAATTGGTGAAAAAAATGTTATGTATATTATTTAAATGATCAAACATTAATTGCATTATTTTGGCAATGGCTGAAAATTTCATTGTGACTCAACATGAAACATTGAATGAGGAAAACTCTAGTTTACGTAAAAGGTGAAAGTATTCCCTTTCATATACTTATTGTTCTCTAAGTAATGTTATTTTTTCTTTTTATCCTTAAATAAATTCTAAAATTGACATAGTTGGGTGGAAGCCACAAAACATGTAGCGTTAATATTTACATCACACAAGAAGTAAATGGTAGATTGGAGATAGATGAGAGAACACAAAATGATGTCTCAAACAAGCCTCAATCTCAGGTACTATAAATCGTCTACTTTCTAACTATTAATTCTTTAATATTTTACAAAAAAAAATTTCAATGAAGTGAATGTGTGTGCAAGCTCTCATGAGTTAAACACCACCATATCATTCATCAAATTTTATCTACTTTTTTGAGGCACTGTGCAATTCAAATCCATTTAATGAAATGAAAATTACATGTCTTTGTTTATACATATATGTAATCTCTCTTCCTATGTTAATATCACGTTGTATTTTCTAGAATTAATTGTAACGATTTCTTCAATTGATAGTAGTTCCTAGGATTAAAAATATATATAAAAGAACAAATATAGTGGCACATTGAGATACACATGCAGTTCATTTAGTATTTGATCATTGGAGATATCACTGATTTTTAAGTACTTGTTGACAATTTTTACACCTAGTGCGAAAATGTCAACTTGAAACTCTTTCAATATTTTATCTACTTTTTTTGAAGCAAAAATCCATTTACAATGAAATGATTAAAAATACTATTAAAGTTTCTCAATTGGTCGATTACTGAGTCCTGGTTATGTTTGGACAGCCACCTCAGATTAATATATAGTTTTTAATTGTTCAATTTTGGACAGTGTTAGAAGTCATTTGGAATCAAAACTACAACTTGAGTACAGTTTAAGAATGTCATGCCTCATAGATGCAACCTTTCCATTTGAAACCGTCGTCGGAACTATGCAACAATTGTAAACAACCATTGCAGGGCCCTAAGGAAGGTAGGAAGGGCAACATGTATTAGACATGATGTTTTGAAGTTGTAGAAATGTGGCATTTTTAGGACAATTTCTAGTCTTACAAGCAGCTTGAATTTTCAATGGGCGGCACTAAGGTACACTTGATTGTTTATTTATCTCTATGATTAAGTGAATTACTTAAGTGTTTTGAGCTGTATAAGTTCATTCATTATACATACAAATGAAAGAAAGTATAGAAAGGAAGGACAATACATCTCATAACATGAAAATATTTTCATTTATTCATGAGGATTAATAGTACATATTCTCACACAAGCCGTGAGAAATAATTGAAAGGGATAACAATGCATATATATTTATGAAGCTGAAAATGTAAAGAGGTAAAAGAAATCCATCATTGCCTCAAGGAGTTTTCTTTCTATCTTGTTGTTCCAGCTATCCATAGCCACCGCATCATGGTACCTGAAAAGGGAGAAATAAATGATCATCAATACTGAGCTCAAGGTTTAATTTTAACTCTTTATACTTCCAACTTCAAAAATTCATGCATTCAAAAGTGTATTATCAGGTGAAGCAAAAGAATCAGATTCAAGAAGCTGAAGTTAACTAAAACAAGACAAGATTACTATTGAAACAAAGTGAAAAGAAATTTTGGGAAAATTTTGGTAGGGCTTCGCTATGAAAAATCAACGTTTCAAATGTTTCAGCATGCCAAAAATACTACTATCTAATAAATAAAGCATCTAAATGAAAGAAACAAGATTATGGTGTTTCAACAACGCATCTGAATCATGGTACCACATAAATAAAGAGATACTTGAAATTTTCAGAAGGCCACTTACAAGTTACGAAATATCAGAGAATATACTTGATTACAACTGATAAATCTAGTTCAGTTTTAAGTTACGGAATCAACTTTAGAGTCAAAATACAAATATAGCTATAGGTGAAGATCAAGTACAGTTGAATCATATAGTGCTTAGAAATAAACACAAGGTGCAGTTGTAAAGAAGCTACACCAGGAACAGTGAATAAAGAAGTTGACCTTTCCAAGTCATCTATCAATAAATGATTCATCAAAGAGAAGGAAGATCAAATTTTTCCAACATCTTGGAAGTTACAAGTATCAAGGTTCAAGAAGACATTAAAATCATGCTACAACTATCATCTTCAGAATTACATGAGATATAAAGCAAAGAAGAAACATATACAAATGGAGTTTCATTTATAGACCCTCTACACCAAGTTTTATACTTGAGATTAAGAGAAAATGTATACCCAAAGAACAAATTCAAAATGCAGAAGATACATCAGGTCAAGCTGAATCATATCTAAAAATAGAGCACAGATATACAAGAATCTGAAAGTCGAGAGAAATAACTGATCGAATAAAATGGATCTATCAAAAGCTGATCAAACCCTCAAGAGATCACCATTTTCACAACAAAAGAAGGACCCAGAACAATTTTAGCTGAAAAATCCCCAAAAGGACCACAAGATCATAGAATATGTGAAGAATGAGCAAAATATCAGTGTTTTGAAGTCAAGATGATAAAAATAATGCAGCTGAAAATATCAGAGATCGGAAGCTTACCATTCCTTCATCAAAATAGTGATGCTCGTCACACAGAGACCAAGTAATGAAGATTCAATTTCTCAATGATTGCAACCAAGGAGAATGCAAAGTTCCACTGTAGAACCCTTGTATAAATTCATAGAGAATCTTTTCCACAGGTGTAACCGAAGCTTGAGAAACACTAACAATGGCATTGGGAGAAATCGGCTAGGGCTTTGCCAAGACAAAGAGAGAGCTCAAAATGATTATGTAAAAATGACTAGGTTTCCAACGTTTTGTGAATCTAATTCTCCAATTTAATCAAACCCAACTAGGGTTATATTAGGTACATATGTGTCAATTGCACAAAAATCCTAATTCCACTCGGGTTAGTTTCAAAAGAAGAGCCACCGACAAAATAGTCCAAGTGGAATGGCAGTCGTTGACTGACTTAGTCAAAATTTCAAAGTTTCAAATTATAAAACTTTCACCCGCAGGCCCGTAGGTCCGAGAAGGACACGTGTTGTCACCACAATAGTAGTGGAGAAACAGAGGTTGGGAGTCACTTAAGTTTTCAAACTTTAAAAAATGCAGAAGTTAAAAGTTCCAAACATTTCCCGCAAGCTTGAGCCTCCATGATGAGAAATTCAAAGCCATGAGGAGAAAATTCAAAAATCGATTCCACATAGTATTGGCGGAGCGGTGGGATTTCTCAAAGTTTTGAGACTTAATACAAACCGGCCTAAAAACTTTAAAAGGTTGGAAAGTCCACACAGGCGACAAAACTTCAAAAAGGTCCAAAAGTCTGCAACGGACTTAAAATTTTCAATTTTTTTCCCGCATGCCCATAAAATCGACAAGGAAATAATAATCAAAGTGGCCAAGTATTATAATGTGCCATATGTGTATTCAAATGGGGCCGAATTCATTGGACTATGTTAGTACTATAGTCTAAGGTCAGATAATCAAGAGTAACCCAAACCAATGAACACTAATGGTGAAGTTCAAAGGTGCTCTCCACTAGTGGGAAGGTTAGAGATAATTTACACTGTGATATCCATGTGATCACTAGAAGACGAACAAGTGTCAACATCAGAGACAAAGGTGGTCCCAATCAGGATAGATATTTGGATGAATTATTTTGCAAAGTATTGCAATTAATGTAATTTATTTTTTCTCAATACACAGGAGTATTTTTTCATGCCTTCACAACAAGATAGAATAGAGAAGAAGAAAGAGTTGCATGTTCATGGAGAGAGACTTGCCTAGCAAGAAATCTTATTTTTAGCAAATTATTCACCCTTCTTTCTTAAAAATAGATGCCTATTTGTAATTGCATGCTCTATTTTTATTCCTTTATCTATTATTAAGTAAAGGATAAAAATAAGATGCATGGGTGAGTACAAGCCTTAGGCTATTTTTAGGAAGAGGGTAAAATTTTATTTTGCTATATATTGTGTGCCTTTACAAAGCACAAAAAAACTTCGGGAGGACTTTTGGATATAGGAGTACTGAAGCAATTTTTGCCAATTTTTCCTTCTGAGTGTGAAGAATTTCTACTTTTCCAATTATTTGTAGTCTTCGTATGTTTCTATTACTCTTGTGAATGTAAATTCCCTGATTAATCATCTTACCCTATTGCAAAAATTTAGTAGTTTTTGCATGATATTAATATGCATATTTAGCTTAGCAGTATTGTTGTGATAATCTCCCTCAATACCTCCAAGTGTTTTGCCCTTAATATTCTGCAAAAGAACTGCTAGTTCGTGCACCAAAAAAATCCTTCACATATCAATTGTGCATATGCTCAGTCAAAGCCCTCATACAAATTTGGTGTATCACCTTAGTTATAATTATTTTATAGTCATCTTTTACCCCTAAACCCGAGAATTAATTTAGGATGCACCAATAAGGAACCAGCCTTTTAATCCCGAGAGACTGACCTCAAAATAGGTATACCCACAGACCTGAGGTGTTTCCATTGTGTCTACGAAAGAGAGAGATCATATTTTGCAATCTTAGAAAACCTACAGCCATCTCTCTACATGGTGCACTTTCGAGAGATAACAGTACTATTAGACATCAAATTAGATTACAAACATCTTTACTAAACCCTTCATTAAATTCAAATTTATTCACTTGTGCTCTCTTCTTAGGGTGAGGTCTACTATAATACCACATCTCAATTGGGATTTTTTTCCTCTTCTCCTCTTTATGTTCTTATAGAAATATTGTAGTTTGTACATGGGTACCTCATCAAACCTTGTTTCTAGGACCCATATGACACATCTTTCATAGTTTTTCTAGGGGTATTTTCTTTCTGTTTTTGAATTTCCTTTCCTCGTCATAAGCTTTAATGAAGGGGGTGTTGGTGTGAGGTTATTATTTAAATTTTTATTTATTTATTAGATTATTTACACCTCACACATGGTAATTCATCTTACTTAGGTGATTAATAGGTGCTTTAGAGAGTTATAAAAAATATGATAGATTTTTTCATACAATTCATATGTGTCATTGTCATATGGGAGTTACGTGTTATTCTACCATTGTAACTCCTCACTTCATTTTTGGAGGATGAAAATAAAATCTATGGGATTTACACAACACTCCCTATATGTAACCCCTTTTTTTTTATCTATGAGAATGGGAAAACCATTTTTCTTATGCACAAGTTCCTTGAGATTATGTTTTATTGCTAATTTCTTGGAGCATTTACACTTTTTATTTAGAATGAAAATTTTTCAATAGGAATGCATTTAAGGAGATATTTGTACCCTCTTTCCCTCAATAGTTTGGGGTGAATCTCAAACATATAATACAATAGATGATTAGTTATATCATATTTGTATTAGTTTCAAATATACTCATCTTTGTTCATTGTTCTACTATTAGCAGCATACAAAGTTCATATAACTTTCACTTCATCAACTTTTCTATTTCTTAATATCCTAGTTCATTATTCAATAATTTCTTTTGGTTTAATTTTAAATTTACAACTACATTAAATATTTATATTTTTTTAATCAATTACATGTTTAGATTTATAGACATGGTTTTAAAGTTAACTAACATGGAAAAAAATTATTAATTATGGATAATACGAGAGGTAAAAAAACATTTTAAAGATAAGTCCCTTCTCCTCTATTTTTTTTTCAAAAGGTCCGCAAAATGAGGATAAATTTTGCACACTTTCCTAAATGTGATTAGCTACATTTCAGTTTTACTCCAAGAAAAACTTGGTCACCAATTTGGAATGTCTTAACAGATCTCTTAGAATCAGCCCAAATTTTATATCGATCTTGAAAGGCTTTCATGTTTTATTTTTCTATTTTAATTATTTGTTCAATTTCCTTTAAATAATTGGTTCCAAGAAAGGCTCTTTGAATAGGATCAGTTTAGGACATATGTGTATTAAATTATTTACCATACAATACTTCAAAAAGTGACATTTTAATGGTGGAGTAATACCCATACTTATAATAAAATCCAACCAAATGTACATAATATTCCCATGTATTGGTTATTTTAGAAGTATAATGTCCTAACATGTCTTCAATTATTCTATGTATTCTCTCAGTTTAACAATTTGATTCGTGAAGATAAGCAATACTAAAACTTAAACTCCTTCCTAATTTACCAGAGAGATGTTTACAAAAATAATAAGTGAATCGAGGGTCGTGATTAGATACCAAATTCTTGGGAACACCATATAACTAAAAATATCCTTTACAAACACGAGTTATACCAACAAGTAGAGGATTTAATTTTTACAAGTAAGAAATGTGTCCTTTTTGCTAATTAATAAACTACAACTAGGATAGTGTCATCTCCTCTATGTGTGTTTGCTAAACATGTAATAAATTCAATAGTTATATATTCCAATTTCTAATTGGTTATGAAGAATGGATAGATTTGAATATATTTTTTGCATTGCTTTATGTTAAGCTTTTAACAATTTAGGAAAAATTGTACATAGTTACAAATATCATGTTTCTTGTTGGGCTAAAAATAATGTTTCTTAACTGAAAGGTAAGTATTCTAAAAACCCAAGTGGCCAATTATGGGTATGTAATGATAATGTATTAGCATTTTTCATTTGATATTAGTTAAATCAAGGATATGTAATCATCCTTTATAATACAAAAATTCATTTGATACAAGGATATAAGAAGTAAGACAATCTTATAAGTGTAAATTAGAGGATTTATCAAGTATTGATTTATACAAATCTTGGAAGAAATCTTCCATATCTAATTTAAATTTTAGAGATCATTCAAACTTACTTCATTTAAGAGTTATCTAATTTGCGTAAACACACAGATATCCTTCTTAAAGAATCATTTACCACATTTTATTTACCTTGAACATATTAAATATCAAAATCATATTCTATTAATAATTCCACCCATCTTAGTTGTCTAATATTAAGTAGGGATTAATTCAATATATTTATGAGGCCTATGTGACCTATTTTCATAAAATACTTACTTCCTAATAAATAATTTATCCATATCTTAAGAACATGTACAATTCTAATTAAATTTAGATCACGGGGTGATTATTGTCAGCATGGAGTAAATTTCAAGTTCATAGTAGGTCACTTTATCATTTTGTGTATGGAATCCACATGTACCTGATCTAAAAGCATCAATAGTTACAACAAAAGGATTTATAAAGTCAGAAATACTTATAATATGATAACTACTAACTAATTATATTAAATTTTTATATTTTCTTGTTAAATTTGATTAAGGAGTAGAAATATTGTCCAATAATTCTTAATTAATTTGTGATAAAATATTAATAGACCTAAGATACTCCTAACTCCATGAGCATCTTTGGTTATGGAAAATTATTTAATAGCCTAAAATTTTTCAGTATGATGTGAAGAACATTTTTTTGATATCATGTGTACTAAATATGACACCTCTCATTTGAAAAATTCACATTCTCTTAATTTTACATATATTTGATTTTTCCTTAATGTTTCAAATTCCAATCTTAGATGTTGTTCATGATAGTTTTCAATTTTAGATTATATCAAAAATATAATTGCAAACACATCTATATAGGGGCGAAAAGATCATGCATTTGGGTCATTAAGGTTAGGGAATATTTTAATCTGAAAAAAATTAACTACAAAATCATAATGTCCCTAACACACCCTAAATGCCATTTTTGAAAATATAATTTTCCTTGATTAATGTTTAATGATAACTTGATCATAGATCAATTATTGAAAAACACATGGCACCATTTGAATCATCTAACAAGTCATCTATTCTTAGTAAAGGGTGTTTGTTTTTAATGGTGATTTTATTTAGCTAGCAATAATAAATTTATAACCACATAATGCCATCACTTTTTTCATGTCTAACATTGGAGAATCCATGGATAAACACTAGGTCATATTTTTCCTTGTTTAAGAAATTCAACTAACTCTAGAAATGATTAACAGTAAGGAGATTTTGATATGAGTTCAGATCTAGGAATTAGGTATATGACATGTTCTACTATTCTTATAATATCTAGATAATTTATCTCATCAAGAATTACATCCCTAAATTATGAAATTACAAGCTTGATATTAATATATAACTTGAATTTATCACATTGGTTAATTTTCATAGCACAAGAAGTTTATAATGTTTCTTTACACTATTTTTTAATTATATGGCTGAGAAATCTTTTTAAGGGTATGGGTTACTTCTCCCCTGGTAGGACTTCAAATGACCACATTTGGTGTCGTAGAATTACATATTTATTCTATCATTCGATATAGGAATTATACATTTCTAACCATCCCACACATATGATAGCATTGTATTTACCTAAGTTTAAGACATTTAAATTATCACTTGTTTTTATTTCATCTAATTATAAAGTTAAATCTTCAATAAGTGAGCCATTTTGTTTGATTATTCTCACATTTGCCAACTCTACTTTGATGGGTTTGATAATTTTTGAAGATAACCAATGTTTAGAAACTATGTTGAGAGAAAGAAAATTATGGATATTGCTTAAATCTATAATACATTTAATGTCTTGATCGTTGATTTTTCCTTTAATTTCCACAAGTGAATTTTGGAGGTGTATTATACCTGTATCAAATGCTACATCTATTTTTATGTTGGGTTACTCATTTTATTTATCTTCCTAACTATGAGGTTGAAACAATCCCTTTTAATCATGGGACACTCTCAATTATAGTGGTTATTACCACACATACACCACGTAATTTTGGAAAAAGTTTTTCCATGGTGATTGTGAGATTGATGATTTTTATGAGAGTTTAAAAATTATATTGATCAAAGCTATGTAGTGTTATGATCAAATTGATTTCTATGTTCTCTTTTATTCAAAAAATGGTGTAAGTTATTTTGACCACCCTTTCTCTTATCGTGGAATTTTCTAATGTGTTTCAAATTGTTTGGCCATATTTGTAGCATCATCAACTGAATTTGGTTTTCCACACTAAACATTGGCTTTATTATCTTCTCTAAACCCATTGAAAAATATCACTATTCTATCCCTCCCCTTTATAAATGGTAAGAAATGATTCAAATATTTTGAATCTCATTTATACTCACTGGATGAATGTCAACTTTTTTTAATTTGAAAAATTCATTGTATCATACTTGAATAAAGTAATCAGAGAAATTTTTCTTTCAAATATATTTGTTAATGTATCCCTTAATTTTTTATTTATTTAATTCATGTGTACTGATATTATCCTACCACTAGTTTAATGTCATAGCTTTTAGTTAAAAAATGAGCTACATGGGATCTTCCATAACTATTAGTTCCCTATAGTTCAAAATATCATTCTATGCTAGATAGCCATTGTTCTACTTCCTCTCCGAAACATACTTCTCTAGAGTATTCAAAAAAATTAAATTTTATTACAAAGTTATCAATTTCTTTATGATTTATATCCTCATATTTAGATTCAGTGTTGGGATCACTAGAAAAATATTCTAAAGTAGTAGTTTCAACAATTTAATGTTTTTATTTTCTATATTTTATCCCTATCTATATTCAATTTTGAATTTCATTCTTTCTATATTGGTTTTTTTGTTAAGTTTATTCCTTTTTAATTTAAAATTTTCTTGTAAGTTTTTATATTTCTAGAATTATCTTTTGAACTTCTCCTTACGATTGTTGCTTTCATTATTCATGATCCTCATATTTGATTGAGCAACCCTTTATTTTATAAATCTATGGTCACCATTGTTCCACCTGTGGAGATGAAAATAAACATTGAATATTTGTCTCCTAAAATGCTAACTTCCATTATTAATAAAAAAATTATATCCTTCTTTTCATAAGCTAATATATTTTCTTATTCATTGATACAATGTCCAAACTAGAAAATTCATTACGAATAACATTTTGGATTATCATCTAAACAAAATATTTATATATATAATCTTACTTTGATCAAATGATGTGAACATTAACATTTTATAGTACAAAACAAATATATACTGATATGGAGTCTAATGATAGGTATCTTGGAGATAAAAATAACTATTTTCAATGAGATCTTGGATATATTTAAACATAGATGAGTCATGTGACCCAATAATGTGGTCACATTCTAAAACCAATCATGTAGTTGGATTTTTCAGCCAATCATGAGACTTAGGGTTATGGATAATACGGTTCAAGGCTTAGCAGAGTAGCATTAAAGGATATGAGTGCCTTAGGCAATAATTAGAGAAAGCCCTTCTCACGATTTTACTTAATAACTTTTTCCATGGAGTAAATAAATAAAATCTACTTGCATTATAATCTTTAAAAAATTGTATCAGGATGATAATAAATCAAAAATTTATAGATATTTTCATACAAAAATAAAAATAAATCCTATAAATGACAGATAATTAATCTTAGGAGGTGCTCAAAATACAAAAATATAACTTTTTATAAAAGGTTGCTTACAAGTCAAATTTAACAATATCAAATACATGATCAGGCTGAAATGTAAACAAAGTACCATTGTTTTGTGAAAGTGATATTTCGACCAAGCCCACCAATTCCTCCATAAAAAACAATAGACATTTCCCCCAAAAAGGAATACAGAATTCAATACTCATTTCCCTCAATTATATTCACCTCTAATAGATATACAAGTGACATTATCAAAAATACATGAATCTTTTCCTAAAAAATATTACACGCCTAGATAAACTTGGAGAATGAGTAACAATAACAACAAAATCATATGAGCTAAAAATATGCCATATTTATGTAAATAATTTCAAACTTGTTATATTGGTTTGTTATGAGTATGCATGAAATTTATGTGACTATATAATAATATCAATAAATGCAGCAATCAATATTGAATCTTTAGGTAAATCATTGTAATGATAAGTTCTAAAAATAACTAACAATAAGGGAATTATTTGGATTTAGGAGCCCTTCAAATTTTGGCTCCCTAAGAAACTGCCTAGTCAACCTAGGGCTTAATCTCCCCTTGAGGCTTAGTAAGGGGAAAGAAGAAAATAAATAAATCATGAGATGTATACATGGCCAAATTAAGGCTTTGCAAATTTTTGTGATTAATATATTTGGATAATTATATTAATCACATATTATCTTAGGCTAGGCCATTGAGTTTGCTTGGAGTTAATAAGAAGTGATGAAAAGCGTCCATAAAAGAGAGGGAAAAGTGAAGGGTTATTCACTCTTGCGAATCTAAAAATTCAAAGACTTGTTGTTTTTGTGACTTGTGTGAAATACATTATTGATATTGATACATGTGGAAGAATCTAAAATGCTGGAAGTTCTCAGGAATTCATAGGGTCTCGAGATGCATGGGTTCTCATTGTTCATGATATTCTCGAGGGATTATTTTGAAGCCTGTGTGACCATAAGGTTGATATCAAGAGTGTTGAAATAAATTAATCTCACAATGATATAAGATACGTGGCCCACTCATGTGTTGATAGATTTCAACCAGTGACGTTTTAGCATTATCCATCAAACATGTGATCTCATGATCATACACATTGAAAGGTAATTCCTTGCATGAATTCTAAGAACTCTACAAAATGAGAACATATTAGCTATAAATATTTGGGTGCGTGGAAAATTTTCAGCTTACGAGTGATGAATAAATTGAGAGTTTTCAAGAGGAAGTGGCCGAGTACATTGATAAAATTGAGATATCACGACTTGTCACTTAGTGATTGCAAAGAGCATTGTGGATATATGGACCAATGGAAATATGTCTGTATGTTTCATATTAGAAATGTTAGCACATCATGGTTATACTAGACAATTAAAAGACATTTAGCTCATTTGTTTCTCATCATTAAAATCACATTCTTCCATTACACTATATACACATAGAGATGTTTAATTAGAAACATATTTTGGAAAGGTGGATATATTGGATCATATATATATATATGAGAAACATAGGCCCTCTAATTTTAACACATATCTTTTAAGATCCCAAGCTATGATACCAAATCTAGTGTGCCTAATTCTACATCCTTTGTTTGTTATTTACAATAATAATTTGACATAATATAACCAATTTAAATTGAAATACATATTGTAAATACATCAATAAATTCTTATTTTGATTTTATTTACAAATCATATGACAATAGATCAATATTATTAACTTTCATCAATAACTCAATGTTTAAATATGTATCTAAAGATAAACTTATTCTATTACATGTTTTCCAAGTAAGCCAACACTCTGACCACACTCAACAACAAGGAAACAATATGAACTTGTGTTACAAAGTAGCCTTATCTAAGATATTGAGAAGTGTACTCTTTTCCTCCTCTTGGACCCACTCTATGGAACACATCACATTTATCTTGTTATAAGTATCCTACCCTTTACCTTATAGATAATTAAAATTCCTTATCTTTTCTTATAAAAGTTACACATATATATTATTCTAATGTTTTACCCACTATTTAATGTGGAAGATCTACTTACAAATGGATGCAATATCTCATTACAATATGTTTTTAAGACAAATTTTAAAACAAACCTTATTCTTTGAATAGTATACAGTCTTCACATTATTATTTGTATTTACCTTTACACATGAAATATACGAAATACTTATAGATTCTATTTTTTTACCATCACCATTTTTATGGGATTTAGTCACAAAAAGATGTACCATAAATTTACATGCATTGGATTCATAACAAATAAAATAAAGCACCATCATTTACTGAAATAGAACTTACCTATCTTTCTTATGAACTCCTCTAGTAGTCTCTACCAAATCTTAAGAAACATTTCTCTAAACATCCATAAATGTAGAAAAATCATTATCTATAGACTATATTTATGTATGAAGCACTCCAAATGAGGATAGGAGTATACTAATCCAATTCAAATGCATCTCAAAGTGAAATTAATAATTTTCTATGTATTTAGTATATCAAAAGGGGTATTTTCTCTAGTATTTATCTATCTATAATAATACTACTTTAGTACTTAGTTGTAGTATTCTATAGTCTCACAAAGGGTACATTATAAGTATACCTAGTTATAAACCTATTTCTATTGAGGAATGAAGTAAAAAATAGGGGGTGGTACTCTATATTTGCATCCAAGATTTCATAAGCACTAGGAGAACTGCATGGTATTTGATCCTCTCATCTGGGAAATGTAGTGTAGTACTTGATCAAAATCAACAGATGGTTGGAAAATAAATAATACCAACTCCAACACACACCACCTTATTTTTTTTTAATGCATTTTTGAGTGATAGATTAGGAAACTATGGTTATCATCATAACATGTGCATACACAAACATTTTAAAAGAAATTAAGGTAGATGAATCTAATCAAGATAATTATTAAGCAACCTATAAAGAAATGTAGGTGTAAAGTGGATCTAGAAAGTAATGTCAAGGATCGAAATACCACACAATAATCTCCAAGTTTAGTGCTATTGTCCAATGACTTTTTAAGGCTCCAGTTCATATATGAGGTAAAATTAAACCTATCATAGCCTATTTTTGCTAATTCTCGATAAAAAAGTTGAAAACATTACGAAATATAAGTCACCTCATTCCCTTTTTATTTCAATATATTTTAGCATGTGTAAAATTTGAATGTCTAATTGTATAGAAATTATATGTATTGTTAAATTAAAATTTTGGAGAATTTATATACAAATTCTGATTGTGCATTAGTGTTAATATTCAATCCAAATTAAGTACCTAAATACATATTATTTAATTTTGCATGTAAATTTTTTGTAGAAACTTTAAGGTTTAAGATTTTCTTTAAGGGTTTGATCTTTATTTTTCAATTGTAATCTCTACATATTAAATATATATAAATATTTGCCTATGATATCATCCTTGATATACCTCTTTTAGGGTGTACATACTTTGTAAGGTTTTATAATTTGAGCTGGAAAATATCTATATTGGTATTTTGTACCCTTTATGTAAAGTGTTAGGATAAGTGGCCATCCTATTGAGCATGCTCAACTTCCATATATTCTTACAAACATCAGACATCCAATGGATATTACTATTTATTCTCCTAATAAAAATGATGCAATTATCAATTAAGAATGCCACATAACGATGACCACCTACAATATAATAAAATTATATTCAAATATTCCTTCATAAAATTGAAAAATAAAAATAAATCCATACATAATAAGTTAATGGTGTTGACACTAAATAAATTTAATTCTTATATAATTTTTTTGAATCTCTAAAAAAAAGCATCAAAACATTGGTATAATCATCAAATTTATCCTTGAAGATGAATCTCGCAAAGATCAATCAAATGAAGGAAAATATTCACTTCAGTTGATCAATATGCAATATACATATACTCCACCTACATCTCATGTTGAAGTTCCTACATATATTAGGATTGTAACTACCCTTGATATGGGAGAACCTTTAATTAGTAAAAAATTCTCATGTCTACTCCACCTACTCTTACTACTTTCACATCACTTGTTGTGCACAAAAAAACACATTTAAAAATGATAACTAATGCACATTTTCCCATGAATGTAATTCATGTATTGCATGGTAATAAATAATGATTAGAATAGGGAAGGTCTAGTGACTTTATTGTCATGGAATCATATCTTTTACTTCATAATTAATTAAAAATTAAAGTGTCTTCCTATCATTTTCATATCGTTTATTCACTCCTAATATTTATATATAAGAAGGTAGATGAGATCAATGATAATTGTAGTGTCCCTATCTGATAACACAACTTTGCAAGGGGGTGTATTGTAAGGCATGTTTATTGGGATTTGTAACAAGTGAAAATTTAATTAGTGGAAAAAAAACAAATCCCAAAAATATTCTAAAAAATGCCCCTATATTACAGTAGGTACAAATGTAGAATAACACACATGGGATGTGAACTATTTGATCAGACACCAAGAAGAATGTAATCAATTGGACTACAAGATATATATAAAATTGGGACTGGAGTAGCATATGGTCATCCATAAATTAGAATATGGAGGGTGACACATCATAAATGACATATCAGAGCATGGTATATAAAGGGAATGGAAACTATTGTCTATTGTTATTTTATTATTGTATGTAAAAGAAGAAGAAGATTGAGGAATAGGAGGCCCTTTATTCGACTGAAATGTCTATATTTTTTATTTTTCTTCCTCTACTTATTACCACCTATGATATGTGTACTATAACCTTTACAACACCATTCTCAAGATAGATGATGGCTACCACTTTGTTTTTCCTACTCTTTATATTTTATTCAGAGTAGTTGTTGTATTGTTTAAGACATTAAAAGTGCCCTTTCCTACTTTCCCACTTATGTCTCTACAAGTTTTTTCTCTTCCAATATTCCTTTGCATGAAACCATTTGTTTTTCCATTCTCTTCCAATGCATAAAAAGGGTAATTTTGTCTTTTACTTTATGTTGCACACGTTTGGACAGATGGTTGTGTAGATGTAGTGGAAGGAGTAGCAACATCACCCACATATTTTTCCAGCATTTCCTCCCGCTTATGATCAAAATAAATGCATTGGAAATAGATTAAAGACATCCATCAAAAAAAAAAATTGTTTATTTTTGTTATTACTGAAAATGTCATGGTATTAAATGGTGTTGAGATATTGGAAATATGTGTTTGTTGGAGATATTTGAACCTATCAAAGAAAATAGAACTGGACAAGGTAAATACAAAGTTACACGGGTTGTGCTAGCATCTTGGCACGCTCTTAAAATAAGATCTTTAAAAAAGAGCATGGATTTATAAAAAAACATAATGGAGTTTTGGAATGAATATCTTGTTAGATGTTATATTTGTATATATCACGTAGATATGTATGCAAAATTTAGAAACCTGAACTTGACAAGTGAACTATTTGATAAAATTCCTTGAAGGAATGTGGCCTCACAAGGAAAGAAAATTCTTTGTTATAATGCATCAAACCAATGTAGACTAGTGAAATGTGTGGATTATATGATATGCTCAAAAATTATCTACTGAAAATGATTTGGAGAGTTGAACAAAATAATTTTGGAGGGTGTAGAGTAATAATCGACAACCATTAGTGCCGAATGTGAAGGTTTTTAGAATGCATGAAAATTATTTGACAAAATGTCGTGGCAGCCTGCAAGATAGCTAAACCCCTCTCCTTTTCTACCTCGTTATAAATAGGCATGGGAATATTCGTCTCCCTCTCTAGTTTTTTTTATGTTATGCTAGCATATGAGATTATAAGTGTTTTTAATTTTAAAAATGAAAACGTTGATTTTACTTTAATGTTCTGTTAGTATGAACAAACCCTTACCCCATGAGAGTAGCATTTTCCAACTTGATAACATTTCCCGAGTCATGGGTAAAATGTATTAAATGTAAAAAATTATCAAATCTATGATCTAGATTCTTTTAGTGATGCATTATCTCATATTTAGAATTAATCAAATGAAGGAGACACCTACTCATATGCTTGTGATCTACATTCAGAAATACCTCATAAAACTAAACTATATGTCACAAAAACATTGGTTATCACCTCATATCCCTTCCATGTATACGAAGAGTGGTGAGATATAGTTTGTCTTCACTATGAGGGTTGGATAATATGCGTTGCCTTTTTTTTCGGGGCATGTTTAGCCTACTAGGTGTCGACATAAGCTACTAAGACTCATTTTTTCCCTCTTAAACGAAACTTCCAAACTGAGTTATGTGAAATTGATTATGTTTTCATATAGTTCCTTGAGATTTTGGTATCTATGGGAATAGGTTGGAAGTACCCAGGAATTTTTTTTGTCACCTATATACACTTTATACAAGGCCATTTTTTGGCCAGTTAAAATACGTTGAAACAATAATTCAAATTTTAAAATACGTCATTTCACCTTAGAGTTACACCTCATTAACATGCATCGTGTATATATTCTTACCATCCTTAACTATCAAGTATTCTTTATTTATAGTAATAGAGGTCAGGAGAGACCTTTACCTCTTTCACTTGGCATTCACCCTTTTTAGAGGTCGTTTCACAACCTATTTTGGCTCTTGAGTTATATTATAATTTAGATCTTAGGTCACCGTTTATACCATCCAACCACCCCATTTGAAATAAAAAGTTTTTTCGTTTAGTAAAGACTCTTTTTTCCATATAATTTACATAATCATGTTAATGGTATTAATAAATAGGTTAATGTGAAAGAAAAATAATACTATTATATTTCTCACTCTCTCATTTCTCTCTCTAATACTAAATTTTAAATGAAATGTGGTATGACATGGAAAGTTATGGATTTTATCTCTCTTCCTATGTCTCTTCATCCTAAACTATGAGAAATTATGGTTATGTAACTTTGTATGGATTGATGTTTTTTCCCCTCATATTTTCTCTCTCTCAAAAATATTAATTCTAATGGAACAAATAATGGCTATGTTTGTTTGGGGGACAAAAAAAATTAAATCTCTAGATGTATGATTTCATAACTAGGTAGATAACGGGGTCATTCCATTCCATCTTAGTGTTGACACCATGTGGATGCAGGTGGTAGGCCATGGATGGTGTAATTTTTATATTCTCATGATATGTACTTTATTTATGGACATCCTAACATTATATGTATATCTATAATTGGAAAGAGAATTTTTCATATCATTTGTTTGAAAAGAATGTGTAGTTGCATTATGATATATTGTTTTAATTTGAGAAATGAAGAAGGAAAGTATTAATCCAATTTGTAAAATATCTCCCATGTTAAATGGTATGAAGTTTCATGTAAATCACTCAATGCTGAAAAATAGAGAATTTAACATGTAATATTACGCCTAGGAAATAAAAAAGTTAGTCACTTTTATTAAATGAATTTTTGTGTTCTTATACTTTTTAGAATAAATTCACTAAATTATTGTTGAAATTTATCAAAAAAGTGTGGTTATGTATTTAATTGCTATGGTTCCATTAAACTCTCAAAAAGTGATGGACTTGGTTATTTTATTTCCTATTAAGATACTTTTTCATGTGTGATAGAATTGTCAGTTCCAAATCTATCAAAATCAGATTGCTTCCTAAATCCATTCCTATGATATTTTGACCTTGATTAAATTATGATTCATTAAATGAACCACTACTCTAGACCAATGGGAAATTCATTTTGTTGTCCCTTCATATATGCTTGGCCACACTTTGGAAACAAATGTCTTAGGTATTTTTTCTTGCATAAGATAACAAATCCTTGTACCTTTACACGTCACGTTAAGGATCAAGTTTAATGTATGGAATAGTACTCAATCTATAATAAGAAATCCCCTTATGTAATTACCTTGCATATATCCTTATGATCTTTGAAATATTACACATAGTTAAGAGTTCCTTAAAATTGGTAGCTACTAGGAACTCAAGGATACACTTATCATGTAAATGAGTGTGAACATGATACGCCTCGTCATAAGATGGTAAAGTTTTTCCTTGGTATTTTTATTTTATGAAAGCATGGGAATGTCTTAACTACCTTGTTGTAGACTTCCTTGTAGATTGTTTACCTTCTTGTGTAAATAGGGTTAAGATTTGTCTAGTACCTCTTAAGAGGTCGTTTGTGGGTAAATAAGTATTCGTAAATCAATCATATAAATGATGTTTGTTAAGATGCTAGTGGGGATTTAAAGAGTAACTGAAGACACTTCCTTAACTTAAGGTTAGCCATTTTTCTATTGATAAGAAAAGAAAGATTTGTTTTGTGCGGGATATTTACCTTTGATAACATCCTTTCTCATCTCAGAGATGAACCGTATAAGGATCACGAGTGTGGAAGACATGGATTCAATTAGTAATTAAGATTTGGAAATTTACCAAGACTAGATAATATAGATGAATAAAGTGTAACTCATAGCAGTAAACACATAAATATTTAGACAATGACATATGGCTTGTGAGCATAGCTTGTGGTTTATTGAAGGAGGGATATCTAAGAAAAAAAGTGGTTATAAGTATTTAAACCATGAAAAATGTGAACACTTTTGAACATGTTATTTGTTCTTGTCCTCATTAGTAATTATATTTGTGTGTGATGTTTTTCCTATTTTAAAACAAATAATCCAAGTCTTTTGAGTTCTTAAATCCCTAAGTGGAAATTAAGTGTTATGCGAATCATAAAGTTTCTATAAACAAGGTTAAAAGGAGATCTATGTAACAATGCAAATATAATTAGAACATGGGTAATCGAGATGAAACTATGAAATGATTGTTATAAAAGTCTTATGCACCTTGAGTGATGACAAACTAATAAAAATGCCTAAGACGATCTTAAAAAATAAAATTTAAGGAGGGCACCATTGAGATCCAAATTTTTTTATTAAAATGGGAAATATATATAACCTTAAAGTATGAACAATAATTTAAAATGAAATATTTAAGATTTAGCTTTATGAACAAGAATATTTTCCTATTAGCTAAATGATCTCCAATCTATAAGATTAAATGATGAAATTCAATCATAACAAAGATGTAACCATGAAATATGTAGGATATTTTAGCCTTAGGATTCTCATGTCGGGTTGAGTCACTAAAAAATGTACACCCTTTGTGAGTAATTTTGTTAACCGTGAGCTCTAGTGTTTTTCCTGTTGTCTATGTAGGTCCATGTTTGGGGTAATGTCCCTTGTGATATTAGGTTATTCTATTTGGGCTCTTTTGGTGTCATGTAACTAGTAAATAAAGAGAAAAAAATTATTTCAATAAATTTACTCTTTTTTTGGGTGTGAAATTTGGTCGGCATAATAGTCGGTATCATAGTGAAGGTTTAAACACTTGAAACTTTGGGATTAATTAGTAGTTAATATCGATTATTTTTTTTGTGTTTATAGCCCATGTGTCATGTCTTTCCATGTTTTCATGTTATGTGGAGTCATGGTGATTCACCCTAGTCCACTAGTTATATTTGGTATGTGGCTCCTAGCGAGCATATCATATAGTGGATCCCGAATTCCTTGTATGGACTTGTATTGTGAAAAAAAAAAAAAATCTTTAGATTATGGTATATCAATTACTTAGTATAATTATTTTGGGTAGTTTCAATATGGATTACACTTGGGAGATCATTACAAAATATATCAGGATTTTTCATTTCATTCATGAGTTCTATCCTTCATTCATTGTGACGGTTGCATCAAACATTTTAAAGTAGAATATCTAATACGTGGCAATGTTTTTCACTTGAGAAATTTGGTTTTCTCATTGGAATACTTTACTTATATTTTGACCATTTCCACATATTTTCATACTACATTATCGATATTCTGATTACTCATCATGGTAAAATAATTGTTGTTATGTTAAGATACATTATCCCTATTCTTGTGCATTTAACAATTGAACATACTTACCCGATTTCATGGATAACACTTGTGCACAATGAAAAATTTAATTAAAGATATGGACATGGGGTAAGAATCTCTAACTAAACCCCAAAATATTTAAACAAAGTGATCAATGGACCATAAGATAAGAGATATACAAGCATTCATAACTTTGTATACATTAATCTTGAAAGAAACAAGAAAATCTAGCATATTTAGTAATCCTCTACTCTTGAAAGCTTTAAAATGAACCTAGGTAGATTCTAAGAAATTAGTTTGTGATTATGAGAATGAGAGCTCACCATTATTGGATTCAAGGCCAATGGTTCTTCCCGTTTAATCAATGCTTGTGTATGTAGTGCAATGGAAAAACAATAGCTCAATAAAACAAATATAATAAGCTCTAAAACCTAAGAAAAATGCTATAGTTTATGTTAGGAAGGAGGAGAGTTCTTAGAAATGGTCTATGGGTAGTGGGTTATTTATAGTTTTCCAATTTTAGAAATGGGAGAATTTTGGTGCATGTGGGACTAAAAATGAGTCAAAAAGTTAATTAGTGAGTCAAAGTAAGATTTGACTAGGCTTAGAAGAGGTTAATCATGGTTTAGGACTAGTTAAACTAGGTTAGGCTAGTTAATCCTATTTAGAGAGGAATTAGGGTTTTAAGAGGGTTTTGAGAGGTCTAATCAATCCAATGAAATGGATTGATAGACTAGGAAGTTAGTAAAAGTGGTATATAAGAGGGTGAGAAGATGGTTTAGCTAATAAGGGACTATATTAATCCCATTAATTGGTTTATAGGATAAATACAACCAAAACAATTTCATAAATGATGAGTTAGATAGGTCTAATTGATGAGGTATTGTCAATTTGTGAGAAGGAGAATAGTTAGTGCAATATTAGGAATAATAGTGCTTTGATTAAAGTACAGGTATCTACATTTTCCCCTCTTTGGGGTGACGTAGGCTACGTCACTTCAAAGAAAGTAGAAAACATAAGCAAATGAATTTTTTTGAAGGGTTAGAAGAAAAATTAACCAAATGAAGGATGCCCCCTCAAGTGTCGATGGGGTGATGGAGGAACTCAATCAATGATCGAAAAGAGAGATTAAGAAATAAAGGTGTGAAGAGAATATGATAAAACAACAAGAAAATGGGATATTGAGCTATCCACAAACAAGTGCTTACAGAAACTATTTGTAATCTTCATTTTTCTTAGTATCCTCATCATCAGTCCTTAGTAAAATGTAAGCATACGAAGGAAGTGTAAAATGGCATGAAAATCCTAAATAAAATCAACCATCCATTCCTAAAACAACAAATCCATGAAACATACAAACATGTAATGCAATACGAGAAGTAAACAAAATCAGCCAACAAGGAAATAAGTACAATCCCAAACACTCAAACCAACAACGTTCAAGATGGTTGCACAAATATTTTGTTATTGGGTTGAAATCCCAAATGTTCTGATAAACGAAAATGGATGAAAATGATTCCCAAGAAATTGGTATATGCAAGGGAAAGGATGGAGGACACTTAGGTCCAATGAAAAATCAATTTGCACAACAAAACAATACCAGAAAATTCTTGTCCCTAGAGTATCGACAAATTGAGGAGCGTAGCTTTTATAAATGGGTTGGAGATTCAGATGATCCACGAGTCACTGTTTCAAAACACGTGGAAATTCCAACAATATATGAGACAAATGCCATGTGAAAGACACATATTTCAGTTGTAAATGAGTTGATTTACCAATTTTAGTCCATTTTCAAAGTTTTCATATTTTTTTCAAGAATTTTTGATGATTTTATAATTTTTAATTTTTTGATTGGTAAGAAGAATTTAAGAGATGAAAAGATCTCCTAAAAGCATACAAAAATGCCCCAAGGTGAAGAGAACGGTTGTCAGGTGGCAGTAAAAATACCCTGGCGAGTGCCAAAATAATTAATTAATAAAAATAACCATCGCGACAAGTGATATAGAAGAAAATAGAAGAAAATGTGAGAAAATCACACCTGGAACATTTGTAAATTTCCCAAGGTGAAGAAATGGCCGCTAGGAAGCACTTAGTGCTCCATCGTAGCGAAAATTTGTAAAAATAATTATTTAAATATAAAAAATAATTAATTTGGTGAGCAAAAGAAGTGTTAGACTGATCACAACGAAGAAAACATGCTCTAGGGGAATCATGAAAACTTAATATACTCACTGGGGGGTAAATCAATCATGACTAGTTCATTTTTAGCAGAGATCTTGTGAATTTTCATCGCAGTGAGTGTGAAATCCCTAGAGTTAGATGGCGAGGCTATTGAGTAGGAGCAGAAGATCAAATTACATATAAGAGTACCTTTGGGACCCAGTCGACAGACCCTACATGAGTTCCGTAACCCTACTTCATCATTTTTTGCATTTAATGTCAATTTAAAGAAATTTTGAGCTAGATAGGTTCATTTTTGGTGCATCTTCAAAACTACGAGTACGTGCATGTTTAAATGTCAAAAAATGGGTACGCACATGTGTATCCACTAAAGGGGACACATATGCGTTGGGAGGGGGAAAACAAGGACGCACATGTGTGCGCACTGAAGGGAAAGAACATGTGTGGAACTTGACACACATGCATCTATGGTAGATAGGGGTAGTTAGATAAAAAGGGGTTGGATGCACTCTTCAGGGTAGAGGCATAGGCATCAAAGTGGAGGAACATATGAGATGGGTGCATACACATTGGTACAGGAGTGCATACGCTAAAATAGGTTCGTATGCACCAGGGAAAAGGAAATAACCTACCCTTGTAAACATTTAGCTAAGTATAGATAAAAAGTAGACTAATGTGTTGTAGAGGAAAGTGAAAAATTAGTATGTTAGAGGAAAGAACGTAGAATTTTACCAGAAAACTAGATAGAAGTAGATAGAAAGGTAACCCTAACATGTATTTCATTTTTTTATGCACAACGGATACTACCTGTCCTTCATACCCATGAGAGATATGGCCACCTGACAAAGATTGAGGCATAGTTTAATGAGGATAATCGAAGGATACTAGATATTCTTTTATACATTATGGGTTTAGCTTACGTGGCTGACATGCCATAGATTACCCTGGACCTCAACCTCCTGACTTCCTTAGCTAAGAGATGGTACAGTGAGAGTCAGTGGTTTTGGATTCCTACTGGTGAGATCACTATCACATTAGAGGACGTATGGTGCATCATGTAGGTCCCCATCCAAGGTGAGAAAATTTAGTACTTCAGCCACCATCCTGATATTGATTAGTGCATTCTTGAGTTGTTTGGCATTCCAGTGACACTGCGTCATGGGGTGACAGTCAGTCTATCGCAGTATATAGAGGATCCTGAGCTTGATCAAGTTGTGAATTATCTGATGTCTTTTCTTAGTGGAGTTTTACTCCCTAACAAACCAGAGCTTCTTTTAGGCTTGGCCTCATTAGAGTGATATGTAGATTGATCAATTTGGAGACATATTTCTAGGGCCAGTGCATATTGGCACACTTGTACTGGGATTTACATTTGATTACATACTACCATCACAAGATGGTAGGACCGGCTAGGCTTCTTACGATTTGGGCATGGGACCACATTATGATTGGTCGTCACGCAGATGTACTGAGAGTTTGAGCTTTAGAGGATCCTTCTTATATGGGTTGGGTTCCAATTGGAGATGACATGCGGCCGTATATGGTAGATGCATACAATTACCACTATGAGCTAGATGATATACAACATGCCGCAGTGGTATAGAGGCCATACAAACATTTTCAGTGGCCTCAAAATGTCCTAGAGATGAGAATTGTGGCAGTTGAGCACTTTATGTTGGGTAGCCATAGCTATATGGGAGATTTACAGGGTAGACCGGTGCTATAGATAATTTAGCATCACACAAGATGTACCTGGGCTAGACATGTGGTATGCTTAAAGGGCCAGAGAGTATTTTTACATGGGGCCATAGATTTTCAGGGGCTGATCATTAGCCAGCTTCTTACAGGTGGTGCCAACCATATGGTACCCTTGAGATAGGTCTGAGATCTGGGTTGTACACCAGAGTATGCCCCATTATACCACTGAGTGATTCATCATTGATTGATGATTCCTAGATCTGCGTACGATGCAGGAGTGAGTAAACCCCCAGTGGGGCATCTTAGTGGAGATGAGGGTGGAGGTGGTGGGGGTGATGGTGGTGATGGTGGGGATGATGATGACAATGATGATACTTTTGACATACATGTCATGATGGGGGTGGGTAACAAGATCTTCCATTATAGTAGCCATAGAGAGACAGGGCCTAGACCCAGACAAAGATAGGCACCCAGGGCTCCAAATATAGATCTGCCTCTAGTAGGAATATATGCCCCTTTATAGTAAGTGTTCCCACAACAACGCCCACCAATTCATGCTCCAGGGGGTGGTGGGGATGATGGATAGGTAGCTGTACTTTAGCAATAGTTAGAGGTAGCGATAGATGTGTAGCTACAGGTAGCAGGTACAATCCCTGATAGTAGAGAGAGATCAGGTGAGATCCCAGGCTACTAACATGGGTGATGGTGTAGCATGGTAGTCACATATTAGGTAGTTGGCAGTGTAGGGTGCCCAAATATTGAGCCTCCTACATCAATCAAAGACTCAGGTTCAAAGTGTCACTATACAACAGGATCAGGACGAGACACAGGTGCATGGATTCATCATTTAGAGAGACTAGGTGAGATCCCAAGTCCAAAATATTACTACAGACAAATATTGGGAGGCCGCCATTTTGAGACATGCCCATGCCGATAATGGCAGATTTACATGTGAGCGAGATGTTGTTATACAAACAACTTGTACCTTTTGAGATACATAGATGATCCAGGATATTATGAGAGCTAGTGGTGAGGCCTCGTATTATAAGGATACCTATTATAGAGTAGTTCCAATAGGGATATTATTTACACCCTATGATTAGTTAGATGTGATCAAGAAAAGCTCTAGATCACAGAGGTCAGGATGATTAGTAAAATCAGTACAACAATGAGTTGGGCAACAGGGTGATACACCTAGAGCCGACCCATCACAGGCACCATTGTTTTCCCCTAGGGCATAGACCAAGCAGCCCTAGAGAGGGTGAGATTCATGGTTGATTCTCCTTTATATAGATATATGTATACATACTTTCCTCTTATGAAGGCTGATTTTGATTGATATATGTACCGGATGTACCATTGTTTTGATTATGCCTCTTGATGAAGGCTCAATTTTGATATATGCCCTTTAAATGGAATATTTTTATCGATGATGTATATCTATTTTGAGACCGGTACTTATACATGTATATATGGAAATTCGAGGTCTTATGATTATGTTTTTTCATCTTTTTATATGATCTTATGATGATGACCCATGTTTATAGATGTATGAGTGTATCATGATGATGTATGATTTCTCATTTCCTATGTATATTTCATGCTTAGATAGAAATGTTGTACCACATGATTTTATATTAATTATATACCTTGAGACGGTATGATATGCTTTTAGTCATGAGATGTTATGGTTATATGTTAGCATTTAGGATGATATTAGATCATATTGGTGAAGTGGGGTAGATTTGTGATTGTGTGCAACCCCTCTTTCCCTCATTCATGATCTGATACGTGATGATTAGCTTAGTATACATGGATGATGAAAAACTTAGCATTTTTGTATATATTATGTATTAGATGATGGTATATGTGATTAATGATGGATGATATATGTGACAACCAATAGATGTGCATTAAACAAACACACAAGAAAAAGTTAACAAAAATACACAAATATATACATACAAAACAACACAACAATATCTAACTAACAATGAGTTTATGAAAAATTTATCAACATATTAAATTGACGATTAATCTAAGTAAAATGAATCCTAAAAGATGCACACAGTAGATGATGAAAAACAAAACAATATTTTATAAGTATGAAATTTTAAAAATGAACTCAATGTAACACACAACTAAACAAAACAAGATTCAATCTAAGGTAAGCAAATGAACGTTTCCTTAAGCCCTAAAACAATATGAAAAGATATGTACAACCAAAACTATACAAACTGACAAAAAAATTAATTAAATCACTACTTTATTTTTGTGGAACAACATTGACATATGTTCTAATGTTTTCTGGTTATCTTGAAATATAAGTTTTTGGGCTACTGTTTTCGAGTTTTTCCTAAGACAATGTTTTTGTAGCTTCATCCCAAGGGGGATTTTCTGAATGTTTATAATTTTTCGTATCCTTTTTCAAATGTTTTTGGTATTTTCTAATGTCATGTTCCCAAAGCAATATACAAAGACAAAGAATCATGGATGCTCCCAATGTGATGTAGGAATATACAAAGGGTATAATGTCTCACGTAGATGCACAAAAATTGAAATATGAAGGTTCCCCCAGTGTTAGATGGTAATATTCAAAGGCACACCCTTCGCACACATATAAGAAGAAATAAGCCAGATCATGACTTGACAAGATAGATTTGGTAGGGTTCTTAGACCTAGAAAAGGAGGTCAATCCTAGAAAGTTGTAATAGTTACCCATCCATATGCAAGAGTATTTTTTGACCGAAGAATCCCCCTTGAGCGTCAAAAACTAGTTTTCACAAAAACACCTACCCACCGCACCACAATTGTGTGGTTTTCACACATGGACAACCTTTTTTTTCTTTATTGTTTTCTTAATTTTCTCATGTTTTTCTTGTTTTTTCTTTGTTTTTCTACTTTTAAGTTCTTATCTAATATTCATGACATTCTTACACATAGAAGCGCTTGAGATGGATGGCTTTAATAGGTTTCATAATCTCTTTACCATCCAATTATGCTAGTTTGTAAGCTATTGATCCATATTTAGCAACCACCACATAAGGCCCTAACTAGTTAGCCTCAAACCTACCTTTATTTTCTTTGGCCTTAACAGTATAATTCTAATTTTCCTTTAGAACAAGATCACCTACATCAAATTCATTATGTGATTATCCATTTGTTATAACCTCTTGATACTCTATTATGGCAAACCTTTAGGTGATTAAGCACCCTTATACTTTTCATCCTAGTAATTCCAACTCTACGAGGTGAGAAACTCTATAGTCTTTGTCTCTATCAAGATAGTCTCGAAGAGATATTCTCATGGAGGGAAGCTCCACTTCTAAGGGTATGATGGCTTTAGTTGCAAAGACTAGGAAATATGGGGTCGCACCAGTAGGAGTGCGGATGGAGGTTCAATAGGCCCAAAGGATGGGATGTATCTGTAAGTGCCAATTACGGCCAGTCTTACTTACCATTTTCTTCATGATCCAGAGAAGAGTTTTATTAGTAGCTTTGACTTTCCCATTACCTTAGGGATAATAGGGTGTAGACCACTTGAGATGAATATGGAAGCATTGGTGCAATGGATTAACCATTTTATTCTTAAATGATTTACCATTATCTTTGATAATGGTGGAGGGGATACTGTAATGGCTGATGAGATGATTCATGATGAATTTGGAAGTTTGTGTACCAGTGACAAAATTAAGAGGCACAACCTCTACCCATTTTGTAAAATACTTGGTGGTAGTGATAATGTGGGATTGGCCATCTGAAGAAGGATGGAGCATCCCTATGAGATCCAGGACCCATTTAGAAAACATCCAAGGTGTTGCAATAGGATGCAAAGCATGTGCTAGCGCATGTATTAAGTTGTCATACTTTTCACATAGCTCATATTTCTTTACAAAATTGTAATAGTATACATCCATGGTGGGTAAATAATAACCTACTCTGAAGAGATTATTATCCAATACTATACCAATCATGTGCACTCCACAAATACCTTAATAGCGTGGACTGATTTAGTAATATCCAAACAACGAAGTAGATTCCCTTCGTAGCCACGATGATAAAGGGTTCCTCTTAGGATGGTATAATGGGCTATGCGGTCAATAAGAGCTTTATTTTCAGAATGGGTAATGTCTGGGGTAAATGTACCATCTTGTAGGTAGCTAAATATAGGGCTATACCAAGGGGAGGATGGACCAACAATTTCACATACCAAACAAGATTCTGGCATTCCATATTCGGGCACTCGTAAATGCTCTGTAAAGAAGGGAATTTTTCTCTCCTAAGGTGGAATGCATTAGAAAGATCCAATTGTATTCATAACATATGTTGATCTATTATGTGACCTCGATTTTAGCTCAAAGACAATCTATGTAAAATACTCCTTCAAGGTTTCAACTAGTTTGTTATATGGAACAAGTTTCTCATCTTTACCATTATAATCATCATTAACTTTCTTAATAATGATCTGGGAGTCCCAAATGACACGTAGCTATCTAATAATCCAAGTGATAGCTAGCTTGAGGCTAGAAATGAGTGCCTCATACTTTGCAATGTTATTAGTGCATGCAAATCCCAAACAAAATTCTCTTGGAATAACCTCACCCATGGGAGTGATGAGCACCACTCCTACTCCAGATCTGTGGAAAATGAATGATCCATTAAAATGAACATTCCATTTTGTAGACTCTTCAACATACATCATGGATGCATCTGGAAGATCCAAACACAAAGGTTCCATCCCTGGTATAGGAGCTTCTGTTAACTGATCGGAAAATACCTATCCTTTCAATTACTTTTTGTTTACAAACTCAATATCAAATTCACTAAGGATAATGATCCAATTAGCCATTCATCCTGTAAGGGCAGGTTAAGATAAGAGGTATTTGAGAGGGTAAAATTTGGATATTATTTTGGTCTTTTTGTGAAGGAGATAATGGAAAAGTTTCTGAAATGTGAAGATGACCGCTAAGCAGGACTTTTCAATTTGTGTTTATTTAAGTTCATAGGAAATCAAGGTGTGACTATGGTAATAAATTTCCATTTCTCTATAGTCTAGGTCGTATTAGTAAAGTAGTGCACCAAAAGTGAATTGGGTAGCTGAAATGTACAATAGGAGAGGTTCACCTAGGGTAGGGAGCATGATTACTAGCGGATTGAAAAGGTACTGTTTAAGTAGTGTAAAGGTCTTTTAACAATCTAGTCCCCAGTTAAATGCAACATCCTTTTTAAGGAGATGTGTAACTGAGTGGTACTTATCTACAATCTATCAAATAAAACGGTGGATTTCCTGAATTTTTCCTTGTAAACTTCTCAATTGTTTGATATTTGTAGGTGGAGGAATTTTTGTGATAGTTGTAACATTTATCCGATCCACCTCTATACCTCTCTGTGAAATGAATAACCCTAGGAGATTCCCTAAAAAAACACCAAAGACACACTTCTTAAGATTCAAATGTACTTCGTAATCTTGGAGACGTTGAAAAATATGTCTTATCACTTCAGGTCCTCTCGTTTGCTTTTACATTTTGCCAAAATATCATCAATGTAATTCTCCATGATGTCATTCATCATGTCATGGAAGATGAATGTCATTGCACGTTGATAGGTGGCTCTAACATTCTTGAGTCCAAAATGCATAACCTTGTAACAAAATGTCCCCCAAGGGGTGATAAAAAGTTGTTTTATGTTTGTCATCTTTGTAATTTAGATTTGGTTATAACCTAAAAAACCATCCATTAAGAAAAAAATTTCATAACTAGCGATGGAATTGATGATCATGTCAATATTAGGAAAGAGGAATTCATATTGGGACATGCCTTATTGATTTCATGGAAGTTAGTGTAGATGCTTATGCCAACGGGTTTCTTCTAAACTTGAACTATGTTAGATATCCAATCTGAATAGTCAATAGGTTTAATGAAATCAGTAGCTAATAACTTTTCAAGTTCTTCTTTGACAAGGAGTGCCATTTTAGGGTACATCTTCCTTAACTTATGCTTGATGGGTTTGGCATCTGGGTGTACAACGAGGTTGTGCATGACCAAGTCTGGGTCCAAACCAAGCATATCTACATATTACCATGCAAATATATCTATATAGTCTCTTAATAACTCCACACAAACCTTCTTTTCTTGAGCTGAGAGTGAATCTCCCAACTTTATTATTCAAGGTTCCTCTTCCAAGCCAATGTTGACACTGATCGTTTCTTCAATAGGAATTTTGGAAGTATCCTCCATTCATGTAGGATCAGGGGTTAGAGTAAGATAAACCTCTGTAGGTGTCTCATCATCATATTTGAATGGATATACCACTTTGTCCATATGTTCTTCGTTTTGTTTTTCTACGAGTTCTTAAAATTTTTTGTAGCTATGAGACTTGAGTTTACTCTTTCTACAAAGCTTCTATGAAGAATTATTACTCTTTCTTATGACTTTCTCCCAAGGGGTGATAAAAAGTTGTTTTATGTTTGTCATCTTCTGTAATTTAGATTTGGTTATAACCTAAAAAACAATCCATTAAGAAAAAAATTTCATAACTAGCGATGGAATTGATGATCATGTCAATATTAGGAAAGAGGAATTCATATTTGGGACATGCCTTATTGATGTCATGGAAGTTAGTGCTAGATGCTTATGCCAACGGGTTTCTTCTAAACTAGGACTATGTTAGATATCCAATCTGAATAGTCAATAGGTTTAATGAAATCAGTAGCTAATAACTTTTCAAGTTCTTCTTTGACAAGGAGTGCCATTTTAGGGTACATCTTCCTTAACTTATGCTTGATGGGTTTGGCATTTGGGTGTACAACGAGGTTGTGCATGACCAATTCTGGGTCCAAACCAAGCATATCTACATATTACCATGCAAATATATCTATATAGTCTCTTAATAACTCCACACAAACCTTCTTTTCTTGAGCTGAGAGTGAATCTCCCAACTTTATTATTCTAGGTTCCTCTTCCAAGCCAATGTTAACACTGATCGTTTCTTCAACCGGAATTTTGGAAGTATCCTCCATTCATTTAGGATCAGGGGTTAGAGTAAGATAAACCTCTGTAGGTGTCTCATCATCATATTTGAATGGATATACCACTTTGTCCATATGTTCTTCGTTTTGTTTTTCTACGAGTTCTTAAAATTTTTGTAGCTATGAGACTTGAGTTTACTCTTTCTACAAAGCTTCTATGAAGAATTATTACTCTTTCTTATGACTTTCTTATTCAAGAATCCACACATATTTTCCTATTCTCTAAAGTATGCACAAGCATCTAGTTAAATTACAAATCCTTTCTTGTGATCCCTAATCAGAATAAAATCCCTGAGACCCATGAATTCTGTAAATGCCTTGTCGTTTTCAAAGAAATCAATTAGCACATGAAATTGGTGATCCTAATGTACAAGTTTAGGATATAGAAGGGTTGCTTGGTAATTTTTTGAGGATTAGATTTGGATAAGGTAAGGACAACTGAATCAAGGAATAATTTATTGGAGGCAAGGTCCTCGTAGAGGCTACATTGGGTATTTGCGTCACTATCTCGAATAAGATGAGATGTCCTCATGTTTGGAAGAGGTGGCATCGATCTCAAAGGGTGGATCATCATGAGGTTATTATTCCAAGACCATGTCTGTTAGTTTTCAAATGAGGGATACGGATGGGTTCTAATCATCCTTGTGCATTAATACCACATTCAAACCCATTGTAACCCATGATGAGCATCATGTTGTGGCCTTTGATATACTACGGGGCTGATGACATGAAGCCATGTACCTTCCGACACTTTGCTAGTGGGATCCTCTAACATATTTTCCTCGGATAGGAGACCGCTAGGGATGAACTTCTCAAGTTGTTTAGGGAACTTATCCTGAGTGGTTTTGAACTAAAATTAAGGTTTACCATGTGTCCTAGGTGACACTAATAGATATGATATTAATAAGGCCTATTGAAGTGTGAATTTTTGCCGGGGCATATTTTTCTAACATTTCCTTTCATGATGTAAAAGGGTTGCCTAACGAAGGAAATTTTTTATTACAAGGAGTGAGTGAATCTAGATCCACCCGTTCTTTGATAGCTTCCATTTGTAAAGGAACAACAATATCCGCAGAATGGAATTCATAAGCTGCAAGAGAAAAGTTGTGCAACGCCCTACAATACGTGAATGGTTCTAGGTAAACCTAAATGGTGACTATTTGGTGCTAATGACACAACTCGGTACACTTATGGAAAGTTAAAGGAATGGCTTTTATGGCATGGATCCATGGGCACCTTAGGAGTAATTTTTATGGAAGATCCAAGTCAAGGAAATGGAATGTTGTATCATGAAAAGTGGGCCCTAATTCCATCAAAACTATTATAGTAATTGCTAACTCTCACTCCTCATTATCATATGATGTGATCGTAATCATGTTGGCCCTAGATCTATTTCTGAATGGCCCAGTTGTTTAACTAGCTTTAAAGTAAAAACATTTAGACAATATCCATCATCCACAAGTACTCTTTATATCTTATGACGGGTAACAACCAATTCTAAATATCGGGGTAATTTGTGCTCTAGGTCATTATGTGGGATTATAGTGTGATCAAAATTGATATGATCATTCGAGTCAAGGTGTGCAACCATGGCTTGAAGGTGCACGTGATCTACATCTATGAAGACTCTCAAACTCTATAGTGTTTTAGAAAATATGTTTTTATGGTTAGTAGATATTTTGAGGAGATCTAAGATCTATATCCTAGAGGGTGTCTTCTCCAAATGTTTTATTAAATTGTAGTGACCTTTCTGAGGGATAGTTAGGAGTGCGTCACGTCCCTACCGCACAACTTTTTTCTAAGATCCTAATAATATTGACTTGTTCATCAGATGAATAGATACATCTTATGATGGAATAAAAGGGACTATCATTAGTGGGATAAACATATGTAGAATTCCTATAGTCATTGGAAATTTTTCCGTGATCTAGCTTCCTTTTCTTTTTATCTACATTTTTAGGGAAGGGCTCTTTGAAGATACCCATTTTCTCATTTGGACCTTATCCTGAGTTCAGGGGACAATCTACACCAATTTTTCCCTCTTGAATGAGGTCATGTATGTAATGACATAATCTCAATCACCTGTCCTTTTTGTGTCCTTTAATATGGTGGAAATCATAGTACTCGTGCTCTTTGAACTAATCAAGTTTTGGAGCATCCTCTGGATATGGTACTATCATGGTTGGGTATTCCACCATGTTTACAACATCTAGATGTTTAAGTATAGCCAATATTGATTCGGTTATGGTGTGAATGTACATTTGGTGGGTGATTTTTGGTGAGGTCTTTGTGAGAGCTTTAAAAGCGGACCAAACTACTCGGTTTGGACTCTTTTGGAGTTTGTAATGTCATCATCAATGACGTGTTTGTTTTTGTTGAATAATTTTTGTTTTTCTAAGGATTTTGTTTCATTTTTGTCTTTCATGACTGATTTGAGTGTACCTTTTGTGATGAGATCCTTTTCAATATGACTACCCTTCTCTATAACTTCTTCAAAGTTAAAGCCCTAGTGCATTTGTAACTGGAAGGCTATTTCTAGGTTTAGGTTATTTGTAGCTAGTTTTTTTTCTAGTAAGGAACATGAGAAACAACTTGAAAACCCATGCCATTGTTGCAAAAATATTGCAAAGGTCTCATTGGGATTCTAATTTTCATTGTAAAGATCTTTCATTATGATATCATTTTCCATGTTGAATGGATAATGACGTACAAAATTTTCTACTAGCATGGGCCACGTTGTAATAGAGCCCTTGGGTATGCTAAAGAACCACTCTAATGCTAGTGCACATAGGTTATGAGGGAAGAGTCGTATTAAGAAATTATTGTTGTACATGGCCTCTTGGCAAGCATATAGAAGTCCTTTATGTGGTCACGAGGATCATCTTTTCTTTAATATTAATCGAATTTAGGAATGGTAAATTTTTTTAGGAAGGGTTTTCGTAACATGTCTTTATCGAAGGGGTAAGGGCATAGTTCTTCATTCAAGTATTTCCTACTATGTCCTACATTTCCTTGTTATAGAATAGTAAGAGTTTCCTTCATTGATTGTAACTCTCGTTGACTGATTTGTTCTTTGGTAGGTGATATTGGTCTTTGTGTCTTAGCCACTTTAAAAGTTGTTTCATTATATGGATCAAAGTGGAACTTGCTAGATTTTTGTTGAGTTTTTCTTTGTATACGTTCCTACTTGAAGAGCCTAAGTTTACCAATTTTTGGCTCAATTTTAAGATTTTTTTTTAAGTATCTTTTCTTCAACTAAAGGATCCTCTTCCTCATCAAACTTGGGAGGTGGTGAGGCTTTGCGTTTAATCTTCACTTTACACAAAGCCTTGTAGTAAGGTCTTCATGAATCACCAATTGGATTTGATAGGTCTCCTTAAACAGGGTTATGATGTTTCCCGGAAGTATAAGAATACTTTGTGTCAAATGGGTTATTCATGTCTAAGAGGGATCTTCATTCTTCTATTTTACGATTAATGACCTTATCCTCCATTTCATGTTCTTGTGGAATCTTAGCCCCTAATTACAAGACTCTTATGAATACTTCATTTCTATTATAGTTTATGTTACGAAGGATGAGAGTTCTTAGAAATGGTCTAGGGGTAGAGGGTTATTTATAGTTTTCCAATTTCAGAAATGGGAGAATTTTGGTGCATGTGGGACTAAAAAGGAGTCAAAAAGTTAATTATTGAGTCAAAGTAAGATTTGGCTAGGCTTAGAAGAGGTTAATCACAGTTTAGGACTAGTAAAATTAGGTTAGGCTAGTTAATCCTATTTAGAAAGGAATTAGGATTTCAAGAGGGTTTTGAGAGGTCTAATCAATCCAATGATATGGATTGATAGACTATGAAGTTATTAAAAGTGGTATAGAATAGGGTGAGAATATGGTTTAGCTAATAAGGGACTATATTAACCCCATTAATTTTTTTATAGGATAAATACAAAAAAAAATAATGTCGTAAATGATGAGTTAGATAGGTATAATTGACGAGGTGTCGTCAATTTGTGAGAAGGAGAATATTTAGTGCAACATTAGGAATAATAGTGCTTTGATCAAACTACAAGTGTCTACAACACTATATCTTTCTAGACATTCATGGTTGACTAATTACAATGATATGAGTTCTCTTTCAAATCATAAAATTTCCATGTAATGCAATCTAGCATTGATGCATTGACCAATTCTATTTTCCCCTCATACCTAATCAACTCTAACCATTTCACAACCCCAAAAAAAACCATTGGACTATTTAACATTATTAATCACATGAATTTCTAAGTGATAACCTTTTTAGAAGAGAACTTGTTGTTCTTTTCAAGGTGAGATTCTTTGGGTATATTGTTATTGTTGGATACAAATGTATCTATTCGAGCCATGCAGATATCTTGTGGGAGATTTGACTCAACCATACATTATGGTAGTTACATTATCTTTTCAATATCATTATTATACGCTATGATGTTCACTCGATTTTTTGGGTACCACTATTGGTGGCCATTAAAGGACACATAATGAATGCAATATGAATATTTCTATGTGTATTTTATTTGTAATTTGGAATTTCCATACAACCAACATTTTATTTAATTGATTTATTGAGAAGATTCAAGATTCTTGTTCATTTTTTCTTTCTTGTAATATTTTTGAAGTTTGAACATGGCTACTTGGCCATTTTCTTTAGTTGTCGATATTTTTTGGTTTCTTTTATTTATAGAACTAGAACCTTATGATTTTGAAGTCAGTTGGCTGAATGTCGTCAAGAGTTTAATTTGTATTTTATTTCTTGCTTGATGAGTTGGTTTTATCTTGTTGTATGGTATGTGCATGTCGTATGGGGGTACTCCAAAGGTGTCATGAATGCATGCATGGTGCTTCCATAACATGCCCTTGGTTTTGAGGTGACAGGGCTCCATGTTTTTATGACCATAGAGTGACCCGATCTCAGTTAGATATATGGTACTCAGCCCTCATATGGTGGAGTGACACTTATGATATTCATTCCTCTTATGATGGAGAGACATACAATACTTAGTCATCTATGGTTGAGAGAATTTTTATAGTGGAGTGACACTTATGATATTTAGTCCTCCTATGGTAGAGATACATATGATACTTAGTCCTCTATGGTTGAGAGACTTTTATGGTACTCATATTCTTATTGCTAGAGTTGCCTCTATGATATGCATTAAAGTTGGTGGATTTTATAGTGATTTTTGTTGCACCTTAAATCCTAGGATGATGTTTTCATCATTGTAAAAGATAATTTATTCATTTTAAAATTTAGGTTTGAGCTTGAGATTATTCACTTTTTCAGATTTTGGATTACTTCAGAATAGTGTAATTTTTGAATGTGGGACTCACTGAAATACATAAAAATGGGACAATAGATACTTTTGTTTAGTTATTTTAGCTTCGTTGAGGAATGGTTAATATGTAAAACTTCATATTTTATTGACAAATATTGTTATACTTGGATTCAAAAGGCACTTTACATAGTGATGAGGTTACTTTTGGTCTAGGGACCTGACTATAGTTGTGTTTCATCATACTCATTTCTCTAATGTCTTATACAAACCTCATGATATAGATTTTTGTATAGATAATTTGTTGTGGGGGACTTTGTTTAGGATGTTATGATATATTACCCTCATAGGTATCTCATGTCCTCTTGATGAGGAATGATGGTGATCTTATGGTAATTATATGACTTAAAATCAACATGTGACCTTTAGGTGCACTTGAACTCCTGAGGTCATGTAGGGAAAAAATATGTGGAATGGATATATGGATTTTGGAATGAAATACTTGAAGATGGGTGATTATGGTCAATAAGATATCAAAAAAGACTAATGTCTTCTATGGGAACTAAAGGGATTTACTCGTCTAGCTAAATAAAATCCTCTCTAACTGTTCGAGTGTGATGGTATAGTCAAGAAGGATACACACACATAAGAGTCTATCAATGTCTATGTGAAAACATCTCAACTTGTTGTGGAATGCATGGAAATTTCCTTCATTCACCTCATATAAATTTCTAGAAAAGTTCATGGAAATGCTAGAGGAAACGTATGAATAGGAAAAATTAGTGGGCTATGCGAATTAGTTCCACCAGGATTGTTGCGCAAAAATCCGTAAATGTTTTTGGCTTCTTTGTTAAGGAGATGCAATTGTGTAATAGTGACAGGTGGGAGTGGTGAGGATCGAAAGGCCATAATCTAAAGGCCCGTATTAATGTCGTTCTCAAGATAAGTTACATTAGGTTATGGGATTCGAGGATCATACAATATGTCTCTTGATTTTTGTGGTCCCTAAATGGTCATATGGTATGCGTATTCAATTAAGATAATGCAAGAAATCAAACTAATTAAATAAAGGAAATTTAAGATATGTTTTTGTGATTTTTCAATTATATAAAGGAAATATAATAATAAACAAAAATCTAATTAAATTAAACTAATGTTTTTGGATTTTATACTTTCTAGAAAATAATAGAAGAAACAAAAAATGAAGAAATTACTTCTACAATTTAATTACGAACCTAAAACAATAAATAACCGGATGTGATTATCTATCTGTGTTGAAACAAACCTAAGATATTATAATTAAGCAAAGCTTTTTCAAAATGTAATTGTGGATGTAAATTATCCATTCTATATCGAGGCATGGGAAGAAATCAAAGCTTCTCAGAAGCTTTTTTCCCCTACAAATTCCCTGGTATAAGGAAAGAAGGAATTAATGGAGTTTGTAAATTGAAATGGATTGATTTCCTAAAACAAATGCAGAAGCGTTTCTCTAGACAATTTTACCTTACAAACCCACAACAATAGGTAGGGAAGCTATATATCACCAGAATCTTTATAGCAGAAATAGAAGCTATAGTAATGATCTAACTATTGCAAAAATTAAAATTAAAATGGTTTGTTACTCTAGTCAATAATTTTCATACATATTAAATAGAGTATTCAAGAAAGATTTAGGAAATCCAACTACATCCCCAACCTAGAATTTGCAGTACTGTGGTAAAGCCAGTTGTGGTATAGTTTGATATCCCCTCAATTTATTTTCCAACTTCAATGTTCACATGATTCCAAGGAGTTGTCCCGTAATACAAAAGAAGAAAGGAAGAAGGTGTTAGAGCAATGGTGGCTTACTAGAAATCTGGTTGCAATGCTAGTAGAATAATAACAACGCAAGAGAATAGTGCTTGGTTTTGTAATTTCTAGAAATATCATGGTAGTATAACTGTGAAATCATAACAAAAATCTCCAACCAATGCTTCGGGAAGAAGCTTCATTTTTATATAACATAGGTTGGGATATGTTCTAAGCCATTTATCATCCAAAGGACTCCACATCATAAAAATAAGGGGAAGTTAATTTCAATGAATTTATGGCCATCTTTCAGTGAGGGAATAAACTTCCCTACCGAATCTAGAACTCGAGTAGAAAAAGGCAAAGAGTGTCATAATTGGTTGTAGAGCTGAGAAGGAATGTGAATCTCATGCAAAAACTCTTGACACTTGTGGAACTGTGCACATATTTGATGGCATAATGCTCTAAAGTGAGCCAAAAATAACGCATCTGATGAATCTTCCAAGCAGTAACATGCCCTTTGAAGTGACTGTTGATGCGTAATCACAACACCCTTGAATGTCTGCAACTTGATGGGTTGAAACTCTCAGTGTGATTACATAACATGGATTTTTTCCCAAAGTGTGGGAATTTGTAATCAGGAAAGCTCTTTGGATGAATGTTGGTTCCTATTCCTCTGTTCATATGCACACATTCAAATTGTAGAGGATCTTCTCTAATACCTACTCTAACTTGGAAAGGAGACAGGGTTAAGAAGATGCAAGAAATTAAACCTAAACTAACAAAGGTGGTGCACCAAAGGAATGTTGAACACCTGCTTTTCCATTAAAAACAAACCATTAAAATTGAAATACAACCACCATGCACATATTACCAGGATTGTAATGAGAGATCAGGAAGATGCAATAACAAAATATAGGGTTGAAAATCATCCACATACTTTTTATTGTTGCTCCAAAGCTTTGATATTGTGAATTACAATGGCCAAGAGGCAAGATTGCATTTAAAGTTTAGATGGGAGGTTTGAACTCCACAAATTCACATGTAAACAAGGGAATAAGGTAGGGTGTAAAACCAAAATGTCCAACCTTTAGAAAAATTCCCCTCCTTACAATATATAGGAAGAATGACAAAAGGGGGAAGAGAAGAAATTTGAAATCTTCCCTCAACCACCCAAAAATGAATTGAATACTCCTGTAAAAATGATGGGTTCTACTACAAAACCCATACCTCCGTATGTTGTTCCTTGTTGGGCAAAAAAGGAAGCCCATACCTCATTGTGGTGGTAGGTGAGAAACCTAGGACACCTCAAAAAATGGTGAACTATATTTTTCATTTTTAAGAACTTAGTGCATTTGAAGGTTGACGAGTCATTATGAAAAAATGATGAGCTAGGAGTTCCAAAACTCTAAAATTCATGCAACCTCTAAAATACCCAAATTCATACTTTCAGACATTTCCATTTCAGAGATTGAAATGCTATTCATCACCCAAATCGCCTTAAGAGTTTTGAAATTCTGAAATTTGAAGTTCTAAAACTCTGAAACTCGAAATTACCACTGCATTAACCCCAAAACCTGCGTTGACTTCTGAAATCCAAACCCTTTCAGGATTAAGACTTTCAAGATTTTAGACGTTTTTGGCAATTTTCTGATATTCTCTTTGAGACTTCTAAAACCCTGAGTCTTGAACCTCTGAAACTCTAAAACCCAAAATTCTAAAATTTCAGACTTTTGGAATTTTGGATTTCAAGATTTTTACTAACTTTATTTGTTCACGATTCTCAAAAACACTGAAACCCTAAAAGTCTAAAATTTTAGACTTTTAGACTTCAAGATTATAGACTTTACCAATTCATTTCTAGATCCTTCCCAAGATTTCTAAAATCCTAAAAGACTGAAATTTTGAACTTTGGTGGCCATTTTTTCTATTTTTCGCTTCAAGAGTTTCAAAATTCTGAAACCCAAAATTCCAAAAATTTCAGACTTCGGGGTTTCGGAGTTTGGACATTGTTGACCCATTTTTGCACTATTTTTCTCCGAAGTGCCAAAAAATGTGAAGTCTAAAATCTCTAGCCTTCCTCCATTCTTATTCCTCTTAAGCTCTGATCTTCTTTAAAGTTCTCTTGACCATTGATTTCTGACCTTGCATTTCATTGAAGATCCTTCCTGCAACCTAATTTTTGAAATTGAGTGTGGGCTTGTATGACCAAACCAACCGCTCCATTTTCCCTGTGCAAGGTCGTGTTTCATCAAATTTTCCTGACGATCAAAATTGGATAACATTGACCCCCATTGATTTCACTGTGGGCTTTAAAGAGGATCTTTTATGATTCTTCCTTTTCTACACACCTTAAAAACATGTCATTAAAGGCTCTGTGGTAGAGCACTTCTTCTACAATTACATACTTGGAATCTTTGACATGTAGCCCCCTGATTTTCTTTGAGGTTACATCCTTAGGGTTTTATCGGTCCATAATGTGATTAATAATATCATAATACCATGGACATGATGTAATGGGAGGCTTTTCTTCCATGTAAAAAATGTACTGATCAAGGAAATCTAGAACTACTAGCTACCCACAATATATTGGGTTATCTGCCAACCAGTTAGTGATAATTTGTCCTTTAACAGACTTTTAATTGATGAAGGTGAGCTCGAATTCACCCATCAAATGCAAGGAAGCATATGGAGTTTTTAGATAAGTAACCCTGAGTTAGAAATGTTTGTAGCTGGTAAAAATTGACTATTACTCGTGTTTCTCGGTTAAAAATGTAATTCCTTAACCTATTTTTTGTGAACACTATAGCTAGACACACCTTTTCCACCTACTTATAATGTGTATCATATTCTAGCAAGGTAAGAATAATAAAATTAATTTCACGTTCATGCTTATCATCATCTTCATGTGCCAAAATACAATTTAGTGAGACATCGGTAGCTTGAGAGTGCAAAATTAGAGGAAGGTCTAATTTTGGTTGCATGATTATGGGTGGTGACATGAGGAAACATTTTACAGAATCGATTTCCTTATGACACTCAACTCTCTAATCCTTACAACAATACTTTGTTTTAATTTATTAAATGGATGAATTACACAGGTTAAATCGGAAATGAACCTATGAATTTCTCAAAGCTTACTGAGAAAGGACCTAAGACCTGACTCTTTTGAGGGTGGAGTCACTTCTAGGACCACCTAAATCTTTTTGGATCTACATTAATCCCTCAGTAAGAGATAATGTATCCAAAAAACTTCCCTCCTATCATTCTGAATACACACTTTTTCAGATTTAACGCTACCTCGTATTTGATGAGATAAGAGAGAATCACGTGAAGCACCTCATGGTGATCGTAGTGCTGCCTAGCCTTAGCAAGAATATCATCAACATAAGATTCCACAATCTTATGAATAAGATCATGGAATATGTAGGTCATTTGCTCATTGATAGGTATCTCTGGTGTTTTTCAGTCTGAACAACATTACCGCGTAACAAAATTTCCCCCAAGGAGTGGAAAAAGTCATCTTTTCTTGATCCTCCTTAAGATACTAATTTCGTTATATCCCCAAAAACCATCCATAAGTGACAAAAACTCATAACTAGTTGTTGCATCTAAAATAACGTCAATGGAAGGCAATGGAAAATCATCCTTAGGACATGCCTCATTTATGTCCCAAAATTCAATGCACATACAAATTTTCCCATTCTTTTTCAAAACAGGGACTATGTTCGAAACCCACATTAAGTAGTCCAATAGTTTTATGAATCCCACTTGTAAGAGCTTCATAACCTCCTCTTTGACCATTAAATCCACCTTTGGCTTCATAGGTCTTGATTTTTACTTTATGGGCTTAGCATTTGGCTTGGTTACTAGTTTATGAACTACATCATGGGGAGAAACTCTTGTCATCTCCTTGTAGTTGAAAGTGAAGAATTTCAAATGTTCCTTCAGCACCTTCATATGTGTTTCTATCTCATCAGGGGTAAGAGAAGAACCAAGCTTCAAGATATTTCATTCCTCCTTCATCCCTATATTAATATCTATAGTCCCTTCAATCAGATAGGTGTTACCCTCTTCAAATACAGGTGGGTCTTGAGATTATTCTAACTCCTATTCCTCTATCTCATAGATCTTAAGACCTTGATGAGGAAAGACATAATGTGTGATCTCCAAAATAGGAGGAAGACTTAGGTCTAAGATAAAATCCTCTCCTATGGTTAGTGGGGTGGAGATTAGTGTATGCATTGATGAATCCTATGATTTCCTCAACATTCTCTACAAATTCCATAGTGGCAATCTCATTTTTAGCCTTGACATATGTCAGAATTGGATTAGTTGGCATTCTTTGAACTAGAGGTTTAGGTCTAACCAAAATAGTGAACTCATCTTCTTTTAAATAATCGCTTGGATAAAATCGAGAAGATGAAGTAGCTATAGAGTTGGCTAACATGTTTTTCTCATGTGGGATAGCCTCAATAGAAATAAAATCAAAACCTTTGCTAAGTTCAAGCACGATGATCTTATAGAGTTGTAGATGTTCCACTCTAGTCTCATAAACTTTCGAGACCTGATTGGTGACAACTTGAGAATCTCCTAGAATCCTAAGGTTACAAACACCTATACTCTTAGCTATCGTACTTGTCACCATTGTTTTTACACTCGAAACTAAGCTTGAAGGTAAAGGCCATAATCTTCCCTTCCAGGGAAGTTTGAATCATGTTTTCCCCATTTAAAAATGACATTTCACACCATCATTGTTGAGCATCCAATAATTTCTAGGTAAGATAGAGGTTTTATCATCTTTTTTTTCTTCTTCCTTTAACTCTAAAACTTTGACAATGAAACTCTCTTCGTAGCCACTCACTGAAAGAGAAGCAAGCCAGAGAACGTACCCCATACCCATAGATTCAAATGGAACAAAAATTCGTAGGTCATTTTCCATCAACTCTATGATCTTATTCGTGGTCTTTGTAAATACCATTTAGAATATAGATACTTCATATTTAGGTGAAACACCCCCTTCAATCACCTTAGGGGCTTCTAATTCCATCATAGGAATCAGATTGCATACTAGTGTTGAATCCTTAGGTTTTTTGAACTGATTGGTTAAGAGCTCAAACTCAAAGTGAACATCAAGTTTCTTTTTTAAGTTGGCTAGATGAATTTCAAAGAGCTTTGGGTAGCCCCAAGAAATGAAGCCCTTTTCTAGATGCAGGAATCTGACTTCCTGGAAAAGTGTTGAAGGTATTTCCTTCATTCGATGGATCCGTGGTTGACCAAGAATAATATTGTAGTTGGTTTCTAGATCTATAATATAAAAATCGGTTAATACCATCTTCATCCCGAGGGTATCCAGAAGCACTATAGTCTAAATGGACATTGCTTTGACTATCTTATCCTCTTAGCGTGTTTTGGGTTGAAGAATAATTACTTCATCCATAGCCTGGATTCTAAAGAAACTAGAAATGAAATATGTTGATGGATGCTTCATCATCTATCATCATGATTTTGACATAGTTGTTGTAAATCCAAACCTCAAGGTATAACATCAGATCTCCTCTTCGTGCCAACTCAGCATCAGTTGGAATTTTGCTAACGTCGAATACGAAACCATCATCTATTTCAAGCTTCTTCATAGGATAGACATCAAAGTCTATGTGATTAACCAAGGCCTCTAAAAGAGGAGTAATGTGAATTAAATTTCCAAGGTACAATGCGCCTAACAAATTCACCCGATGTGGAAGTGAATTCTTCAACAAATCCAAGAAGGAAATGTGAGATAAGGTCTTGGTCAAATCTATAATTAAATCATAGGCCTTCGTGGGTTTGGGAGACACTGGTGTATTGTCCAAAATGAAGGGTAAATAGGAAGATGCTGCAAGGAATATTCACAAGCACATAAGAAGAAAAATCAATACAACTAGACATTTCACTCGAATGAAGCACCTCCTCATCCTCATTCTTATACTTCTTCATGATACAACAGAAAAAACAACAGGCAGTAGTTTCCTTTCCTCTTAGATACCATTGAACCTACTTTAGATAAAGATACATATCCAGATCAATCAATTTGTATATAGTAAAATGAGGAGATATTAGGGTTACAAATTTATCTGTGTAGGGCTGATTTATCCCATAATGGTATTAATTTTTAGATGACTATTAGTGAAAGCCCCTGTTTAAAATAGTACCCTATCACGTTTTGTTTGTTTAATAATGAGAGTACAAAAACCTTCTTTACCATTATTTGTAAAGTAGAGATTCAACTTTTGCACTTTCTCCGACTATTAAAATACTACTAAATTTACACCGTTAACTTGGGTTTCACCGTGGTTACACCTTTGGATCTCAAATAATGTGTTTGTACTACTATGCAAGGGAAATGACAAGTTTGAAAGGTTGTTTAGTATGTGTCACTATCCATTTTGTTCTTGATGGATGACCATACGATACTCCAATCCCATTTTATGTATATCCTACAATATAATTGATTGCATTATTATATGTTTCGATCAAACAGTTCACATGCCATTCTTGTTCTTCCACCTTTGTACCTACTGTAAGATAGGGGTGGTTATTTAGAATATTTTTGGGTTGTTTTTTTCCACTAATTAAATTTATAGGTTACATATCCCAATTAGCATGCCTTATAGTAAACCCCCTATAAATTTATGTTGTCAGATAGGGGCACTACATCTCCCTCCCCTTATAATAACATTGTACTTGATGTGACACAACACCAAGATTAGTTAGATAAATAAAATAGAAGCAAGGGTTCAAGAATGATAATTTTCTTTAGTGCCAAGACCTGTCGCTAACATGTGATCACAAGGGAATAAAAATTTCATGACATTCTTCAACCATTTAGGTTCTGTGCAGATTGGTACTTTTCTCTCTACCGTAGTGAATCTAAACCAAATTTCATGTAATCATATTCAAACCTATTTGTTAATGTTTTCTCGTAATCATCTTTGATTTTTTTTTTTCTCATAACAAAAAATGGGTTGAATCGATGTTACACAATCATTTTCATGCATTAAGAGTTCTATCTCATTACTTCTATTCTTTTACAAATAAATTTTAGTCTTTTGACAAGGTTTTCAACAATGCAATACAACATGAGATCATCCAAGACCTAAAACAATAACATAGACCACTTTATATTTTCATGACAACAACTCAAACAAGACCATTATCCCAAGTAGAGACCGAATCTACAAAAAGTAAGTGTATAAACATAACATTCACCACATCATTGTTGAAGAAAACATTATCCAGACACAATTCTATCATGACACAAGAAGATTAGTATACACACCCAATATTACACATGCTACATTGACAGAAATGGTTAAAAGTCCCCTATGATGATTATTATATTTTCTAGCAATGTTCGAGTCCTATTTCCTATTTGTAGTGTATGTTTATGGCTTATTATGCTTTACTTAGTCATTTCCATGTTTTTTCGCCTTTCCTTATCATTCTGCAATGTTTTTCCTTAGCACTTTACTTTAAGTTATGGAACTGCCACAGTGGTTACACAATCATCAATGTCCCATTACTTATAGTTGTGTAACCGATGGTATACATAGACTATAAATTCTATTCATTTTAACCAAGACTTCCCAGGTGTGATTTGGACGCATGTTAAATTCTTCCAATTCACCTTTTGCGCACATTTCTTAGTCAAGTTGGTTGTTTATAGGCTTGATAGATGCATACTAAAATCCTCTTCTCCCCTCGATGAGTAATTCATGTTAACTTCCCCTTCTTGTTGTGATGTGGCATCCTTTGGCTACAAAATGGCTTAAACCATTTCCCAGCCTATGTACTATAAAATCCAAGCTTCTTCCGAAGCATTGGTTGGATATTTTTGTTGTAATTTGAACTATTATGTTTTCATTATCTTTCTACAAGTTACACAACCAAGAATTTTCTCTTGCCTTGTTCTTCTTCTACTTGCATTGCTACCAGATTGTCAATAATCCAATATTTCTCCAACTCCTTCTTCCTTTCTTTTTCTGTATTACCAACAAAAATCCTTAGACTTACATGAACATTGATGTTGGAAAATAAAATGAGGGGACATCAAAGTAAACCACTATCAAATTTACCACAATATTACAAATTCCAGGTTGGGGATGTACTTAAATTTCCTAAAACTTTCTTGAATTCTTTATTTAATTTGTATGCACATTATTGACTAGAGTAACAAGCCATTTTAATTTGAATCGTTGCAATAGTTAGATGATTATTATAGCTTCTATTTCTTTTGTAAAGCTTCTGGTTATAAATAGCTTCCCTACCTATCCCTGTGGGTTTGTCAGGGAAAATTTTCTAGAGGAAATATTCTATATTTGCTTTAGGAAATTACAATCCATTTAAATTTACAATGTCCATTGAATCATTCTTTACTTCTACTGGGGAAGTTATAGGGGAATAAAAAATTATTAGAATCTTTAATTTCTTCCCATGCCTCTGAGGTAGAACCAAGGATTTACATCCACAATTACATTTTTGAAAATCTTTGATTAATTAGAATAAATTATATTTGTTTCTACATAGATAGATAATCACATTTGGTTATTTATTTATTTAGGTTCTGTTAATTAAATTGTAGAAGTAATTTCTTCATTTCTTTTTTTTTTTTTTGTTATTTTATAGAATGTATAAAAAAAAAAAAAATAGTTTAATTTAATTAGATTCTTATTTATTGTTGTATTTCCTTGATATAATTGAAAAAGCACAAAACATAGATTAGATTTCCTTTATTTAATTAGTTTTCTTTCTTGCATTCACTTAATTGAATACACATACGATATGACCATTTAGGGACCACAAAAACTGCAAGATGAAGTTTACGATCTACGAGTCCCGCACTATAGCACAAATTATCTTGAGACTGAATTGATATTAGCCTTAAAATTATGGTCTTCTGATCCTGACCACTCTCACTTGTCGCTATCGCACAATTACACGTCCTTAACGAAGATACTGAAAAAGTATACAAATTTTTATAGAACGAGCTTGGGTGTAACTAGTGCCTATTTCCCACTCATTTTTCATATTTATACATTTCTTATAGCATTTCCATGACCTTGTCTTGAAATTTCTATGAGGAAAACAAAGGGAAATTTCCATGCATTCAACAACTAGTTGAGAGATTTTCACACATAGACATTGAAAGACTCTTACTTATGTGTATCCTTCTTGATCATACCATCACACCCATTCAGGTTAAAGAGGATTTTATTTCACTAGATGAAAAGATCTCTTTAGTTCCTATAGAGGACATTAGAATGCCCTAATAATCTAGGAGCATTTTCATGCCATGGACTAGTCCTTGGAGAGGATGCAAGATTATAATGATGTTTTTCTTCAAACTAACATTGCTACCCCTCCATCTACAATGGAAAATATACCCAAAGTGGGGTGGCCTCCTAGAGAATAATTTATAGCAGGACATCAGGTACCTCTTTCCCTTAGTAAGGCTTAGAACATGCCAAAAAAAATACACCATCATATTTGAGCAATGCAATCTTTACGGTGGTAGATAGAGTTAGGGAATTGGATATTTCCAGTCATCTCATGCTTCATCTCTTTTTGGGAAAGGCAAGGTCCCTTACCATGCTCAAAATCCTATTTATGTGTCTTCTGTGTCATCACCTCCTCCAGTTTACACAAGTGTTCCTTACCCCAAAGATATCCTCATTAGATCGCGCACGTTAGGTATGACCCCTTACACCTCATGTGGATAACCTCAACAACCACCATCGGAGTGTGGTCTTAAATTATATCCCAACTAGAAATGTGGCATTCCTTGGTTTTGTGCCTACCACTCCATACTAGAATAATGTCCCCCATATTTGCATATGTATTCCAAATCGTCATAGGGGACATGTTTTCTTTTCTTGGCTCATATGTTCTGCCTCAAGGTATGCCTTATACCTCTATGAATGTTTATGATACACCATATCATCCTCCTATGCCTCCTCTACCTCCCCATCTAGGGTTGTTTATGGTAGAATCCTATCCATTGGGAACATATGTTGAATATCTTAAGGATCCCCTTGATTTTACAATCCAAAGCGTAATGATTCCATGACCGCATCCTGGTTTTTCAAAGTTTAAAGAGGGGGAGGACCTCAATATGCATATTAAAACATATGCAACTACCATCAGAGAGCTACTCCCATGGTATGCAGTTGTAGCTAAGATATTTCCCAAGACCCTTGAGGGGATTTCTCTTGACTGATACTACAGGATACCATAAGCGTCGATACATTCATTCAAACAACTTGTTTTTGAGTTTGTAAAGGATTTTGATAAGAACAAACTCATGCAAATGGGAATAAAAGAATTACTCCATATTAAGAAAGAGCACTGATTCCACCATCTATTTCATTCAAAGATGGCGAAAAGTCCTCTACTACTCCACTAGCACTCCAAACATGGACCAAACACAGATTTGTTAATTATTCCTTCATTTTCTTAACCGAGAAACAAAGGAAGAGTTCAAAAAGTTTCCTCTGAGGAGTTATAGGGAGGTTTTATAGGGTTCTCTCTGCATTGACCAAGTGGCAATTGATAGCGGATGGAAAAATTATGAATTAAATGGGAGATTGGTAAACCCCTCTCAGGGTAATTTAAGCTACCCTAACGGTTCAAACAACAATAACAAAGGACCCAAAGTCCTCAATAAGAACCTTGGTGCTAGGACGGATGACATGACTGAATAATCCAAGAAGTCAAACATTGTTAACACTAGCAATGGGAATAATGGTAACAAAAACGTGAATAATAATAATCGAAGGAGTAATAAATTTGCTACTTCCATTAAATCAGTGGACTTCAATCATCCTTCTCCCCCATTTCAACAAGTCCAAGACCAAACACCAGTTCAATACCCGAGTGATTATACGAAATAGTTCCAATAATAGAATAAAGACCAGAGGCCACCAAACTTTAATCATAATAACCAAAAACAAAATAACAACAAAAATCGTGGGACATAAAAAACAAAAATAAAATGCCTCATGATTATGACCCTAATTTGTATTGTGGTTTCCATAGGGTCATAGGAAATGATGCTTGTATATATCGTGATTGTAATAAATTTATCAAACGACTTCCATAGGACCAAAGATATCTCTTTGTTGAGATATTTTGACTAATCCTACGGTGCTAACACAAAATGCTCACATGGGGCCCATGTCCCTAAAAATTATAGTCTCATGGTTTTCACAAAATCTCTACTAATGCACCCTAAAACCAAAATCTTAACCCCTATGGAACTAAAAAGGAAACTACCATTGCAAATAATGATAAAGAAGCATCCACTTCATCAAACACAGTGGTAGCCCCTCCTTTGGATGGTCAACATTAGACCAAAGTTGTAGGTTTGGTTGAGTTAGAGACTGAACCTAAGGTTAATGGAAGGACTTATGCTTCTGAGCACCTCTGATACGTGTACAATAAACCTTTGCAACACCATTATTATGATATATGATGGATACCACTTCTATTTTCTGCTCTTTACCTTTTATTATGAGTAGTTTTTGTCTTGTTTAAGATATTAAAAGTTCCCTTTCATTCTATCCCACTTATGTATCTAAAAATATTTCCTCTTTCACTCGTCCTCTACGTTAAACCCTCTTTTTTCCATTCTCTGTTAGTGTGTAAAAAAGGGATTTTTGTCTTTCATTTATGCTACAAACATTTAGAAAAATGGGATTGTACATAGTTATGCAAGTGCTAAGCTTATTTTATTGTGCCTTAGGTGTGTAGATGTAGTGGAAGGAGTACAGACATCCCCCACGTATTTTTCCATCATTTCCTCTAAATTATGATAAAAATAAATGCATTGGAAAATATTAAATATATCCATCAAAACGTTTGTTTCTTTGTTTTTGGTTATTTCTGAAAAGGTCATGATATTCAATGGTATCAGGATATTGGAAAGATGGGTTTGTTGGAGATCTTGAACCTGTAAAAGAAAATGGGACTGTCTAGGGTAAAGCCAAATTTCCGTAGGTTGTTCTAGCATGCTTACACACTGTTAAAATGGGATCTTTAAAATAGAGCATAGATTTATACCAAAGCATAATGGAGTTTTGATATGAATCTCTTGTCAGATGATATATTTGAATATGTCAGGTAGATATGTATGCAAAACGTGGAAACATTAACTTGGCACGTGAAATTTTTGAAAAAATTCCTTAAAGGAATGCAACCTCACAAGGCACACAAACTATTTGTCAGAATGCATCAAACCAATGTAAACTCGTGGAATGTAAGGATTCTAAGATATGCTAAAAAAGTGTCTACTAAAAGTTATTTGGAGAGTTTAAGAAAATAATTTTGGAGGGTTTATATTAAGAAGTGACAACCATCAGTGCCGAATGTGAAGGTTTTGCAATGCACGCAAACTATTTGATGAAATGTTGAGGAAGCCCGCAAGCTAGCTAAACACCACTCATTTTCTAGCTCATCAAAAACAAGAATGGGATTATGGATCTACCTCTCTAGTTTTGTTTTCATGTTATGTTGACATATGAGATTATAACTGTTTTTAATTGAGAAAATTATAACATTGATTTTACTTTAATGTTTTGTTTGTATGAACAAATCCTTCCCCCATAAGACTAGAATTTTCCAACTCGATAACATTTCCCGAGTCATGGGAAAATTTATTAAATTTAAAAAATTATCAAATATATGATTTGGAGTCTATTAATGATGCATTATCTCACATTTAGAATTAGTAAAATGAAGGAGACACCTACTCGTACACTTGTGAGCTCGATTTGAAATTTCCTTGTAAAAATAAACTACGGGTCACAAAAAACATTGGTCGTCACATCATATCCCTTCCAAGCATATGAAGAATGGTGAGACATAGTCGGTCCTCACTATGAAAATTGGACAATATGTGTTGTAAGTTCATTTAGGGGCATACTTAGCCTACTAGGTTAAGCTGCTAAAACTCAAATTTTCCTTCATGAATGACACTCCCAAAATGAATTATGTGAATTAGATCCTACTTTCATCTAGTTCCATGAGATCTGGGTATATATGGGAATAGGTTGGAAGTATCTAGAAATTTTGTTGGTCACCCATATATAATTTATACAAGACCATTTTGTGGCCAGTTGAACAACGTTGAAACAATAATGTAGATTTTAAACTATGACATTTAACCTTGGAGTTACACCTCTAAAATGTGCATCATGCATATATTATTACTATCCTTAATTCATGAGTATTATTTTTTTATATTACTAGAGGTCAGGAGAGACCTTCACCTCTTTTCGCTTCGCGTTCACCCTTTTTAGAGGTCATTTTGCAACCTATTTTGGCTATTTGAGATACATTGTTATTTTAATCTTGGGTCATCCTTTTTACCATCAAGCCACTTCATTTAAAATAAAAAGTTATTTTGTTTAATAAAGATTCTTGTTTCCATACAATTGAACTCAATATGGTAATGGTATTAATAAATAGGTTAATGTGAAAGAAATAAAAAAATTATTTTCTCTCTCTCCTTTCTCTCTCTAAGACTAAATATTAACGAAATGTGCTATGACATGGAAAGTTAAGGATTTTTCTCTCTTCCTCCCTAACTATGATAAATTATGGTTATGTAACTGTTATCTCTCAAAAGTGCACACTGTAGAGAGATGGCTATAGGTTTTCGAGCTTGCACAATTGATCTCTCTCTTTTGTAGACACAATGGAAACACCTCAGGTCTTTGGGTATACCTATTTTGAGGTGAGTCTCTAGTATCAAGGCCGGTTCCTTGTTGATGTATCCTAAATTGATTCTAGGGTTTAAAGGGGTAAAAGATGACTGTAAAATAATTAAAACTAAGGTGACACACCAAATTTGTATGAGGGCTTTGACTGAGTATATGCACAATTGATATGTGAAGGATTTTTGATGCACGAGCCAACATTTTTCTACAGAATATCTAAGGGAAAAACACTTGGAGGTATTAAGGGAGATTATCACAACAATACTGCTAAGCTAAACATGCACATTAATATCATGTAAAAACTACTGAATTTTACAACAGGGTAAGATGATTAATCAGGGAATTTACATTCACAAGAATAATAGAAACATACACAAGACTACAGATAATTGGAAAGGCAAAAAATACTTCACATTCAAAGGGAAAATCTAAAAAAAATTGCTTCAGTACCTCTATATCCAAAAAGTCCTCCAGCAGTTTTCCCCATGCTTTGCAAAGGCACACAATATATAGCAAAAATAAAATTCACCCTCTTCCTAAAAATAGCCTAAGGCTTGTACTACCCATGCATTCTATTTTTATCCTTTATTTAATAATACATAAGGAATAAAAATAGAACATGCAATTACAAATAGGCATTAATAGCCTATGACTACAATTGGTCAATTGAAATTGACCGATCTATTTTTAAGAAAGAGAAGGATGAAAAGTTTGTCCCCATGAACATGTAACTTTGTTTCGTTCTCTGTTCTGTCTTCTTGTGAGTAAATAATTCACACATTTTTAATATTTGCAAGATAAACATCCAATGTGGGGGCCATTTTCCATGTGCACACATTGCAATATTGACATCTCCTTCCAAAAGCTCACATGAGTGACACTCTACAAATCAATTCTAACTCCTTGAAGTGGGGACCACCTTCACTTTACCAAGTTTGGCCACCTTTGTGGACTTTAGCATGACCATAATACATAGTTTTCCACCTTTGTAATGAGTATTATAGTATATAGTTGCCACCCCAAAGTTGTCGGCCTTGGCATATTTCAAAATTTACCTTTTGGTGATAAAAATGTATGATGGCATTTTACATTATTTGGAAATGACTATAGTTTGGACTTTGAAAGTCAATGCAATGATAATTTTATTCGAACATGGGGTCAGCTCCTCCCCATGATGACTCACCCCTCAATCATGGTATCAGTGGCATTCTAACCTGGGTTGAGTTTGCTTTGAAAAATGGTGAAGATCTCGGGCCGTCGATCTCTGTACTGATTGATCACAAACCATTGATCTTGAACCTATGGTTAGGGTTTTTAACTTGGCATTTAAGGTAGTCGGTGGAAACCTAACTGTGGTTACTCGCCTTGATCTCTGAGCATGATTATTGACCTTTGATCTGAGTCCTTCTTATCTAAAGCTATCAATATTGAACCACGGTTGAGTCATGTTGATTCATGTCTCGAGTTTGTATGCATTAAGGTAAATTGAGCCCATAATGATCACTTCATTTTTTTTTCATTATGCGGGTGAAGCCCTAGCAATTTTTTTTCTTGACTCCATTATTTGAAGCTTTTGAGCTTGGTTCCTTTTGCAAAATGGTTTCTTGAACTCTCATGATCTGTATTTTCATATGTTTGATCTATTTAGAGCTTCTGAGCGTTTATGGGGTGCTATTGTTGATTATTCAATACTCATCTCTATTACGTTTGGTCTTTGCAATGGCCTCCATGGTGAGTTTTGAAGCTTGATTCTTCTCTATTTTCAAGGATCTCTGTGGTCTATTGGCCACCATAGTCATTCTCTTGGAGCTCGGTTCTGTGCAAATGTGAATACATACTTGTATGGCTTTGGTTCTTGACTATTTTTGAAAGCTCTGGTTAGAATTCGTGGCTCCTTTAATTTTAAGGATTTGGTCATTACTATTTGAACTTCTTTCAACCACAATTAGAGGTAACTCTAGATTCACCCTTTTATGAATGGCTTAGTAGTATGAATACTCTATTTTGCTTGATATTGATAAGCTTGTGTCACCATAACTTTCTTGGTTATTATTGTTAGCTTTCTTCGAACTAACTATGGAGGGTTTGCTAGATAGTTTATGTTCTGGGTATTCCATATTTTGCTTTGCTATCCCTGGATCTAGATTTTTTCATTGAGAGTTTATCTGTATATCTTTATGGGCCTGCATTTTTGTGCACTTGAATGTGGTCATTTTTTGCTGATATCATTCGAGCTTGAATTCTATTGCTCGTAGTGTTCTCGTGATTCCATAAAACTGTGGAAAAACCTTCTGGGTCTGCATTATCTCTATACTTTGACTTCTCTGACCTTAAAATGGTGACTGTAGGTATATGTTGGTTACAAAATCTACTCATACCCTGATTAAGTGCTTTCAAAAGACAACCCAGAAATTTAATTCTTTGATCGAAAGGTCTTAGATTGTATTTTGTTTTCTAATTTGTGCCTCTAATCAATTGTTAAAAGGATTAGTGAGTTCATTCTCCTGGCCAAATTTGTGTGAATCTTGTCAATGTTGCATTGAAACGCCACTTTTGAAGCTTTCCAAAACTTTGGATCTTGAAGAATATCTCAGACCCATTATCTGTATCACAAGATTTGTTACTTGATTATTTTTACTTTGATGGTTCGTCTTGAGGCCTCCACTTTGTCTAGACTTATGAGAACTTTCCTTTCATTTACTGGACATCATTATCTTGAATATTCTATTTCAATCTCCATTTTATATAAAAGCTCTGGGTATTTGTAATTTTTTAAACTCGTAATACAAAACTTGGTTTGTTAACTCACTATCAATGCATTCTATGTTTTATGATCTAAGCTCTAATCTATTCCATGGGACATTTTCCTTTTTCTTATGTTCTGTCAGTTGAATCAAATATTTTGTTCCTTGATATTATTATGGGTCTTCACTTGGAATTTCTGCTTCTTTCTGTTGAATTAAATCTGCACCTTCTTCTCTATGTTAATAGATCTATCTCCTTCATCCAATGCATATTTAGATCCAAAATATACTTTGTGCTTTGAAGATTGAAAACTCCTTTTTGCAACTGTGTATTGGACATCATTCTTATTTCAGTTGTGAATAACTTTGAAAAATTTGATTATGAGAAATGAAAACTAGTAACTGAAAACTGAACTTAAGATGTTTTGTATCTTCTTAGTGGCTTTCTGGAAATTGTAAACAATTCTTTATCTGTTGTAATGCAATTTTCAGGCATAAGCCTTGATTCAGATGCTTTGTTGAAATACAATAACTTATTTCTTTTACTTAAATACATTATTTCCTTGATAGTAGTATTTCTGGCATGTTGGAAAATTTGAAACGTTGATTTTTCATGGTGAAGCCCTAGGAAATTTTTTTCCAGAATTCTCTCTTCCAGTTATAATAGTTTTATTTTTTGATTCAGAATATAGAACATAACACTTAATATTTGAAGCTAGATAAAAATGAAACGTCATTGTTGTTTATCTTGATCATGGCATGCTTTACTGCTTTCTGTATCACTTACTTGATTTAAATAATTCCTTTAAGCATGTAGTAGTTAAAAGTAGTATGATGGAAAGTTGTAAATGTCCATTTTACATGGAGAAGCCCTGTCAAAATTTTCCTAGAATCTTCTCTTCATTCCTTTTCAACTGTAACCTTCTCTTTTTAGCCAAACATCAGATTTCAAATTCTGCTTCTTCCTTCTGTAGCAAACTAAAACATGTATTTCTATCTCCCAGTCTCTCTTCTGTACTGTAACTTCTTCCACTTCAGAATGGTTATTGAAACCTTGAGTTACATTCTTCCTTTTTATGCATGCACTTATGACTTGTTTATTTTTCATTAGCTGTAACCTGTACCTGCACAGTTAGGAAAATAGTTAGAAAATACTTAGGCTTTTTGGCCTCTCTTATGTCCATGTTTTCTTTTTTTATTTTCTCTTCCTTCATTATATCTGAGTGAATGAAGCATGTATGCAGTTTGATATTAAAGTAAATTACATCTCCTATTATTAGATATTCATATGAATGAATTAGGATAGTCTAGGAATATGAATTGATCCCTGAGCTTGTAACTGATAGTTATTCTTTTCTTCTTTTCAGGTAAAATGACTTCTACAATGGAGATGAAGAAGAAGCTGGAAATGGAGATGTTTTCAATCAAAGAAAGAAACCCCAAGGCAATGATGGGTTCACTCATAGTCCTTTGCTTTCTCTTTCATGCATGTGTACCTTTTATTTCAGTAGTTATACTTTACTTTTAGTTACGTCCCACGTCTTGTGTGGGAAACATGTGACCTTCCTTGTGAATAAAACATTGAATTCTGAAATTGAGTTACGTATTCCCTTTTGCATTCTAGCTTCTTTGTATGGATTGTATAATGAACTAAAAACTCAGTAACATAATTGAATGTCTTAATCATGAAGGAAAGAAACATTGATGAGAACTTGTAACATTCAATAATGAACCCTGATTTTATGATATCTGTATTTTTGTTTGCTACTTCAAAACTCAACACTTCACCTACTCTATAATTTGTCATCTTCATCAAGACAACATAGTTTTCCTTTGGGGCTTTGTGTTCTTTTGCTGAAGATGACATGAAATTACAAACTATGTGATTTGTTATGTTTTGTGATAGCACACATAACTGTAGATTTCATAATTCAGTACTAACAAATGATATCCAACTCCCTTAACTTAGGTATACTTCACCAATGCTATACATCGTAACGAATTTTTGAGTTGCCCATTTCTATACAAGTACAGAAATTGTCAACATTTATGGTGATCCTGTGAGGAAAGCTTCCTACTAGCTTATATACCAATGCCTTGCTCTTGTCCATTGGGCATGGAGTCCAAACATATAACTAAAATCTTCCTTTTTAAAAGGTCCAACACTTTTCAAAATGAACTAAAATTGGGAAAAGATCTAGTAAACTAGATCACATGCACGAATGCACTTATTGAATTGAAAAATGATGCAATGCAGGGACTACACTTATTGAAGGGAAATCCTACTCTAATAATCATTGTAAGATATTCAATAATAGTGTTTGAGAAACATACCATTCACGGGAATGGGAAGTTCCTCTCCATTCAACTTTGAAAGCTGAAAAGCATTGTGTTCCTTGCTATCTGAAATCATGTAAGGACCACTCTAGAGTGTATCAAACTTTGAGTGTCTTCCTGGATTTACATGATCAACATCCCATTTTAACACGATATCTCCTTCATTAAAGACTCTAAATTTAGCTTTCTTGTCAAAATTCTTCTTCATTTGTTTCTGATTCTTTTCCATATTTAAATGAGCTTGATCTCTTAGCTCTTGTAATTCCATTAACTATGCATAACGAACCTACAATGGTTCATTCTCAAGAAGCTCCATTTGATGCAGCAAATCCAATGTTGGTAACTCAACTGAAATAGGCATTCTCGCTTCTTTTCCATACACAAGTTTGTATGGTGAATTACCAACTGATATTTTAGGATTCACTCTGTCAGCCCAAAGTGTTGAATTCAACATTAGATGCCAAGCTCTTTGATTATCTTTAAGTGTTCTTCTAATGATCCTTAACATATTCTTATTAGTACTCTAAGCTAAGCCATTACCTTGTGGGTAATAATTAGATGAAGCACTCAAATAGATTCCATGGTTGACAACCCAATATGTTATCTTTGCACCAAGAAATGCTAGAGCATTGTCTAATATGATAGTTTCTGGAACACCGAATCTATAGATTGTTCCTTCATAAAAGAATAGTATCGAAGTTTCATTAGTATCCTTTAAGGATATTGCTTCAGTCCATCATGTAAAGTAATCTATAGTAGTTAATATCCACTTGTGTCCTTGTGATGAGGGTGGGGTTATCATGCCAATAAATTCAAGACCCCACTACATAAAAGGTTGATCAACTGAAATAGGTTGTAAAGGTAGCGAAGCTAGACGTTCTTTATCGATCAAAGAAAGTACATTTTTACACTTTCTAATCCATTTAAAATAGCCTTTGAATACTCTAGGCCAATAGTAACCAACTTTCATAATCTTTAAGGTTGTGGTACGTGCTGAGAAGTGACCTCCTACAGGTCCTTCATGGAATTCTAACAATATTTTCTAAATTTTATCATAGTCAACACACCACAACAAGATTCCATTTATATCTTTTTTAAATAACACATTATCAATGAAGATATAAGGTACAACATGTAATCTGAAATACCTTCATTTATTCTTGTCCATACCTTCTAGATAGGTGTCATGTTGTAGATAATTAACAAAATTAGTCATCCATCTTGATTCCTGAATCTCGTGAGTGAGCTCAGGTTGTTGATTTCCTAGTTGAACCATGATTTCTGATAACTGATACGTAATTTCAGCATGTTGTTTTGAATCATTTGGTTCTGTAACTTGTTGTTTTTCCATATCAGCAATTAGATGCTCACATAAACCTTTCCCTCGAACCATCTCAGCAACCCAAATATAAACATCATACTCCATGACCTTTGTTATCCAGTTTGCTCTTTTCTCATTCAATTCTTTATTTAGTAAGAACACTTTCACACTTCAATGAGAAACAAGAACATGGATTTTATTGTATGAAAGCATATAATTGAAATTATTTAGTGCCCTAACTACTGAAAGTACCTATTTTTTAAGAAATGTGTACCTTGTTTCGTAATCATGCAAGCTCTGTCCAAAGAAAGTAATAGGTTGTTCAATATTTTCATCATTGACTTGAGTTAATATAACTGAGATTATTTCAGCTCCTGCAAGTGCATACATTGTAATATCTTTATCAAAATTTGGATTTGCAAGAGTAGGAGCTTGAGAGATAGTTGCTTCGATTGATTCAAATCCTTCTCTCCCCTCACTAGTCCAAGTGAAAGTTTTCTCTTTCTTTAGCATAGTTGTGGGTGGTTTAACCAATGCTGCAAAATCTAAAACAAATCTTCTAACAAAGTTTATTTTTCCAAGAAAACTTTGTAATTCCTTCTTATGATGGGGCAATGATAGATGTGATATGGCTTCGATCCTAAAAGGTTCAATTACTAATCCTTTCTTAGAAACAATATGACCAAGTAGATTACCTTGATGTACTAAAAAGATAGACTTCAGTGGATTCAAAGATATTCTGAATTACCTGCACAACTGAAAAGTCTGCCTTAAATGCATTAGATGTTCTTCATAATCTTTTGAAAATATAGTAACATCATCTAAATAAAAAAGGATGAATTTATTTAATAAGCTGCAAAAAGCCATGTCCATTGCACGTTGAAACGTTGTACCAAAATTTGAAAGACCAAAAGGCATCTTTTGTAAGCATAAGTACCTCACTTAGTGGTAAAGGTTGTTTTATATATATCTTCTTCTCAGACTAAAATCTAATTATATCCATTGTAACCGTCTAAAAAAGATAGTCTATCTGAACCTGAGACTGTTCTCAATATCTAATCCATATTTTGGAGTGGGTAATGATCTTTTAATGAAGCCTTATTAAGATCTCTGAAATCCACACATAGTCTGATTTCACCATTCTTCTTCCTAACAGGAACAAGATTGGCTACCCAAGTTGAATGCTTAACTTGAAAGATACATTAGGATAAAATTTTATTATCCTAATATTTAATTAATGATAGTTTAAATTATTTAATTTTATTAATTTAATAATTGTTATTTGGTTATATGGTTAATCAACCATATTTGTCTTTTATTTCATAATTGTATATATTGTTGTAAACAATATATTTGTATCTATTCATTTTCCTTGTTATTGGAAGCTTGTTTATTCTCGGCATTTGGTTGCACTGTGCAACTTATTCTCCTATGTGTATTTGGCTGTGCAATATCTATAAATATTGCAGCCCATTCTCTGTAATGGTTGATTGATTGAGTTTAATAAAAGTGGTCAGGCTTCCGTCCCTGTTTTTCAATCATCATTTGGTACCAGAGCGAATTGAAGCTCCTGGCAAGGTTGGAGAAGGTTGCAGAAGAAGGAGAATTCGTGGAGAAGAAATCTGCATTGAAAGGAGATTCCTACCTCCCAGCTTCCCAAAGCAAACCCACAATCTCTTGCATTTCGTGTTTAAACGCAAATTAGGCACTGGTGCACTCAAACACAGGAAAAATTCAGCAGACTGTATTCAAATATTTTTTTGGTATTTTTTTACCCCATTACGGGTTTTATCTCTAAATTAGAGAAGAAATATAGCTCCTGTTATTGTTAGTAGTCCACTGGACATCCAAATCTGTGTGTATGTATATGGATTTGTGAAGCCTGAGGAAAAGAGCTACCTGCGCACACAAGAAAGGAGCAAATCAAAACAAAGCAAAGAATAAAAAAAAGAGGCGCCCAAATCCTCCTCATGCTGGACCTGCACACATAGAAATCAGCAAAGCAAAGCATATCAATCAAGAATAAACGGTCCTCCACGCCAAAGTGAAAGCAAATCAAATCAATTACAAAAGAAAAGCAAAGAATACAACAACAATCAAAATAGGCACCCAAAGCAAGGAACGATAAATTCAAGCAAATCCTCCATCAAGTGACTACACAAGAAAAAAAAGCAAAAATGAAAAAAATGGTGAAAAAATCCAAATGTATAAGCTAAAAAATAACCTAAAAATGCCTCTCACCAGCTGCAGCCACGTGGATCCTTCATCTAGGTCGCATTTTCTAAGGTATGTCATTTTTTGATATACTTTAAATACAAGTTTGCTCATTTCTACATCAAGCGCCCTTAAGTGGCCAAGTTGGATAGAGGGAAAGCCTTAGAAGTGGGAGGTGCATGGTTCAAATCCCACCCCCAACTTCACTGGCGGAATTTTTAATGCATAAATTTAGTGATTTTTTAAATTTAGTTATAACTAACTAAATTTATGAGAAATCCCTAATTTAGGTAAAAAAATTTCTCCCATTCGGCCCGGTTTTTCATTTTGGACATTTTTGCAAAATGAGACCCATCTAAAAATTGCATTTTCAACTATTTTTTTGCAATTTTTAGCATTTTGGGTCGTATTGGGCTCAGAGGCCACCAGAGAAACTAAAATTTTTACTGTCATTCAAATTATAGTTTTTTGAATGTAAATTGTATCTCGCTCATATTGTACTAATTTGTAGAGGTTGCCATATCAACAGAACTTTGTAATCGCTCCTTAATTGTAATAAAAATAGTAAAATTCTCACGAGATCCTAGATATTTCGTATAATAGTGCCTCTAGGAAACATACAGGTAAAGCCGTCATGACTACTACTACACTTAACACCTAATATAGCTGCAACAACGTCATATCGTCCCTATAAATCGATATGCTGGGAGTAATAACGTCACAAATGCACACACTATGAACCATCCCATCCGTCTTGAACGATCGCAAGACATAAATCGCATCGAGAAACTTCAAATATAACAATTCGCGCACGTATGATATTTCTTTGAGCCGGTGTCAATAACGTACAACCCCATCGATGTATCTATTAAATTCTTTCACATACGTTAATTCACGCCGGTATATAGAAAAGGGCGAGCTTCTTCCATACCTTCGTATATAGAAAGGTTCGGTATATCGGATCGATGGTATATAGATTGGGAGACCTAATTAAGAGCCAAATTTGATCTGCAAAATGGGCATAATTGATTCACAATTGCTCGGAGGAAGCAACTATGCTACATGGAAGACAAAAATAAAGACACAACTTGAGTTTGAAGAAATCTCTTGTGATTGGTACTCTAACCAGATCACCAATCGATGCAACACAATAATGACAGTTTGATAGAAGCAGATTGTAAAGCAAAACTCATCATCTTGTTTGAGTTCCGACAATGTGCAAGCCCACATTCAAGATGCCACATCAGCAATGAAGCATGATAACTTGAGCACAATATATGAGGCCAAGAACAAGAATTTCATACTCAATTTGTAGAGTCATTTACATACATTGAAGTTCAAACAGAATGAGAAAATTGAAGCCTTCCTTGCAGAGTTGAGGGCTTCACTTCTAGCCCTAGGAGAAGAGGTCAAAGATGAATCTCTCATTCCCATTGTTTGAGAGCTCTCCTTCTTCTTACCGCATTTTTGTCACAACTCTAAACTTGTCGATACGCCAATTAGTTTTGACAAGCTAGTTTCGCAACAAGAGGAATTAATGCACAACAAGGATGATGAAGAGGAGCATTGTCTTCACATCAAAATGGAAAGGAAAAGGTACCTAAATCCTATCACGGAGGAAGTCCCCACATCGTAATCATTATTATGGGGACAATCAATGAAAAGCGATGTCCAATTTGCAAAAGAGGAATGACTTGCAAGAATGTTGGTTTAACACTTATAAGAAAGTTTCATCAAGCAATTCTTTATATTACAAGGGACATTCAAACAACTAGTAAAAGGGGAATGGAAAAGAAGACCCCACCAAAGAAGGTGACAATGAAGACTTCTTGTTTCGATCAAGTGAACCATCCACGTCCTCTAGTGGCTCCTGGTATGTTGATCGGGAGCCACTCGACACATGACCGGCCCACAGACCGGTTTATTTCAATGAGGACACACCATTGAAAAATCATGTTTCGTTGGGAGATGATTCTTCATATATGATTCAGTGGGATTGGAAACATTTTTCTACCCTTGGTTCACGCTGCAGATCGCCGATGTTCTATATGTCCCCGGTTTGACAAAGAATCTTCTTGGTCACCAACTCCTAGATCACAACCGAAAATTGACTTTGATAGTCAATCCGGCAAGAAAAATTGTTTGATTCGAGATAAATAGATCGAAAATAATTGCAAAAGCCTCAAATGTGGGAATGTTTCAACTTGATTTCATTCACAAAAATGATCAAGCACTTGTGGCTAAAAACTCCATAGGTTGTGGCATCGGAGAATAGTTTTATCTCGAAACACTTCACCGGTGTAATATGGTACATGGGCTACCATCTCTTCAAAAGGATACATATAAGTGTTCTCACCGCTAGCAGAAAACAACACAGAGTTTCATTCCAAAAGATTAATTTTCGAGCTCATGGTAAACTTGACCTGTTCATACGATTGTCCGATAATAAGTCATTCGTGGTTAGATTTATCTGTGTTGACAAATTCACGGAAAATGTGGATTTTTTTGTCTTCGCAAGAAAAGTGAAGCCTTTGAAACATTCAAAAAGTTCAAAGAAAGTTGAGAATAAAACCGGTCATCACATTTCTCATCGAGGGGAATTCAGTTGATGAGTTCAGAGAACCTACAAACTCACGGGATTCTCGATAAATGCCTCCTCCACACACACCGCACAAAATGGTGTTGTCGAGAGAAGAAATTGTACTATCATGGAAATTTGATCATGATCGATGATTCCGGACTTGAAAACATTTTTGGTATTTGCTAAACAGAGCACCCACAAACTTGAATACACCACAAGAAGCATGGTTAAAAAGGAAACCATCCATTGCACACCTTAGAGTATTCGGGTGCAAAGCCAAAGCATGATAAAGAAATTGGACATGAAGTCACAAAATCGCATCTTTTGGATTGAAGAGACTCTTGGGTATAGATTGATGGATCCTAAACCGAAAAGTCTACACAAGCAGAGATGTTGAGTTTTTCAAGAGAAGTAGAGACTCTTCCTCCGGACTCAAAGATAGATTTTTCACCTGGGTTGTAAAAATTGAAGCTAATGTTCCCTATGAATATGAAAGTGATGATGGGGATGATGGTGTTGATCAAATAGAACCACAACCCATCAGTTCAACGTATGCCTAAATGGTGTACAATTACATTACGAGATGCAAGATTGGATGCTCCATGGATACATCCACCCCGGACCACGGACTCGTAGTAAAGCAAGAGAAGAAGTTAACTTTGCCTTGATGAGTAGAGTTATTGAATTGAGCCCTCTTCCAGAAGCCCTATAGTGAAAAGCTTAGAAAGATGCCATGGATTTCGAATATTCGGTGATGAAGAATAACACTTGGCAACTTGTTGATCTTCCACCAAGGAAGAAATCCATTGGATAGATGGATATTTACGTACAAAGTAGATGGGATATTGGACAAGTGCAAAGCAAGATTTGTAGCAAAGGGGTATGCACAAAAGAAATTGACTATGAGGACATTTGCTTCCACAACTAAGATCAAAACGAGTGATGATCTTTGTTCTAGCTACACTTTGATGGAAAGTTCACCAAATGGACGTGAAAAGTGCCTTCCCGAATGGAGATTTACAAGAAGAAGTCTCATGACTCAAAGGGATATTGTACTGGTCAAGAAGAAAAGGTAGGATGAAATCTACGTATGGCCTCAAACAGCACCCGGGCATGGTACATCAAGATTGATGGGCATCTCGTACAACATGGAATCAAATCCATACGATCCCAATCTCTACCTTAAAAAGCAAGGGGGAGATGGTGATTGCAGTTTATGTCAATGATCTAGTCATCACCGGTAGTTCGGTGAAATGATTTGAAACGAAGAAAGATCTTAAGCGATCATTCGACATGACAGATCTCAGGCTTATGCACTTTTCTTGGACTAGAAGTATGGCGTAAAGAGCATGAAATATACCAAGACAACGCTCGAGAAGTTTAGGATGATTACACACCAATTTCTACACCTATGGAGAACAGACACAGTTATCTCGTTTATCCATCTCCCGAGGTAAGTGCCACTCTTATCACTGATTGGGAGTCTCATTTACCTAACCTAAACTAGACCAGATATCGCTTTGCAATGAGCTATCTATCCAGTTCATGCAGAACCCAAAGTTTGTCATTGGAAAGCAAAAAATATCTCAAAGGATAGTTGATCTTGGTCTAGAATACAAGAAGAATGAAAACTTCTTCTTGATCTGGATATTCGGAAGATCATGCAGTAACATTGATGATAGAAAATCCATGGATTTGTATTCTTTATGGGATCCGGACCAATATCATGGGGAAGTAAGAAATTGTTTTCGCTCTTCCAGTGGGTAAGATCTTTCTATAGGAGAAGCAGTCTGTGAAGCAATTTACGTCGCATACTAGAAGGATTGGAATACCATAGACAAACCTACTACCATGTGTGTTGACAATGAAGGTGTTCTCAAATCATACGCGAACATGTGTTGAAGCACAAATCCAGATTCAATTTTGTCCTGAACAACGAGTTGATATTTTCACAAAGTCACTCTGACGTGACAAGTTCGAAGTTGTTTAGAGATTTCTCTCCTAATACTTGACTCAATCAACTTAGATAATTATTTCCTCATTAGAGGTTCTATTTTGGGATTCACGGGCCTCTGTTTCTTCCTAACATGTTTAGAATTTGGCTACAACTCAATTATATGTTGTGCTAAATTGGGATGAAATCCTTTTAAATCTTGGTATTTCAAGCAAAAACATCCTTAAATTATTTGCAAAGATCAATAAATGAGTGTTTTTCAATTGAGGAACATACCTTTCCAAGAAAATGCTTTTTCCCTTCATCAACCAAGATCTCTTCGTAATTATCAGTGTGGGTTGACATTTTAGTCTTGACCTTTCTTAACTGATCGTTAGTGCTAAAGATGTCTTCTAATGTGACCAGACCTCGAGGTAATTTATTTGTCTTCAACTGAACAATCTGGTCACCATATAAGTGTTGTAATTTATCCTGATTAACTATAGAAAACTCATCTTCTTGGTGCAAAACCTATAGATTTGTTCATCACTTTCAAAAACTTGCCAATTTGAATCATTATTAGGTATTGAGGGCCTAATAATTAACTTTATATGAGGCTGGATTTTACTATTTTCAATCTATTCCAGCACTTCAAAACTAGCCCCAACTACTGCAAGTCTATCTGCATGCTTGTTTTCAGCTCTAGGAATAGATTGAATGTTAATAACATCGAAATCATCCATTAAGTCTAAAACTCTATGTCTATAAGACTTGATTAATGGATTCTTACAAACATTGAAATTTCTTACTTGATTGATAGCCAACTCAGAGTTGCCAAAAATCCATAGCATGTCGATACCTCTCTTTCTAGCCCAAAGCAAGCCATGAATTAAAGCTTCATATTCAGCTACATTGCAAGTACATGAAAATTGGAGATTCAATGTTGAGAAATACCTTTCATTCATTGGGGAAGTGAGCATCAAACCTACTCCATGTCCCTTCTTGTTCTTAGCTCCATCAAAATGAAGCTTCCAAATCCCTTCTATTGAATCTTCTATTTTGGATAGTAAGGGAAGTGGTGTATTTTCTTCATGCATATAATGCACAACAAATAGGTGTTCTTCAACTTCCTTAAAAGGATCATGAGCATGTTATTCCACTATCTTTTCATCCATAAACATGTTAGAAACACCATCTAATGTTGAAACATGAGCTACCTCATCAAAATCAGACTGATCTAGGGCTAAATAATTAGCCACTTCATTTGAAGAGTGAGGCTCAATGTGAAATCTGGCCAATGGATCTGAATTTATAGTAACTTTGGTGCCGTAACGAGTAGTAAAAAATAAGGACCAATATGAAGAGAGATAACCTCCTATTTTTTTCATGAATTCCCTTGATAAGCATAAGGAAAAGTATGGAGGTAAATCCACACAATAGTAACATCTTACAGAATAGAAACATTTGGGCAAGCATGTAACGCCACTTCTAATTTTTTTATTATACCAACTGTATTAGTTGTAGTTTCGTCTAGCTGTAAGACACTCCTTTCTGTAGGCTCATACAACAAACCAAATTTTTCTGTAATTGCTTTTGGCATAAATTTGCTACTTACACCACTGTCCACCATGCAATTATGAACTAGATGTTCTCCAATAATCAATGACAAATAAAATGGTGGTGGATTCTTGATATCATGAGCATTTAGAACTTTCTGGACCATCCTCTTAACTTCTTTAATGCGGTCTTGTTCAAATGTTCCAAGGACCATGTTTGTCTTCTGAACTTCATTTTCTATTTTATTTGAATAAATCTGCAGCTTATCTAGTTCATGAGAGAGTAGATCTTGTTGTCCAGGAATACTTAGAGCATCCCACATTGAGATATTAACATTATGATTTTTCATTACATCAACAATGTTAAAAGAAGCAAACTGTTTTAGAGACGGATTCAACTGTCTTAGAGTAGGCCTTAGCAAAAATTGATTCTGCTTTAGCTGCCTTAGATATCTGAGGTATAAATAGTCTTCTTGGATTAGGTTCTATCTATCTTTGATGGCCTCTATTAACGAGAACACTTGTTTTTTTAGGAACAACATGATTGTTGGTTGACTTTGGGATTGTAGATGTCTTGTCAGTGACAGTAGGAAGGATAGGCATGTTATGTTGTTTTTTACTTTCAAGCAACTTTCCCTTGAGCCCTAGTAGTGACTGTAATGAAATCCTCATTAAAATTGACTAAATTTTGTTCCGGTGCTTTCTGAACATGAGTTTCTTGCTGCCCACCCTCCATTTGAGGCATGAACAATGTTTTAGACTGAGGTTGTGCAACAAGATTCAGATTCAAAAAATCATTTGGGCAACTTATAGCTGCATGAGGTTGATTGTAAAGTTGACACCACTCTTCTGTAGCCATATTACTAGGACTAAAGCGTTAGATGAACTAGGAGACTTTGGGTCAAACTGCCTGTTTTGTTGATTCTGTTTATTTTGCTGATAAGGAGCCTGATAGAGTCTTCTAGGTAATGTAATTATATTCTCAATCGAAGTCAATTTATTTCCTATAGTTTACAAAGATTTAAATACATCATCTGATGGAGCTACAACAATAGGTTCTATGATTGTAATAGGCTAAAGAATAGGTGATAAATCTATAAAAAAGTTGGCATTGAAGGCCTTGGTGCCAATTTTCCAACTTGAATAAGACTATTTTCAGCTTAGATAGTGATATCATAGGTTGTTGGGAGTGTCTCTCCCCCCATTGACTGAATCATAGTTGAGATATCACTGTTCAATGCCCTAAGATAATAAAGGAAAGCACGATCAAGTTGAGGCTTGACACTTGCTGGAATTATTTCCCAGATTCTGGAAAAAATGGATATTGAAACTGGACATAAAATCATTGGGATCTCTTTTAATAGTAGACAATTATTCAATAAGAGATAAATGATTTAAATTATCCTAGAACGGTTTTAGAAAATTTTCACCTAAGTTATCCCAGGCATAGAGAAATTGATACATGGTGAAGGAATATCAGGAGGGTTATCAAAACTAGGTCTATTATAAGGGAAAGTATTACCAACTCTTCTCCTTCTAGTAGAATTCAAGGGTAAAGAAATAAACTCAGGAGGAATTCCTTTTACCGATGATCTTGTAGTCACTTTAGGTATGGAACATGTTGCAATACTGATATGAAATCAACTTTGTGGAGTCACCAAAATATCTTCAAATCTTTAAAATAAATTGCTGCAACTTGCTCTCGAAAGTGACTTTGTAACCACTATAAATCTACGTTGTAGAATTTGTAACTTGCATACAGATCTGATTTTTGGTCCCACCGGGCGTGCCAAAAACTGCCATCTCTTGAAAGTGCTCCCTGTAGAGAGATGGTTACAAGTTTTCTAAGCTTGCATAATTGATCTCTCTCTTTCGTAGATACAATGGAAACACCTCAGGTCTGTGGGTATACCTATTTTGAGGTGAGTCTCTGGTATCAAGGCCGGTTCCTTGTTTATGTATCCTAAATTTATTCTAGGGTTTAAAGGGGTAAAAGATGACTGTAAAATAATTAAAACTAAGGTGATACACCAGATTTGTATGAGGGCTTTGACTAAGTATATGCATAATTGATATGTGAAGGATTTTTGATGCATGAGCCAACAATTTTCTGCAGAATATCTAAGAAAAAAACACTTGGAGGAATTGAGGGAGATTATCACAACATTACTACTAAGCTAAACATGCACATTAATATCATGTAGAAACTACTAAATTTTACAATAGGGTAAGATGATTAATCAGGAATTTACATTCACAAGACTAATAGAAACATATACAAGACTACAGATAATTGGAAAGGTAAAAAATACTTCACATTAGAGGGCAAAACTGGAAAAAATTCTTCAGTACTCCTATATCCAAAAAGTCCTCCATAATTTTTCCCCGTGCTTTACAAAGGCACACAATATATAGCAAAAATAAAATTCACCCTCTTCCTAAAATTAGCCTAAGGCTTGTACTCGCCCATGCATTCTATTTTTATCCTTTATTTAATAATAGATAAGGAATAAAAATAGAACATGCAATTACAAATAGCCATTAATAGCCTTGATTACAATTGGTCAACTGAAGTTGACTGATCTATTTTTAAGAAAGAGAAGGATGAATAATTTGCTAAAAAAAATATTTCTTGCTAGGCAAGTCTCTCTCCATGAACATGCAACTTTGTCTCCTTCTTTGTTCTGTCTTCTTGTGAAGCATGCAACGAATCAATTCTCTACCTGTGAGTAAATAATTCACACATTTGTAATATTTGCAAGATAAACATCCAATGTGGGGGCCATTGTCCATGTGCACACGCTGTAATATTGACATCTCCTTCCAAAAGGTCACATGAGTGACACTCTACAAATCAATTCTAACTGCTTGAAGTGGGGACCACCTTCACTTTACCAGGTTTGGCCACCTTTGTGGACTTTAGCATGACCATACTACATAGTCTGCCACCTTTGTAATGAGTACTATAGTATATAGTTGCCACCCCATAGTTTTCAGCCTTGGCATATTTCAAAATTCACCTTTTCGGTGATAAGCATGTACGATGGCATTTTGCATTATTTAGAAATAAATATATAATTTGGACTTTGAAAGTCAATGCAATGATAATTTATTCAAACATGGCATCGGTCCCCTCCCCACGATGACTCACCCCTCAATCATGGTCTCCGTGGCTTTCTAACCTGGGTTGATTTTGCTTTGAAAAATGGTGAAGATATCAGGTCGTCGATCTCTATACTAACTGATCGCAAACCATCGATCTTCAACCTATGGTTAGGGTTTTTAACTTGGAATTTAACGTAGTCGGTGGAAACCTTATTATGGTTACTCACCTTGATCTTTGAGCATGATTATTGACCTTTGATCTGAGTCCTTCTTATCTAAATCATCAATCTTGAACCACGATTAAGTCATGTTGACTCGCCTCTTGAGTTTGCATGCATTAAGGTAACTCGAGCCCATAATGATCACTTCATTTGTTTTTTCACTATGCGGGTGAAGCCTTGGAAAATTATTTTCTTGACGCCATTATTTGAATCTTTGGAGCTTAGTTCCTTCTACAAAATGGTTTCCTAAACTCTCGTGATCTGTATTTTCATATGTTTGATCTATTTAGAGCTTTTGAGGGTTTATGGGGTGTTATTTTCGATTATTCAATACCCGGCTCCATTACGTTTGGTCTTTGCATGGCCTCCATGGTGAGTTCTAAAGCTCGAATCTTCTCTATTTTTAGGATCTCTATGGTCTATTGACCGCCATAGTCATTCTCTTAGAGCTCGATTCTATGCAACTGTGAATACATACTTGTATGACTTTGGTTCTTGACCATTTTGAAATCTCTGGTTACAATTTGTGGCTCCATTAATTTCAAGGATTTGGTTATTACCGTTTGAACTTGTTTCGACCATGGTTAGAGGTAACTCTAGATTCACCCTTTTATCAATGACCCAGTATTATGAATACTCTATTTTTCTTGATATTTACAAGCTTGTGTCACCATAACTTTCTTGGTTATTATTGTTAGCTTTCTTCGAACTGAATATGGAGGGTTTGCTAGATAGTTTACGTTCTGGGTATTCCATATTTTTCTTTGCTATCCCTGGATCTGGATTTTTCCATTGAGATTTTATCTATATATCTTTACGGGTCTACATTTTTGTGCACTTGAATGTAGTCATTTTGTTGTTGATATCATTCGATCTTGAATTCTATTGCTCGTAGTGTTCTCGTGATTCCATAAAACTATGGAAAAACCTTATGGGTCTGCGTTATCTCTGTACTTTGACTTCTCTGACCTTAAAATGGTGACTGTAGGTATATGTTGGTTACAAAATCTACTCATACCCTGATTAAGTGAAATTTAATTTTTTCATCGAAAGGCCTCATATTGTATTATGTTTTCTTATTTGTGCCTCTAATCGATTGTTAAAAGGATTAGTGAGTTCATTCTCCTCACCAAATTTGTGTGAATCTTGTCAATGTTGCATTGAAACACCACTTTTGAAGCTTTCCAAAACTTTGAATCTTGAAGAATATCTCATACCCATTATCTGTATCACAAGATTTGTTACTTTTTTATTTTTAACTTTGATGGTTTATCCCGAGGCCTCCACTTTGTCTGGCTTCTGAGAACTTTCCTTTCAATTACTAGACACCATTTTCTTGAATATTCTATTTCAATCTCCATTTTATATAAAAGCTCTGGGTATTTGTAATTTTTTTAACTTGTAATACCAAACTTGGTCCGTTAACTCACTATCAATGCATTATGTGTTTTGTGATCTAAGCTCTGATCTATCCCATGGGAAATTTTCCTGTTTCTCATGTTCTATCAGTTGACTCAAAGATTTTGTTCCTTCGATCTTATTATGGGTCTTCACTAGGAATTTCGCTTCTTTCTGTTAAACTAAATATGCACCTTCTTCTCTATGTTAATAGATCTATCTCCTTCATTAATTGCATATTTATATCCAAAATATACTTTGTGCTTTGAAGATTGAAAACTCCTTTCTACAACTCTTATACTAGACATCATTCTTATTTCAGTTATGAATAACTTTGAAACATTTGATTATGAGAAATGAAAACTGTAACTGAAAATTGAACTTAAGATGTTTTGTATCTTGTAAGTGGCTTTCTGGAAATTGTAAACAATTCTTTATCTGTTGTAACACCATTTTTAGGCATAAGCCTTGATTTAGATGCTTTGTTGAAATACAAGTAACTTATTTCTTTTACTTAGATACTTTATTTCCTTGATAGTAGCATTTCCAGCATGTTGGAAAATATGAAACATTGATTTTTCATGGTGAAGCCCTGGCAAACAATTTCAAGAATTCTCTCTTCTAGCTATAGTAGTTGTATTTTCTGATTCAGAATATAGAACATAACACTTCATGTTTGAAGCTAGATAAAAATGAGACATCATAGTTGTTTATCTTGATCATGGCATGCTTTACTACTTTCCTGTATCACTTACTTGATTTAAATAATTCCTTTAAGCATGTAGTAGTTAAAAGCAACATGATGGAAAGTTGTAAATGTTCATTTTACATGGTGAAGCCCTTGACAAAATTTTCCTAGAATCTTCTCTTCATTCCTTTTCAATAGTAACCTTCTCTTTTTAGCCAAACATCAGCTTTCAAATTCTACTTCTTCCTTATTTAGCTAACTAAAACATGTATTTCTATCTCCCAGTGTCTCTTCTATACTGTAACTTCTTCCACTTCAGAACGGTTATTGAAACCTTGAGTTACATTTTTCATTTTTATGCATGCACTTATGACTTGTTTATTTTTCATTGGCTGCAACTGTACTTGCACACTTAGGAAAATAGTTAGAAAATACTTAGGATTTTTGGCCTCTCTTATGTCCATGTTTTCTTCTTTTCTTTTCACTTTCTTCATTCTATATGAGTGAATAAAGCATGTATGCAGTTTGATATTCAAGTAAATTACATCTCCGGTTATTAGATATTCATATGAACAAATTAGGACAGTATAGGAATATGAATTGATCCTTGAGCTTGTAACTGATAGTTCTTCTTTTCTTCTTTTCAAGTACAATGGATTCTACAATGGAGATGAAGAAGAAGCTAGAAATGGAGATGTTTTCAATCAAAGAAAGAAACCACAAGGAAAAGACGAGTTCACTCATAGTCCTTTGCTTTCTCATTCATGCATGTGTACCTTTTATTTTAGTAGTTGTATTTTACTTTTTAGTTACATCCCACAGCTTGTGTGGGAAACATTTGACCTTCCTTGTGAATAAAACATTGAATTCTAAAATTGAGTTGTGTATTCCCTTCTGCATTATAGCTTCTCTGTATGGATTGTATAATGAACTAAACAACTCAGTAACATAATTGAATGTCTTAATCATGAAGGTAAGAAACATTGATGAGAACTTGTAACATTTAGTAATGAACCCTAATTTTCTTATATCTGTATTTCTATTTATGCTTCAAAACTTAGCACTTCACCTACTTTGTAATTTGTCGTCTTCATCAAGACAACATAGTTGTCCTTAGAGATTTGTGTTCTTTTGCTAAGGATGGCATGAAATTGTAAACTATGTGATCTGTTATGTTTTGTGATAGCACACATAATTACAGATTTCATTTAATCTTATAACTAATTCAGCAGTAACAATTGATATCCAACTCCCTTAGCTTAGGTATACTTCACCAATGTTATACATCGTAACGAATTTTTGAGTTTCCAATTTCATTACAAGTGAAGAAATGAGCAACAATAACATTGTATGGATGGATGTTTTCTCTCTACATCTTTTTTTCTCTCGCAAAATTCTTAATTCGAATGGAACTAAAAAATGACTAACTATGTTTGGGGGACAAAATAAAATTGTCAAATGTATGATTTCATAACTAGGTAGATGGGGGGTGTGATTTCATGCCAGTTTATTGTTTAAACCATGTTGATGTCGGTAGTAGGCCATGGAAGATGGACATTGTTCTGTGCTCATGAAATGTACTTTATTTATGCACATCCTAACATTATATGTATATCAATAATTGGAAAAAGAAGTTTTCATATCATTTTCTCTAAAAATAATGTGTAGTTGCATTATGATATATTGTTTTAATTTGATAAATGAAGAAGGAAAGTATCAATTCGATTTGTAAAATATCTCCCATGTTAAATGGTATCAAGTTTCATGTAAATCATTCAATCCTGAAAAATCTAGAATTTAACATGTAATACTACTCCTAGGAAATAAATGAATTAGTCACTTTAATTAAATGAATTTTCATGTTCTTGTAATTTTTAGAAGAAATAGACTAAATTCTTGTTGACATTTATCAAAAAGTGTGGTTAGGTATTGAATTGCTATGGTTTCATTATACTCCCAAAAAGTGATGGTCTTGGTTAGTTTATTTCCTATTATGATATTTCTTCATGTGTGGTAGAATGGCTAGTTCTAAATCTATCAAAAAGATATTACTTCCTAAATCCATTCCTGTTATATTTTCACCTTGATTATGTTATGATCCATTAAATGAACAACTACTCTATACAAATGGGTAACATCTTTCATTGTGCCTTCATATATGCTTCTTGCCGCAATTTGGACACAAGTGTCTTAAGTATTTTTTCTGTCTTAAGATGATAAATCCTTGTAATGTAACACGTCATGTTCATATGCTCCATTTTATTTGAGGATCAAGTTTAATATGTGGCGTAATAATCAATTTGTTCTTAGAAATGCTAATATGTAGGTACCTTGTGTATATCCTTATGATCTTTCAATAGTTACACCTAGTTAAGAGTTCCTTGATGTAATGCACAAAAAATTTCACACTAAAAGCCATAGTAAAATTACCAAAAAAATGGCTTTATTTTCTTGCTTCATGACACTACAAGAGCCCAAATATAATAACTTAATGTCACAAGGTACACCAAGCCAAACATGAACCCAAATAGACAACAAAAAACCACTAGATCTCATGATTAATAAACTTACTCACAAGGGATGTACATGTTTCAATAACTTAACCCCACATGAGAATCCTAAGTCTAGTAATATCCTACATATCTAACAATTGCATCTTTGTTATGAATCAATTTAATTATTTATTCTTATAGATTGAAGAGAATTTAACATATAGGACAATATTCTTGTTCCTGAAACTACATCTTAAATACTTTACTTCACATCATTGTCAAAAACAAACTATGCTTATGAAATATGTGCTCATACCTCAAGGTTATATGTTTCCCATTTTAATAAAATATTTAAGATCATATGGATGCCCTCCTTAACTCTCATTAGTTTTAATATCATCTTAGGAATTTTATTTTTTTAATCAACATTCAAAGTGCATATTTATTTTGTAACCATCATTTCATAGTTCCCTCTTGATTTCCCATGTCTTAAATTATATTTACTCTGTTACATAGATCTCATATTAACATAATTTAAAGAACAATTATTATTTGTGTAACTATTGTTTTTCAATTAGGGATTCAAGACCTCAAAGACTCTAATTAATTTTTCTTAAGCATGTGAAGATTATACAAGGATAAAATCACTAATGACGACCAAAAGAAAGGATATGTTTTATAGTGTTTGCATGTTTCCATGGTTTACCTATTTATAACATCTTGATTTCTTAGATATCCCTCCTCTAATAAACAAAAAGTTACACACTTAAGCCATATTCCATTATGTCAATATTTACACCTTTACTACTATGAGTTATACTTTATTCATCTATACTATCAAGCATGGTAAGTTTTCAAATATTAATTACAAATTGAATAAATGTCTACCACATAAGTGATCCTCATGAGGCTCATATTTGAGATGAGAAAGGATGTTGCCAAAGGTAAATCTCTCACACAAAACACATTTTTTTCCTATAAATAGAAAAAGGGGCTAACCTCAAGTTAAGGGAGTGATATTTTTTTCCTAGACATAATTTCTATGATTGATTTGTGAATACCTTATTCACCCAAAAATGACCTCGTAAGAGGTACTAGACATCTCTTAACCCTATCTACACAACAAGGTAATCAATATACAAGAAAGTATACTATGAGGTAGAAAGGAAAAGTTCTCCTACAACTTTTCTTACTCCCTTTTCCCGTTCTTCAGACAAATTCTTCCCTAGCAAGAAATTTCTAGCTCTGCCACAGAGTAAGTGGAGTACCCCTGTTAGATTCTTGGTTGAAAGGCCACCACAAAAATCCACATTTTCTCACACATGCATGTACGACACCTGCACCGGTTGAGTAGAGGGACTTAGATTCTCAGAGCATTGGTAAGAAATCCACAAGTTTTTCCACCTGACAAATTTTCTCACCAATAGTTTTTGGCACCCACTGTGGGGCAGATTTGATAGCACCTACACCCAAAATACAACCGTAAGGTTTGAAAATTCAAAAAAATCAAATATTGAAAAAATCAGAAAGAAGATTTCATGAAATTTTGTTGCTGAAAGATACAATGTCAAATTATTGCACGTGACCTTTCATATTCCATGAAATCCTCTTGTATTTCCACTACCATAATTTCCAAAAGCTGGCCGAAAGAAGATACACCAGTTTCAACAGGTCGAGATGTGTTCAAAAAAATCAGCAAGAATGAATTAGAGATAATCCATTCTTTTTCTCTCAAGCCTCATCTCCATCTAGCTCTTTAAACAATTCACCTAGAAATCCTATCCAAAATTCGGTTGATACTTCCCCTTCAAATTCTCCAATTTTTTAACCACAATTAAGCATCAAGTTCGTGGAAGAAGAAGAATTTGTAGGAGCAAGAGTTGAAATAGAATTAAAATAAATAATGGATGATGAAGAAGAAATACCTCAACATATTATTACATGGGGAAGGAATACAATCCCACTTGCTCTTGAACCCCCTCTTCATGATCTACCAATGAGTTCCCACAAGAACTTCCCAAAGTTAAAAGGTGACAACAAACAACACCCAGATGAAAACATCATTGCTTTCATGATATCATGTGGAATTCTTAGTGTCCAACATTAAGACATTGTTATGAGATTGTTCATGGAGTCGCTCCAAGAAAAACAAACAGAATGGTTTTACCTCCTACATGCCCGGTCCATAATAGGTTGGAATGACATCAAGGATGCATTCCAAAATATATTTAAATCAACAGAAGACTGTTAAGACCTCCTGGTGTAGTTGGCTAAAATAAAGAAAGGTGAAAATGAAACCATGATAGACTTCATGGCTAATTTTGAATGGTTGATTTGCAGGATACCTGAAGAGGAATCTCCATCTCAAAGAAATGTCAAGATATTCTCCATCAATGCTCAATCATCAGAAGTAGGATTTTTACTGTGAAGATCCCAACTAAGGAACATTGTAGGAGAAAAAGAGATGGCCATTGAACTAGGCAATGATCTCATCCTCTATATAAAGATCAAGAATCCATCAAAGGGAAAGGCCTAACATCTTATAGATGAGAGAACCAATCCATCGCTACAAATGTTGGAAAATGAGATAACATCTTTGAAGAGGGAATTATTTGAACAAGTCTCTTCCAAAAGAATCAACAAAAATTAGATTGTAGGAGCACCCCAAATGCTTGCCTTGGAGGCCCCACCTTTCAATGCAAGTTGTAGGAGTAAGGAAAATGAAGAGGATTTTGAACAAAAAAGTGAATGTGGTGGTTTCCTAGAAAGTGATGAGTTTTACAACGATACAAAAATCATATTCTATGAGTATTCTAGAGGTTATGAAGAGATGAAGAAGATGCACCTAGTTTCTCATGCATGGTATTCACTCGTTCTCAGTCTAAGAAAGGAGCACTAGCCCCATTGTTGTAAAGAAAAAGGAGGTTGATGATCCTCCCATGGTGACTCTACAAAACAAAATTATCAGTAAAGGATCACCACTCCCTCCTTCCATGAAGTTTACATTGTTGGAGCTTGATCTTGTAGCAAGTAAGAAGGATCCTGCTATTCCTAGTAAATCTTCAGATACCTCTTTCAATTCTACACCCAAATATTCTCCTACAAAATCTAATACCTTGAAATCTTATAGTGTGTCATTCAAAATACCGTCCATTCCTTAAAAATAAAATCCTGCTCCCAAGCCTATCTAGACTCCAAAATCACTCCCTTCACCCCCCTTGTCTTCATATTCTCCCTTTGAATTCATAGAATATGTAGATAAATCCAAAGTTAAGATTACCAAAACTGAATATTTTCATACTCATCCTAAACAATTTGAGAGGTTCCTCCAATATATCAGGAGTGGTAGTCTAACACCTAATTCTGTAACTTGTAGTTGTAAAGGCATGCTACCAAACCAACCTACACCTCCCTCATAGAACATGATTTCTCTGAGTGCTTTAAAGACTGATAAATTTGAACCTTTCTACGTATCCCTTCTTGTTGGAGAATATGTACTGAATAAATGCATAATAGATTCTAGTGCCTCAGACAATGTGATGCCTTTGAAGGTCACCAAGGCTCTAAGACTTACCATGACTCCACCCAGTGGATCTTTTTACTCTTTGGAGTCAAAAGAGGTCCCATTTGTAGATAAGGTAGAAGATGCATAGGTGGCTCTCGCCAGATTTCTAGACAAGAAAGGTTCAACGATGATTTTGGTGGTAGATGTCCAAGCCTCGTTTAGAATTTTGTTGAGTATAAGTTTCTATCAAGACTTTGGAGAAAAATTAAGATGAATTAGTCATCTAAAACCATACCAGTGAAGGGATACATGGAGAAATTGCTTCCGAGAATAAGATGAGGTACATGGTACAAAAATCTAGAATCCCGAAAGCTAACATCTTGTTTCAAGGTAGTAGGTAGATGAATCACTTTGTATCAACTAAGGAGGAAGAGGATATCCCCATCTATATAGGTCCATAAATGCCTTCCTAGAGAGATTTGGATTTTTAAGAAGCATTGAGGAGATTCGAGTTATAAGAGGGAAGTGCCAAATTTCTAGATGATGGAAACCATGAAGAATAAGAAATGGTTCTTGATGATTTTAAAGAAGAAAAATCATCTCATAGGATTATCCAAGATGAGGAGTTATTCTCATTCAAATTTGGGGATGAGGATGATCTCAGTTAAGCCATCTATGGAGAGACAAAATCAGCTTTTGATGAGCCCGTTAATGGTTTGAAAGAAATGTATGTACATGAACTTCTTAGAGCCACAAAAGAAACATAAGACCCTATTAAGACACTCTTGAACTTTTAATGCAAGCCATGAATCTAGAAGACAAGTATAAAGATGAATTGGAAACCTCAACTAGTGTGAAGATGGGCTATTTTAAAATAAATATAGATGAGAAATATGGTGTCCCTCTCGAGCTAATGGTTGGTGAATATAATGATGAAATTGAGGTATTATCTTTCCCATTTGAAGAGGAAGAATATTTCCGTGATGAACAAATCAAAGTAAGAAGTTTTGAGGCCTTTGAAGTGAAGCTCCTCTGGTGGAAGGAGTTATAAAATTAAGTGATTCCCAAGATGATGAAGTAATACCTTTAGATAGTTTCCTTTAGCTAAAAATAAAGATTCTTCAAAGGTGTACAAAGAGGAGTTGCAGGAAATGATGAAGCATAACTCTGTGTAAGAAATATTGGATGTAGTAGAAGTTGTGGATGGCCCCGAGCTGATTCTTGATCTTTTCACTCGTGTCATGGACATACAAGACAAGTATGAGTACTCAAGCACCTCACAGTGGAGTACAGGAAAATTATAAGTCTGAGGTATCTCATGGAAAAGAGGTCAATGAGCATAGACCTAGGAAAGAAAAGAATCCAAAATGTTCAAGTAAATGAAACAAGAAAAGCAGACCTAGGGCAGTGCTGAAATGCTTGATGGAGAATCAATTATATGGATAAAAAAGGAAGGGAACTAGCACTATGAGTCATATTTTAAAGAACATGAAGGGAATGGAATGTCTAATCAAAGTATTGATCATCAAGAAGCTCATGTAGACTCATTCATACCAAGTATACAAAAAAATATGAAAGCACCTAGATTCCATAAGCAACTAAGGAGAGGAGGCTACTTTTGAAACCCGTCAATGGCTTCGTAGAACATCATCATTTGGTGTTGCCTCTTCAGGGGTAAATTTTTCTAAATGAAAAGTGCTTTAATGAAAGTAGATTGTCCCCTGACTTTTACCATAGGTGATTGTTAGGTGTCTTTCCCTTTGTTTTTCATGTGATTCTCTCTCTCTCTCTCTCTCTCTCTCTCTTGTTGTAGGTTGTACATGACTCCGCAACACCTAATGGTAAAGACACTAGTCAATATGGTGTAGGTTGAGATTCTAGGAGTTCTCATACCATGTATTCACTACACTCATTCCATGTCATGTCCCCAAGCTAGAGCCAGTTGTTGCCTGTGAAAATGTGCAACAGGAAAATTGACAATTTTTTAGCGCGACAACTATACCCATGTTCCAAAATTTTCAAGTCTATCATCAAAGACACCTTGAATCTTTCTATTAAGTCCAAATGACCTACAAATAATGTTATACCATTCCCCTAGGTAATTTAGGAAACTCCATTAATTCCCCCTAGGTGATTTTAGGAGTTCTTTTGTAACACTGGAGGTAGTTGTGGGAAGGGTTATCACTGGCCTTCCTAGAGTTGGAGCAACCTCACGGAGTAAAGAAGAAGATCGTAAGTTGATATGGAGGTGATAAAAATTTATTGGGACATCATGGAGATGGTTTAGGATATTTTGGAAGGTCTCGGATAATTTGGGGCAGTTTCGCCAGAACGAGGGTTCATGGGCCTAGTCAGTGCATAGGCCAAAATGGTCGTTAAGCTTCAGAAGTAGATTCTAGGAGCTCCAGATGGATTTAGAAGTAAAATAAAACATATCAAAAAAGAGTATTCCAATACCTACATGATTCTGGAATCATATTTTTCAAAAACCCTTGGTACATAGGATTTGCAGGAAGGTTTTCTTAATTACAAGTTGAGTCTCAAATCACAAATCTGATTTTTAATGGATCAGATGGTTGAATAAATACATAATAATCCCACCATTAGATTAAAAATCCATTTCCATACAAGATAATATAAAATTTAACCAATAAATTCCATCAGGAGCTCAAGTTATCATTCACTCCTTGTCTTTATTACCAATATAATATTTCTAATTCCTAATCATGTAGACCCTACTTTCTAATTACCCAAACTTTGACATTTTAACATTACCGGACCACTTACTTACAAATATTTACTTTTACAACATTCCTATTGTACTTTGATTGTTACCGTACTCCACATTATTGGCGACACCGTACTGACGGCACCGTTATCTTCTATCAGACGCTACTACTAATTATACTTAACAACATCCTATTCCTAATACATACATTAATGAAATAGAAATTATGGAGGAAAATTTTAGTGTCGACATCTTCCCCTTCCTAGCTTATACTCCGTCCCTGAGTAGACTATTCTGGTGCTTGGAAAATCTTCAACTTGTCGTGGTTGAACCATTTCGTAATGGGAGTGCCATCCAATTCCTCCAGTCGGTACGTACCATTTTCATGCATAGCTGCTATTTTGTAGGGCCCCATCCATTTTGGAAGAAATTTTCTCTGTCTTCTTTTTTTTGTATCTCGAATCATATACTAGACCAAGTCATTCACATGAAATGGAGATCATCGGATCTTTTGATCAAAGTATTCCTTTTGCTTCATTTTCTTCTTATGGCTTGTATCCTTTGCTATTTCCTCATTTCCTCTAGCAAATGAAGATGTACCAACCTTTCTTTTACTGAATCACTTTCATCCATCCTTTCATTTTTCATAACTCTCACAAAGTGGGAATATCAAACTCAATAGAAGAATCGGATCAATGCCATAGGCCAACTAAAATGGAGAGTATCCTGTTGCTGACTTTGATGTTGCCCTATATGCCCATAATGCTACATGAATCCTTTTATCCCATTTATTTACCGCAAGGCTACATCTTTTGCTAGAATTTGACACAAACACAAAATTTGTTCTGCTCCACCTGGCCCATCCATTTGTGCTTGGATTGTATGTTGTTTCCTTCCCGTGCTTAATAGAAAACTTATTGACTAGGGCTTCTACCACCTCATTAATGAAGTGGCTTCCTTGATCTCTGTTACAATTTCTAATGGACAACCAAATCTCGTGACAATGCGTTCATATATGAACCTTGCCACTTCATCCATGGAAGTTGTTTTCAATGGCCTAGCTTCAACCCACTTGGTTAAATAACTGTGGCAACTACAATATACTTATTTTGGCGTGATGTAGTTAGAAGTGGACCTACAATGTCTATTCCCACTTTTCAAAGGGACCAAGTGGAAGAATAGGACATAATGGAGCTGATGAAGTCTTATGGTTACCATGTGTTTGACAAATATCACATGTCTTACAATAATTATAACAATCTTTAAAAAGAGTGGGCTGATAACTCGCATCCAAGATCCTTTTCGATGTAAGTTGTCCAGAGAAGTGCCCTCCACATGTACCATTGTGGAATTCTTCTAGCAGCTCCTTTCCTTGATCACGTCCAACCGCCCTCTCTCAGATGGCTCCATCGTGTCCTATTCGAAATAATGCTCCATGCGTAATAGAATATGGACGATCGGCTTGAGTAATATTTCTCTTAGTCTTTGTATTAGCACCATCAGAAACTTGAATTCATTCATATAATTCCAAATATCTATGTATTCACTAGGGATTGTGTCAAGGGATAACAATGTTGCATCGGGAAATCATCATCATCACAAGATGATCCTAAACCATCATAGGCTCGAGAGAGTGCATCCGCATTGACATGCTTCTTTCCCCGCCTATCTATAATATCAAATTCAAATTCTTGTAGCAAAATTATCCATCTTGCTATCCTCTTTGATGGGTTAGGCTTATTGAAAATATATTTCAGAGCCCGATGATCTCTGCTACAACTATAAATTTCTTCCCTAGCAAGTAATTTCTAAACTTCTTTACAAAGAAAATGATAAAGAGCCTCTTTTTTAGTTACAAGATAGTTTACCTCAAAGATCGCTCATTTGTCTCGTCTCCCAAAGTAAATTGGATGTTCATTCCCATTTTCATCCTTTTGGCTCAAAGTACTTCCTAGTGGCCGCATCCGAGGCATCAAGTGTACACAATGAATGGCTTGCTCCAATCTGGATTCTTCAAAAACAGTGAAGACGCGAGGGCTTCCTTTAGTTGTCCAAAAGCTTCATGCGCCTTATTTCCCGGTTCATAAGTAACATCCTTCTTCAAGAATTGGGTTAGTGGTCAGGCAATCTTTGAGAAATTCTTGATGAACCTTCTATAGTAACCCACATGGCCTAAAAATGATCTCAACTTACTTCTATTAATAGGAAATGGTAAATCTTTGATTTTTGAAACTTTATCAAGATCAGCACAATACCATCTCTCTGGATACAACATGCCCTAACAAAACACCTTTAGAACATCCAAATACACACTTTCAGAGGGTTTAGTGAGGCTTGTGCTTCATCTAACCTTTGAAATGTTGTCTCCATTTGGTGCAGTGGTCCAACTTGCTCCCATAGATGTAAAAATCATCTAGAAATACTCGATGAAGGTCCCAATGTAGGGTTCGAACACCCTATTCATCAAACACTGGAATGTTCACTGGAGCATTACACAACCCAAAAGGCATAACTCTTATAAGCAAACGCTCCCAAGGAGTGGTGAACGTGGTCTTCACCGATCTTTTCTCGCTATACGAACTTGGTTATAGCCGCTATATCCATCAAAGAAACTATAGCACTCCTGGCCGCCTACTTTGGTCCAAGATCTGATCTCGAAAATGGAAGAGGGTAATGATCCTTCTTTATTACCTTATTGAGCTTCCCGTAATCAACACAAATGCATAGCTTCCCATTCTTTTTTATTGAGATCACAATGGGAGAAACCCATTCGAATTCTCCACAAAGAAATATGAATCCCGCATCAAGCAACTTATCTATTTCTTCTTTTACGCCTTGGAAAAATTAGGATTCATTCTATATGGCATTTGCTTTATGGGCTTAAGACCATCTACCATCTCAATAAAATGTTCTACCCAACTTACTTGAAGAGTTCCTTGTAATCAAAAGTGAATAGGTGTATGTACCTTCAAAAGAGCTGGAGGTAGGATTCCTTCTCACTCTCCATCACAGCATCACCAATCTTTATTTGTTGGAGATGATCATCAACTTCTTCTTCAGATAATTTTATGGGGTCATGAGTTGGTGTGACTGGAAGGATATCCATGACTGAAACATCCACCTCACTTTCTTCATCTTTCTGTCCACTTCACTGGTACTAGAGTAATCAGAGGATGTCCAATCATCAGTTTCATCACTTGAATCCACAGGTTCTGCTTTATGATGTCGAGGGATCACGTTTATCTTCACCCTCTCTCTACCACGTCCAAGTGTCATGAAACCTTCATTCCAGTAGTTTCTTGCATGAACTCTCCTTAGCCATGGTCTTCCCAGCAGCATTGGGTACGCAACAGTACCATTTTTCATCACCTGAAAGTCTACCACACATACAACACCCATAACAGATATTGCCACATTTGAAACTACACCTTCTGGTTTAGTTTTTCCCTTATTTAATGACCTTAACATAAGTGTTGAAGGGCGATCAATTTTTAAACCCAACATATTCATTACAGACTGGTCATTACATTAATCGCAGCACCTCCATCAACTAAGACATCATGAATTGAAATACCATTACATAATACCTCACCTTGTGGAGCATAGGGATCCGCCCCGCCTCCAAAACAAGGACCTCAACCTCCTTCCTTCTTCGAGCATTGAGTCCACCTCGCAACTCCCGCCTCTTCTCGAAGACATAGCCAAGAGTTAACCATATGTAATATTTGCAGCCTTTTGGACAGATCTTCCAAGATGGAGTATGGTCCTTGCCCCGTGAAATCGAAAATCCCGCACACCCAACTTTCTTCTCCTATGTTTCTTACTAGTTTCTCCTTTCATCTTCTTAGGATCATTTCCATCTTGATTATCTTTTTCTTTCTTTTTTTTTTGTTACAAACACATCTACTTCATTATTTCTACTCTTATCTACTACATCAAGAGAATTCATGTGTGCTTTTCCTTTATCATTATCTCTCGTACGTGATGTAGAAGCTCTATCTGACAATTATACTTATAATGACCCTTTTATAACAACCATAACAAACAACTTCGTAAATATTTATTTTTGGACCTCTATCTCCTCCCCCGAGAACTAAATTCTTTCCTCAAGAAGATTAATAGTTAATCGCCCATCTTCCTAAGCAGATCTTCATACTCAGAGATGTACTAGGAGAAATATTTGTGCTCACCGGGAGTGGTCAGGATTCTGACCAAAGGTGCGGTGTAGGCTCTACTTTAACAACAATTTCTTTGGGCTCCTCTTCCATGCTTTCTTCTTGCCTTCTTGCAATCTCCTTTGCTTGTTCAATGGTAGCTGGGCGGTCATACTTCACTCGTTGTCTGATCTCTGGCTTCATCCCAAGAATGAAGTGCTTACAGAGGAGATTATCCACGCCATTCATCAACCCATCCGCTAATCCTTCCTTCCGGATCTGGGCATCGAGCTTCCTCCTTAGCTCTAGAACATGAGCATGATAATCCCTTATCTTCTCCTTCTCTCCTTGGGATAGCTTTGTGATCTCGATCATGAGATCTGCATATTTCTGTTGTTCACCAAATTCTTCAAGAAAACTTTCAGTTAATAAATCCCATGAATTTTTCACATTATCACCTAGTGTTTCAAACCACCTAAGTGCTGAACCATCCAAAAAGGTAGGAAAAAATTCAGTCCATTGTTCCCTTCTTATAAGGCCATTACAAATACAAGATCGCTTAAACTCTTGAATGAAAGAAGAAGCATCTTCATTAGATTGAGCTGAAAAAACAAGAATCTTTCCCATTTTCAAAAGTAACCACCGTGAAATACCAACCCACAAGTACAATCAACAAGACTTATGTGCACAAATAATTGGAATTACTATAGAAATGACCACGGTAAACTATGGTAAAACTTGACTTACTACGTTGTAAAATCTGATTTTACTATGGTAAACACTATTCACAGTAAAAAGTGAAGTTACTGCGGTAAATACTATTCACGGTAAAAAGTGACTTTACTGTGATAAATATTATTCACAGCAAAAATGACTTTATCATGGTAACTACTATTCACGGTAAAAATGACTTTACCATGGTAACTACTATGCACAGTAAAAACAAGGTTACCCTCCAATTGATTTTTGACTAAGTGGGAATATCTCTCCAGAAAATCCACCAACGAGGAATGGTCCCGGCAACGGAACCAAAATGTCATCACCAATCCGGCACTATGATAATTCTTCACCGAACTCCTCGTGATATGATTATTTACTAATGCATGCCTTTAGTTTAGGTGGATGTAACTGAAACAAAACAACAACCGAACACAAGAATACCATCGACTATGATAAGACTAATGATGACAAATCTGAAATATCAAAGTAAATTATAATATTAACATGAAATTGTTACAATCTCACCCATGAGGTACTTCAACAAGACTATGGGAGAAACTTTACAATTACACTCTCTATGGCTTCTTCAACACACCTTTAATCGATGGCTTCCTTCGCACACTTCCTACAATATTTCTCACTACTTCTTTCTATGCTAAATGAGGGGGTGGCCTCTATTTATAGAACTTCCAGCTTATCCATCCTATCTCTAAGATAGGATAAGAAATCCACTCGACGAATCATATTCCATACCTTAACTCTTATCTCGTACATGTAAGCTTATCTCTTAAGATAAGATAAACCTTATCATTTTACATGGGTTCCACATTTTTAGAATTTTTACAAATAAAATACACAAAATATTTATGACCTCACTCCTTGTCTTTATTACCAATATAATATTTCTAATTCCTAACCATGTAGACCCTACTTTCTAATTACCCAAACTTTGACATTTTAATATTACTAGACCACTTACGACAAATATTTACTTTTTACAACATTCATATTGTACTTTGATTGTTACCGTACTCCACATTATTGGCGACACCGTACTGACGGTGCCGTTATCTTCTATCAGACGCTACTACTAATTATACTTAACAACATCCTATTCCTAATACATACATTAATGAAATAGAAATTATGGAGGAAAATTTTAGTGTCGACAGTACACCAAGGTTTTAAAAATGTTCCTATCCCCATGTGACCCTCGGGACCTCACATGACCTCCAGACTTGACAGTTCAGCCCCTAGGTGCATTTTTGGAGCATCATTTCCCTACCGTCGGATCAAGCATCGTGTGTTAGCTCCAGGACCATCGTGGAAATTTATGTCCCTAAAATCCCTAAGGTTAGGGAAATAAAACATGAAAAAAATCACCCAGCCCCTATGGGGAGTCTTTTGGTCATCCATGTGACCAAATTTCAAACCCCAGGTGCAATTTTGGAGTATCCATTCCCTGTCGTCGATCAAGCACCACGTGTCAGCTCTAGGACCACCATGTAATTTGATGTCCCTAACTTCCCTGAGATCAAGGACATCAAACATTGAAAATTTCACCCATCCCCTATGGGGAGTCTCTTGGTCACCCATGTGACTGACTTTTAGCCCCCAGTGCTTTAAAGTAAATTTTCTCACCTTCATTCCCTGTCGTTGGATCACCGCCACGTGTCGTCCTCTTGACCCCCATGGAATTTGATGTCACTCATGTCCCTAATTTCAGGGACATCAAGTCATGAAAATTCCACACAATTTTCTCCTTCCATGATTTCAAAAATTCTAAAAAATCTAACTACCGCTTCAGTGCTTCCATCTGCTTCCACTCTCATGCACATATTTTCTCCATTCTTCCAGTATAAATTCTCACCACCATTCCTCCATTGTTGAACCTCAAACCATAACTTACAAAAAGGTACTTCCCTCACTCCATGAAATAACTCAGGTCCTAAAAGGAAAATTGGAACAAACTAAGAAGGAGAAACACAGAAAGAAGAAGGAGAAAATAAAGAAAATTCCATGGCCACATGCTGAAACAGAAGTTAAAGAAATCTCCTAAATAGATGCGTGAAACAACAAGTTATATTTTTTTCTTCATTCTTCTACCCAAGGTCATCAATAAGATACCTTCAAACTCTCCTCTCATGAAATAGAGCATACATAGTGAAGAAATCCCACTTTTGTCTCAATGAAGAAAAATATCAATTTCCTGTCAAACCGTTGGGCGAAATGAATTATAATTACACGTGAAGCATCATAAGAAAAAAGATAGAACAAAAATATAAGTTTTTTTGGAGGAGAAAACCAGACCTGCAATTTTGAGGTCCATTAATGGATGTCACATCCAGAAGCACTATTAGGTCTGAAAATTAAAACTTTAAAATCTTCTAGACTATTAAACGGGCGGGCCCGAAATTTCAGAGTAGTGATATTGGGAAAAATATCATATCAAAACAATTCATTGCATGTCAATCTAAATTCTAGAAGCTAACTTTCTAAAAATAGTATGTCTACTACATATGGACTACTATTTCAGAAAGTCATCAACAGAAGAACCTGTGAAGGAGGCGAAGACATTGGAGGTGCACTACAACTAAGAATTCATCAGAACAAACATTTTTGACACTTACTAAAAATAGTAAGTGGTCCCACGGACACCTGCTAAAAATAGAAAGTCACACTGAAAGAGTAATTTTGGCGTAATGGGACATTCAAAACTTCGTCGCATTAGATCTTTCCATGAAGGAGGACCACGAAACTTCATCACGGGAAACATATTCTCCTCTTCTCTCTCCTCCCTCTCCCCCAAATTTCTCTCCCTTCAAATTTTATAATTCTCTATTGGGGTTTGCACTTTTTGATATGCCTTCAAGTCACTTAAAAGTGACTTTAGAAACATAATGTAAATTAAGTCACCTTGATTTTATAAAATCGACTTAAATATTTTGTAGGAATATGAATATTCTAAAGTTCGAAATAAGGCATATGGAGGGTCATATGGAATATGATAAGTCACCTCTCATTCTATAAATTGTAACATCATTCCTATTCTAAAGGGTTGATCATTAATTTTGTAAGCTCAAGAGTGCATTCTACCTCGAGTGAGAATCAACAAGTAACTCTTCCGCGCACCCGACCTCCCGAGGTCGTGCCGAGACAAAATGGGTGGGGATGGAATATGCAGACAAACTAGTTAGGCAAGTCTAATGTCTTCGACACGCTAGTGGAATTTGTGAATCTAAGGCAAAGAAGGCCCTTCTAACTTGGATCGGTGTGATAGATCGATCGCGAGGATGACTGCTCAAGGCTCCAATCAATATCGAGCTCTCGCGTGATTCGATCTATGGGTTGTGGAATACGTGGAAAATGACCCGGGATTGTTTTTGTGTATATCTCCGATAAGGTCATATAGTGGATGATGAATATAATCGACTCTACGGATGATTTTTCGCCTAGTCCAGTAATTCCTAGCTTCGTTAGCCGCTATATCTAGTAAGGACAGCTTGTTCGATGATGATAGGTGGAAGTGGAGGGACTGAAATACTAGTGTGCGTAGGCCAAAGTTGTTTATATCTAATCGACTTGTGGATTCGCTGGGTGTGGATCTGTGGGTCACAACCGTAGACTCTGGTTGTCATGGTCCCGTTATGGTCATACGCGAGATCAAGTTCTAATCCCTAGATCCAAGAATCGTATGCTTTCTCAGCTTCTATGTTTAGAACCAATAGTTGTGCGATCTTCTCAGAATACCTTACAGACGTTCTCGCAACCTGGATTCTTAAGCTGGTATCTATATCTACGAGGGTGTCTCCAGCGTCTGGCTGTGGAACTAGAGGATCGCACCCGAATGTTTGTTCTCTTCGAGCCCTTCTACACCATGTGGATGTTTTCTAGAGTAATCAGTAGTTTGGCCGACTTGACCAAAACGCATGTGCTTGGTCGTCTTCTATGTTTAATCCTCTTAACCGAGAACCGATCGCTTGAACTGCGTGGTTGTTCGGAATACTTCAGATCCCGAGATTTTGGTCTATGTCAACTATCGCCGTGACGAGGTTTGGCCGAGGCACGATTGGCTCAAATATATATTCCCGGGCTCTTGAGGTCCCGTAATTGTCATAAAAGGAAACAAAAAAACTAATCGTAATGAAGCAAATTCTAACTACGTGAAATAAATCTAATCGCATATAACTTTTATTCTTTCTCGAAATATTTAACAATTTTAAGGAAAGCAAACTATTTTAAGCATATCTAGAAATAATAACTAAACAATAATTAAAAATGCACAAGATAACCGAGTGTGGTTATTTGTCGTGTGATTTTTGTAGAATTATTCTAAATGAATAAAATAACCTGTCTAATCTACCTGCAAGATTCTCGATCCTACCTCAGAAGTGAGGAGTGAATCATAGTTTCTAAACTATCAATCCCCACAGCTTCCCTGGCAATATCGAGAATAGAATGAAATGAAATAAAGCGATTAACTACTCTATTTGATATGAGTCTGACTAGAACTTTGAAATTTAAAACCTGGATTCCGCAGTAAGTAAGCTGGCGAATCCGATGGTGTGTGTATGATCTCTCCCCTCAAGATGATCTTCTCGCTCTTTCGTGTTCACTGATCCGTAAAAGCGTGTAATGCTAGCACCGATAGGAGTAGATTTTGGGACAAGGACACTCTGTAATACATGCATCGAGAATGCGAGTAGGAGAGGGATAGCGCAAGAGTACAGAGCTTGGCTTATGCGATTCCTAGCGGGATTTTACTGCGAGTCATGCAACATGAAGCGACCAGAACCTGCAACTATCCTATACGAAGAGCAAAACCTGCAACTTTAATGGCTTCCCAAGCTATTCTATTTCAAAATAAAGACACTGCTTGCACAAGTTGGATATGTGGCTTACCAACAACCTGGAATAAAGCTAACCAGGTATATAATGAATTGAACTAAGAACTCTAAGACACGATGAAGATAAATCTACAGCAAAGAGGAATCAGAGGCAAGCTTCTAACTGGATTGGATGGAACAACAACACTGCCTGCACAAGATGGGTCTGTGGCTTACCAACAGCTGAGCAATACTAACCAAGTATGAAATAAACTATGCTATCAATCCTAAGCAAGCTAACCAAAACACTAAAAATCAGAAGACTCTAACAAGGAAAAATGGTGACCAAAAGCTCCAGCTCAAATTCTTCACCAAATTCTTCACCAAATTCTTCTAAATTCTGCCCATTTGCATGTACACAAACCATGCATTTATAGGAATTCCAACTCTCAAAAACCAAAACCAAATTGAACTCCTAAACAATAAACAAAGGAAAACACTGTTCCAGGGGACCAAAAACATTAATGCATGCTCAAGTCGGCAAAGAAAAGCTGGTGAAACGTGATATTTCACGCGAGTCGCGTCAAAAGAGCGTTCTGGAAAACGCGCACAGGACCGCCGCCGCCCCAAAGAGGTGCATGGCGGCACAGACCGCCGCCTGCTCAGTGGCGGCACACGAGACCGCCACCCTTCTGTGGCGGCGGTTTGGCCATCAAGGTCAAGAGGCCAAGGAAAGAGGGAAAAAGGGGAAAACAAAGGGCGCTGGGGCTAAGCAGTGGGGCATGCGGGATGTTAACGCATACCCGAGGGCTTTTCCGATCCCGAACACCTCGCGAGGAGACTCGTATCATCATCATCGGGCACTTGTTACATGCTCGGGCAAGACAAGACCTTACAATTTTGGGTACGTACATATCGCTTCTGAGAAGTGTTTTAGCCATGAAGAGGCATAAAACGGTGGGTCCGAGTATGGCAGTCCCGAAATGGGGAGTTAGAAGCTATACCTTACTCGTCCGTGTGTTGAGATGACGCCATCGAAATTCCCGCTACCTGCAAAATGAAAAGAGAACTCAAGTGCAGATAGATGCAATAACTTGGAAGATAAACGCTAAAATAATAGGGAAGGAGAACGTACCATTCGTGTGGGATAGAAACTTACCTCCAACAACGCTCCAAACTTGCGAAAAAGTCATTTTAAAACGAAACAGAACGATATATATATATGAAAGTGGGCCCATTTTCCTATTCATTTGCGCGAGTCGATTTGATTGATTTTGAGCTCTGGGACCCACGGTGACGGTTTCTCACGTGAGTAGAGTCGAAACGTTCGCAGCGAGATCGTGATCATGCCTCCACGAGCGGAACACCGACCTCAGCGATCACAGGTTGGTTTTCTTCCATTTTGTGTTTTTCCCTCTTCAAATTTGAAATGGCAAATTCTTTGCAATGGGGGGATTATTTTTGAAAATGTTAGGTTCAAAAGGTCCATCTAGGGGGCGCCTACTGGGTAGGCTTTGTTTTTAGTTAAAATGGTCTATTTTTTACGCTTTTGGGCTTTTTGGGGTTAACAACCCGCTGGTTTTCGGGATGATCACGCCGCCCGGCCGGGTGGCGGTTACATGACCGCCGCCCCGCTGTGGCATAAGGTTACACGACCACCGCCCCTTAGGGGCGGTTACAAAACCGCCCCCCTGCTCAGGGCGGTGGTTTTGCACAGAATGCAAAAGAGCTTAACTTTTGAGATTGCACTTGTATTTTTATCATTTCTATATGCTTTTATGACTCTCTCGATATTGATTAGATACTAACTTGCCCTGTTTTGTGTGTTTTTGGGTGCATGCAGGCGAGGGAGGAGTATATCAGATGGAGCCGAGAGAGAGAGAGAGAGTGTGATCGCTTTCTGGGGTATTGATGCCCTTTCTCAGGATGAGGAGGATACATTACAGAGGGCCGACATATTGCGTATATCACGCGTGCCCCATGTCACGCCATCTAGTCACATTCTTTGTGACTTATTCTCATATTGGGATGCAGATCGGAACACTTTCCGATTGCCAGGGGTCCGCGGTGAGTGGACCATCACTTTGGAGGATGTCTACCGTATCCTGGGGGTCCCGATCATCGGGAGGAGACTCACACTGGAGACGGCAGGGTCTCGAGCACAGATTGCACAGTGGGCAGGCTACATGGGGGATGCAGCCATCTCTACGGGGTCGAAGAAGGGAGTGAGAGTTCGATCCATTCCTTCTTTGCCCATCCCCGTATTTCGACAGGCTATCATGGGGATCCTTGCCTCGAGGCTGATCGGGGACAAGGGAGGAGATACTTTACTATACTGCTGGGCCCCCATCATTGCACAGATAGAGGGGCATGGCCGGATATATGCCTGGGGCGCAGATATTCTGGGGACCACCTACCATGACTTATACAGGGTGGTCCGTCATAGGACAATATCGAGCCACCCGACTCTAGTCATGAGTTGGGTGTACGAGCATTTTATTCCTTATGGCAGAGGGGTAGAGGTGGCAGCACCTGTGGGCCGTGGAGGGCAGCCAGATGGTCGATATGTCGGTGCTTAGAGCACCTCACCACCCCGCCTGCCTCCCTTACCACAAGCAGAGATATGGAGGCGACGCCGTACCGGCTTATGGCCGGCATATGGGGCGAGGAGACCCTTACATTGATCTCCTGCTCCACCACAGGGCAGCTTATCGACCGCGTGGGACGGGTGGAGGTACACCCTTTTGGCAGAGTTCCTCCAGCTCGGCCTTCCATATGCGGGCATGCTTCCCCCAATGGGGCACCAGCTTTATGATCACCCGCGAGGCTGAGAGGGGGCCTAGAGGCCGTGGTTGGACAAAGCTGATCACCCCGGCACTCCCATGCAGCCTGTGAGGGTAGTTCGGCAGAGGGAGAGCCGCGCGCCCCGGCACCTTTGCTTCAGATTGTCATGGGTCCCGCCACAAGCAGCGATGACCCCATAGATATTGACTCCGATTCTGAGGAGTTTACAGAGGGAGGGTCAGAGGAGCAGACAGATGATAGCGATCCTGAGTGGCATGACACTCAGGATATTTTGCAGGCAGAGAGGGCCGAGCAGAGTGCAGAGAGAGAGACTCTAGCTTCAGAGGAGCCACTCTCCTAGGGCCATGGTGGAGAGGATGAGTCAGTTGCGGGGCGTCATGTTGCTCCTACTACAGGAGCAGCCCTCGCCGGCAATGCATCTCGCGGGGGCGCAGCCCCCCAACGACTCCATCTGAGGCCCGTGATCCGAGTAAGTTATCCTCTCATCTTTTCAATGTTTGTTTAATTTAGGATTTTTAATTGCTATCTCTCCTTATGTTTTGATATTGTATCTTTTAGTCTCTTGCCTAGCTTCTAATTCATTTTTCTTCTTTGTTTTGCAGAGACTGTTGACGAGTGGCGGGATCTAATCCGTAGGGTATGCACTGATTCTCTGATGATCCCTATGGATAAGACCCGTGCGGAGCTATCTGTAGATGCCGGGGAGCCTTCAAAGACTGCAGTGCAGGCATACCGACGCCTTCGCTCCCGCTTGGCATGTGGCCAGGATGGTGTCGACTCTCCGTACAGAGTCAGAGTCGGGGGCAAAGCTATAGGACAGCCGAGCGTCTTATGAGGAGTCATTCTCGTGGTGAGACCGCGGCTGCTCCTCGAGACCCTGAGCCCTCCGTGCATTCAGAGCGCCGGCGTAGCCGGAGTCCTAGGCGAGGGCGCGCACCCTCGGAGGGGTCGCGTAGGGGTTGAGAGGCGACTTGGCCCTGTATGCTTTGTACTGTAGATTCTTTTGTACATCACGGGCTCTTTGAGCATTTTGACCATGCCTAGAGCATGATGGCATCAGATATAAACATTGATTATTTATATATATGCATTCGCTTTTGGATCAAAACTTGTCACTCGTGTTTTCCTTTCTCGTTTTCAAGCTTCCTCGTATACTACGATGTATGTTTTATATGCTTTCTAGAATGTATGCAATGGAGAATGATGATGCAAATGCTTGCTTTCTTTTTGTGTTTCATGATGTCGATACATGATATCAGATATATTGTGATCTTAAATCTTAGCTTCTGTGAGCAATTTGGATACCTCATGTTTGTTTTGGCAAAGTGATGAAAATAACCAGTATGATGAACAGATTAACTTGCCCCACTCCTAACTCCACGCAACTAGTAAGATGCGAGGGCTCATCACCAAGAGCCAAGAAGGGCGCAAGTTATGAAATATGGTGAAATGATAGTGATGAAAGACAGACGAAGCTTTGGTGGAACCAAGTTGAGAACTACAAGCTTACTCTACCTGAATGACTTCATAGTTTTGGGTGCGACTTGCTTTGCGGTTTATCCAGACTTAGACCCGTAGATGGCCACATAGTAGACAAAATCTGGTTTTTAGGATTTTTAACTCTCTTGGAATTTTGAACATCTGATTCATTCATTTTTGACTCAAAGTTTGAATAGTTTGTTTATGACCTTTTAACGTTTGCATTGTCTAGAGGACCCCCTACACCTTGCCCCATGCTACCTGTAAGAAGCATGGGTTTATCACCGTGGGCAAGGCATAGGCGAGTAAGGGCATTTCCATCCTTTCCCAACCCTACGTCACTAGTAAGAGACGCAAGCTCATCACCGAAGGTTGGTAGGGCAAGGAAATGTGTAAAAATAAAATTTTCTGTTTAATCACTTTTTGACTTGTCTTTTTGAGTAAAATGTCAAGATATGCTTGTTTCCAAAGAGATGTGTATATGGGATAGATGTGACACCATGAAGCTTCTAGTAATGCACTATAGGCAAGACACCAATCCTAAGAAGAAATCAAAGCGAGAACAAACTTGCAGATCTTGGTATGGTTACCGTTAAGACTTCGTCATGTTTGATTTTATTTGATAAAAGATTCTGAAGTGATTGATGATATCGTGAAAATGGAGAGATATGATTAGAAAGTTTTGTGCCAACAACATCATGAGTTTGTAATGAATTACTTTGAGAATAGATTCCTTGATCACAATTTGTGTAAGAACAAGTGGACAAAATGATCTAAATCTATATGAAGATGCAATGTAGATAGTTATATAGGTAGTGCTAGCTGCTTATGCGTAGAAACGCTTGAGGTGCAGGGAATTGACTGTTTCACCAAATTCCTCACCTTCTAGCGTGCATAAGAGGTATGCACCATTTCCATAGTCCTTCATGACTCGGTATGGGCCCAACCATTTGGGCCGGAATTTCCTTCCTTCGCCGGTCTTCTTGTCGATCCGACTGTCTAGTCTTAGAACTAGATCACCTTCGTATATATCGCGTTCATAAACCTTCTTGTTATATTGCCGGCACATTCGGTCAAGATAAGCTCTATGCCGCATTGCTCAAGATCTAACCTAGTTTCATCTAGGCTTTCTAGTTGGGAAAGACGTGCTTCTCTCGTAAGCGTCTTCATCCGTAATCCTCAGTAGTGAAATGCGGAGATCGGGTATTTCGACCTCAAGCGGAGAACCGCTTCGCCCCAAATACTAGCGAGAAAGGAGTTGCTCCCGCTGGGTGTTCTTATTGAGGTTCGGTGGGCCCACAAGGCCGGATATAACTTCAAATGCCAATCTCGCTTGTTTTCTTTTCACCGTTTTAAGGAGAATGGCTTTCAGCTTTTTTTGTTGTTTCACCGCCCATTGGCTTGGGGATAATACAAGGAAGCCGTATGATGGCTTATTTTAAATTTGTTTGATAGTTCACGAACTTCTTCATTCTTGAAAGAAGTTCCATTATCTCGAGATAATGATTTGTGGGATACCGTACTCTGCAAATGATTTGATTTAAAATGAACTTAGCGATTACGTAACTGTGTACATGAGAGTAAGAGGCATGGCCTCCACCCATTTGGTAAAATATTCAAAGGGCCGTGATTATAAAATTATGGCCGTCTGTGGATGAGGGAGAGAACTTCCTATCAAGTCCAGGCCCCATGTAGAAAAGGGCCATGGAGTTGCGATTGGTCAGAGAGCTTCAGGCCGGCATGTGGATCTCGTGGGAGAATTCTTGGCACTTATGACACGCATGCAAACTCTATCACGTCATGTTCTAGAGTGGGCCGTAAATAGCCCATTCGATGTATTTTTTCGAGAAGTGGCATGGCCACCGAAGTGGCCTCCACATATACCGTGGGATTCATGGAGAATCTCGACTCTTCTGTGTCGACACACCTTAAGAGCATTCCATCGAATGCTTTTCGATAGAGCACCTGCTCTATAATGACATATTTGGCTACGATTATGCGTAATCACCTTCTTTGTTGCGGTGTAACTGCATCCGGGTACGTATGGTCCATGATATAATTAATGATATCAGTGTACCAAGGGCACTCAGAGATAGCAGGTCGAGTTTCGATGTAGTATACGCATTCATCTGGAAAATCCAAATCTACTAGATCGCCTCCGTCTAATGGGTTGTCAGCTAACCAATCCGCGATGATTTGTCCTTTAACTGACTTCTGATTTACAAATGTTAATTCGAACTCTCCCATTAAGGTTATAAAACGTCCAGCCTTTTTGGATAAGGAACCTTGTGTGAGAAAAGTCCGTAAATGGTCCGTCTTTACCATGACCTTTGTTTCTTGATTCAGCATGTAATGTCTTAGACGTTTAGTAGCAAAGACTATGGCAAGACATTCTCGCTCTGCTTGTGTATAGTGTGTTTCATAGTCGAGCAGTGTTCGGCTAATGAAATAAATCACACGTTCTCTCTTGTCATCGTCTTTGGGCCAACATACAAAGCAACGAGACATGGTAGCTCGCGAATATAGGATTAACGGGTGATCCAAAGCTTAGGTGGCATTAGCGTAGGTGGTGACAAAGAAGAAACGTTTAATCGCATCAAAGCTTCATTGCAGTTTTCGGTCCAATCAATGCTATAGTCTTTCTTGAGTAAATTGTTGATTGGATGAATAATGAAGCTTAAGTCCGGATGAATCTTCTGATCGCACCTAGCTTTCCGAGAAATGACCCGATTCCAGCATTCACCAAGGTGGGACCATTTCGAGGACAGCCCAAATTTTGGTCGATCAACATCAATCCTCGTGATGATATGATGTAACCTAGGAGCTTTCCTCCTGTTACACCAAAGACACATTTCTCTGGGTTTAGTGTGACTCCGTATTCTATTAAACGTGAAAGAATGACGCGGAGTACTTCGGGATGGTCACAACGCTTCTTGGCCTTAGCCAACAAGTCATCTACGTAGGATTCCATGATTTTATGAATTAAATCGTGAAATATATAAGTCATAGCCCGCTGGTATGTAGACCGCTTTTTGAGACCGAAAGGCATGACAGCATAGCAATAGGTTCCCCAAGGAGTTATGAACGTGGTTTTAGCTTGATCTTGCTCGGATATTCTGATTTGGTTGTATCCCGAGAATCCATCCATGAGAGACAAGAGTTCAAAACCAGCTGTTGCATCAACAATAACATCTATGGATGGTAATGGGAAATCGTCTTTAGGACACGCTTTGTTGATGTCTCGGAAATCTATGCAAATGCGTATCTTTCCGCTCTTCGAGAACGGGAACGATATTAGATACCCATTGGGAGTAGTCAATCGGCTTGATGAATCCTACCAAGGAGTTTTATTACTTCTTTTACCATGAGAGCTACTTGGGGTTTCATGGGTCTTGATTTTTGTTTAATTGGCTTTGCAGATCCGATCTAGTGACGAGGTTGTGTACCGCAATGTGGGGTGCGACTCCCGTCATCTCCTTTGTAATTAAATGCAAATGCCTTCTGATGTTCTTTGAGAACCTGAGTATGTATTTCCACTTTTCTCGTGTCAACGAAGAACCTAGTTTCAATATTCTTGGTTCATCTTTCTCGTCCCAATGTTGACATCGATTGTTTCTTCGATTAAAGAGGCGTTACCCTCTTCGAACTCAGGTGGTGCTGGAGGTAAATCTAAATCATCCCCATTTTCTATTGCGTATATGTTAGGTTCCTTTGTGATGGAAGATCCGTTACGGGATTTCCAAGTAGGAAGACGAATGTGGGATCAGGATAAATCTAGCATGTGATAGAGAGATGTAATGCCGCATAGGCATTTAAATAATCCAAAGTAGCCGCATCATTTCCAACATGGTCAGATGGTAGATTCACTTCCGCTTAAAAGAGGATTTGTCATTGTTTTTATTAATGGTTCATCACGAATGGATACCGTGAAGTGAGTATCTTCTAGCTCATTCTTGGAGTAAAACGTGATGCCGAGGTTGCTATTGAATCGGCGAGAAGATTTTTCTCTCGGGATCGCTTCAATGGATATGAAGTTAAACGCCTTGCTTAAATCTAATACGCATTTTCAGAGAGTTGTAAATGTTCGGCTTTAGTTTCATATACTTTAAACTTGGTTTGCACTAATGCGAGTCTCCCAAGACTCTGATGTTATTAATACCAATTCTTCTGGCTAAGGTGAGGCCAAGGAGGAGGGCTTCGTACTCAGCGCCATTGTTTGTGCATTCAAAGTTTAACTTAAAAGAGAATGGGAGGACCTTCTCCTCGGGCGAAGTAAGAATTATACCTGCCCCGCTCCATAACGACATTTAGCTCCATCGAAATGGAGAGTCCAATACTTAGCCGGGAGTGTAGATGTTGGGGCATCTGCTACGTTTGCACACTCTACTTCTACCATACAGAGATCCTCTACTGGCAAGGAACCAACACCTAGGGAAAATCCTATGCCTACTGAATCGAATGGTAAGAACATTGGTGAATCTTGTTCTATCAACTCAACGATTTTCGCAGTAGTCCCTAATGATACTGTTTCTTTAGTTTTACCTTTAGGGGTTGGAATTGTTTTGGATATGCTGGTAGTTTCAAGATCCGTCATAGGTATCAACTTTTCCTCTGGCTTTGGGTCAGAGGGTTTATTAAGTTGGTTTGTTGGCAGCTCAAATTCTGAGTGCACCCCTGGTCTTTTCTTTAAATCAGCTAGGTGCAAATCGAAAGGTTTTGGATCGCCTTTGGCTACAAATACCTTTCCCAGATGCAAGAATCTTACTTCTTGAAATAGCGTGGAAGGGATTGCCTTCATTCGATGTATCCAAGGTCGGCCGAGGATCATATTATAGTTAGTTTCCCGATCTATAATATAAAACTCAGTCAAGATGGTTTTGGGCCCTAAGGTGACCGGCAGTATTATAGTTCCTATCGAAGTGGCTTTAAGGCTATCATAGCCTCTCAAGGTATTTCGTAGTGGAATGCTTTGTTTCTCCATATCCAAGTTTTTGGAGGAAAGAGAAAGGGACTATGTTAATCGCAGCCCCATCACAACCATTGCCCATTTTACATAGTTATTATAAACCCACACTTGCAAGTGTAAGGTCGGGTCACCCAGTGCGATCTCATCTCAAAGATTCTGTGGGCATTTTACTTATTTTGAAGATGAATTCGACATCCTTGTCCGGCTGCCCCGGAGGGTGGATATCAAAATCTACGTGATTTACTTGTGTTTCGGGAGGTGGAGTGATGTTAATTAGATGGCCTAGACCTAATGCTTCTAAAAGAGCAGCTCTGTGAGGGGGAGAGTTCTTTAGTAAGTCCAAAAATGAAATGTGTGAAAAGGTCTTTGTTAGGTCACTAATTAAATCATAGGCACCGATGGGTTTTTCAACTATTTGCTGACTCTTATCTATCTCTGGCAAATGACTTGGGCTTGGTTGAGAGAAATACTCTCGTGTTCTCGTTATAGCTTCGATAGGTAGTTCAGCGTCTAATTCTACCAAACTGACTATCTTAGGTCTCGGTTGAGCTCCCAACTGTGGCGCGACTGACGGATTTAATGAAGTCGAGGCTTCATGGTCATTGTTTCCCGTCACTGCACCTTTGTTTGTTCCAGTTGGATTCAGCCTATTGCTGTCATGATTTGGGAGTGGATCATTAAAGATCTTGAGGGGAGCATTCTGAGGAGAAACTGCCCCTGCGAGAGTATTTGGTGATGATGAGATGGGATCTGCCAAGAACAGGTCTGTGAAGAACTGTCTTTGTTCTTCTGGCAAACGTTGCATAAATTTATTGTAGTCACGGCACGTTCTAGTGTCGTGACCATGAATTTTATGGAAACCACAATAAGAATTGGGATTATAATTCCCGTTTTGTTGGTTTGGTGTGTATTGTGGCCTAAAATTCCGATCAAACTGTTGCCTATTAGGACCAAAGTTTTGGAATTGTTGTTTTTGGTTTTGACTTTGGTTTTGGTAACCAAATGAGTTTTGGCTTCCCTCGTATGGGATTTCACCATTGTTGTTGTTGTTGTTGTGGATGGTTAAAATCCACTGTATTGACCGTTGGGGTAAAGTTGTTGTTTTGCTGGTTGTTTGTTTGTGACGGAGTATTAACGACATTTACCCTCTTGGGCTGGTCGGTTACCCCATCCGTTGTTACCCCACGATTTTTGTTAAGGATTTTGGGTCCTTGATTGACATTTGTGGTAGTTGTAGTATTTTGAGTGGAGGTGATTAACCTCCCATTTGCTCCGTATGTCTTACGACCACTATCTATCGCTGCTTGATCTATTCGCAGAGCGCTCTCAAGTACTTCATCATAAGTCCTTAGTGGGAACTTCTGGACTTCTTCTTCACTTCTCCGAGAGAATGAAGGAATAAATCGCATAGTTCCATCCGATCCATGTTCGAG